>JABTXL010012583.1:711524-769841 GCA_025134845.1 Neodon shergylaensis | reverse complement strand
ATGGGGCCTTTTCAGGGTGGCACGTGCAGCTATGGAAGCCATGGGGCTTTTCACGGTGGCATGGGCAGCTCTGGAGGCCATGGGACCTTTTCAGGGTGGCACGTGCAGCTATGGAAGCCATGGGGCTTTTCACGGTGGCATGGGCAGCTCTGGAGGCCATGGGACCTTTTCAGGGTGGCATGGGCAGCTATGGAAGCCATGGGGCTTTTCAGGGTGGCACGTGCAGCTATGGTAGCCATGGGGCTTTTCAGGGTGGCATGGGCAGCTCTGGAGGCCATGGGACCTTTTCAGGGTGGCATGGGCAGCTCTGGAGGCCATGGGACCTTTTCAGGGTGGCATGGGCAGCAAAGGTCCATTCACTTTTGTTACCAGTTTGCATTCTAATGTAGGCCATTGCACAGTTGATCCATTCTGCTGTTGGGCAGACATTCTACTTAGCTTATTGTCTACTAACACACAATGCTGTTAAGGCCATTCTTTAGTTGTTCCCATAGAGAAAAATGGGCAGATGTGTACCAGGATGCAAATAATTGTAAATTCAGCCATTATGTCTACTACTTAGATCAAGAAAGAGGCCTCTGCCTCTCTGGGGCTATATGTATCAATTCCTAGTCACAGTTCCTCTTCCCCACCACTCTATTGAGTTGCAAGAATTTTCCCAATCTTTTGGTTTTTATGATGGAAATGTGCTGTTCTAGTTTGGTTTTCTGTTACTGTCATCAAATACCATGGTCAAGAGTAACTTAGGAGGAGAGGGTCTACTTGGCCAAAGCAGGATCTTAAGGCAGAAACCTTGAGTGAACACTGCTTACTCCTGGCCAGCTCCCTGGCTCATGCTGAGCTACCTTTCTTATGTAGCCCAGGGTCACCTGCCTAGGGCTGTTATTGCCCACAGTGGACTGGGTACACCTACTCAATCACCAACCAAGAAAATATCCTACAGACATAGCCACAGGCCAGTCCAAGGGAGGCAATTCTTCAATTCAGGTTCCTTCTCTTCAATTCAGGCTCCTTCTTTCTGAGTGTGTTAAGTTGACAACCAAGATTAGCAACCACGTATGCATAATTTGATGGAGAGGAATTCCTGTGAATCAACTTGGGAAGAATTCTCTGTTTCCTCCTGCTTCTTGGTCTAACCTCAGAACAATCCTTGCCCCTGAGGTTTCTCTTATCCCTCCCATCTCTCTGATGCTCCCACCCTTCTGCTTCCTTGGGTACATCCCCCGAGCCTTGCAGATAGTAGCTTTTTGAAATATCTCTTTACTGACAGCTGTTTTCCTCCAGTCAGGTTTCTTCATGCAGCTGTCAAACCTTAGTTCTTAGATAGCAAGTGGTGTGGCTCTGTGTTGTTGTGTGGTAAGCCTCCCAACTTAATAGCCCACAGCCAATACAGCTATAACTCACAGTGATGCCTTCTTTAGTCACTCTTCTGGTGGCTGGTGTCAGCTAGCTGGTTGCTGCGAGGCCTAGATGTGGCCCGTCCCTGTAGTCTTGGCTTCCTCGTAAAGCACCCACGCTCTCTGGGTGAGCTTGCAAGAGCCAGAGCCAGGCAGAAGATGAACATGGTCTCTTCTAACCTAGCCTCCAATGCATGTGCCATCACTTGACGGACACCTGTGGTCTTTTAACATTCTGATGATGATAAATACAGAGATGATAAATAAGACCATTTAAGTTTTGGTGCAAATATAAGTTTTCCCTTAGGTTGGGCAAAAACTCAGGAGCTAGATCAGGAGAGTCAAGCTATTTTCTGCACCAAGAATGCCATTTGTCTTTTCACGGGTGGCTTTTGACAGATCTAGTTCTGCTGTGTCTTGATCCACATTTGGTGCTGCCTGACATTTGACATCAGGGGCACACCTGTGGGAATGGGGTCTTTGATTGGGCTTGGAATTGCGTTTCTCTTATGGCTGGTCCCTTGAGCCGTCTTATGTGTTTGTTTGATGCATGTAAATGTATAAACTTTGGTGAAATGTCTGTTTGGATCTTATAGATTTTATGCCCAGTTTTAAAATTAAGATGTTTGAGTCTCTATGTGTGTGGCGGGGGTGTGTCTGTGGTGTGGTATGTATGTAGACGTGTTGACAGATCAGTGGTGGTCTGTGTGTGTTGGGGGGTGGGTGGTATGTGGGTGTGTGGGTGTGGTATACATGTGGACAGATCAGTGGTGGTCTGTGTGTGTTGGGGGTGGTATGTGGATGTGGTGTGGTATATATGTGGCATGTGGACAGATCAGTAATAGATGTCTGGATGTCTTTTTCAGTTGCTTCACCGTATTTTTTGAGACAGGGTTTGTCTCAGTGAGCCTGAAGTTTGTTGTTTTGTCTGAACTCACTGGATAGCAGCCCCTGGAGACTTCTAGCACTGGGGTTACAGACGTGTGCTACCTTGCCTGGCTTTTCTGTGTCTGCTGGGGTTTGAATTGGTCCATGTGGCTTCTTTCCTTAGTTGCTTTCTTTTCCCTGGTTGCTGGCTAGGCTGTACCAGGCTGTCACTGTTACAGGGCAGGGATTGAGTGCTATGTTCATTGTTACATTAAGTCCCCCTGTGATTCATGCATGGTGGCTGGCACTTACTGAATATATGAATGGATTGAATTACTGGGCACAGACAGTCGCCCATGCCTGCACACATCTGTCCCTAATTATTTGAAGTATTCTGTTCTTTTCTTTCTGCCTAGTTGGCCCCTTCCCATCTTAGGAACCCTGTGAACTGTGCCCATCTGCTCCAGGTGGAATTACTTGGTCCCTGTGTTCTAAGGGCACTTGTAACATTCCTAGTATTTGGCATGGCCCCCAGTTGTTTTCTTATTGTGGGGAGGGCCAGGAGTACAAATCACTCACCTCTTAAACTTCGGCACGCAGTAATCCTACCCAGTATTTAGTAAGCACTGGAGCAGTGTTTACTGTTTGTATTAAGATACGTGGCTGTCTCCTTCTAATGGTTTGTTTTGTTGAGCTTGGCCTATCAGTTGACATCAAATGACCTCTTCTGGTCAAGGCTGACCTTGAACTGCCTCCTGCCTCTACTTCCCAAATGCTGGGATTACAGGTATGAGTTACCATGCCTGGATTTTAAGCTTAACTTCAAAATAACCTTAACTTGAAGCAAGTTAAGGAAGAGACGAATAAGCAGAAAACCTGGCTGATGGAACCTGTGGATGAGCCTGCTCCTTTTTTTGCATTGCTTTTCTGAGCTGTGAGGATGCATCTCTTCTTCTCACTCATGTCTGATGAGCTCACACATGGTGCTTCAAAATCTGGCAAAGGCTATAGTTTCGTGGGCATTAATTCTTTGGAACCAGAGCCTGAATATAGCAGTGATATTTACTTTATTTATTTGTTTGTTTGTTTGTTTGTTTGTCTGTCTGTCTGTCTGTCTATCTTTCTATCTTCTCTCTATGTATCATCTATGTATCTATTGATCTTTCTTTCTTCTATCTATTTATTTATTGATCATCTATCTTTCTTCTATCTTCTTTATGTATTTATTGATCATCTATCTATCTATTATCTCTATGTATCTATCTATGTATCCATTGATCATCTATCTATCTATCATCATCATCTCTATGTATCTATTGACTATCTATCTATCTATTTATCTATCTATCATCTATCTATCTATCCATATCTATTGTAGTCAAGTATTGGGCAATCAGCCTAGGTGTCTGTTTATAGAAGACTGGGTCAGAAAACATGGATCATTTCCACAGTATAATTTTACTCAGCCACAAAGAAGAATGAAATCATCATATGCAGGAAAATGGATGGAATTGCATAGCTCACCATGTTAACTGAAATAAGTCAGATTCAGGAGGACAAGCATCATGTATTCTCCCCTCTCCCTAATGTGTTGAACCTGAGCTTAGCGGGTGGAGTTGAGGGAAAACAGCAGGGAAGCAGAAGTAGCTCGACCGGGGAACAGGAAGCTGGTCATGAGGAGGCTGGAGTGGAGGTAAGAAGTAATAGGGAGGCCAGGTAAATATGACTAAAATATATTATATGCATACACAAATATGTCACAGTGAACTCTACTGTTTTATATGATTAATATGTCTCCTTCAAATGGGAAAAATCATTTTAGTAAAAGAGTCTCGTTATCTTTTTGGTCCAGCCTCACTTCCTATCTCTGCAAATCAATGCCTTCGACTGTGAAACATGACAGTAATCTCCTGGCTTGTTTGCAGGTCGACCGAGGCCCTTTCTGTGTAGCTCTCAGGTTAGCTGCATCTCTCAGCTTTCCCCACCTTCTACCCATCTTTGCTGTTTCAGGCGACATTGCAGCGTCTGTGCCTTATCAAACTCAAAACTAAAATTGGAGCTTAGGTTTCAAAGATTTACAGCTTGAGGTTGTAGAAGTCAGATGCCGAGGCAGTGAACGGAAGAGAGCTAAGTGCTAAGTGAAGAGGCATGCACCATGCTGGGGTGGGGTCAACAGGCAGGTCTACAGAAGAGGAGCTGTGTGGTGACGGCATCAAAGGACATGCGAACTTTCAAAACACTGCTCAGCAGTGAAGGGTATTCTGCTTAGGCAGTGCCATGTGTGGTAGGCAAGGAATACGGAGGGGCCAATGACTGGGAAAATGGTGTAGAGACAGGGTTTCACATGCAGACCTTTTCCTCATAGCTTCTGAGCTCGTATGGAGCACCGGAGATAATTACACCTGCTCTATTTCAAGGATGGGATCACTGCTGGGAAGTGTAAGAACGACCAAATGGTTGCAGGACTCTCGCTGAGCACCAAGAATCCATTTGCTATCAGAGAGGATAAAGCATTATCTTTGCTTGGGGAAGAACCTCTCAGAGACTGCGTGAGATTCTTGATGCTTGCGAATCGATGAAGAATTCTAAGGAAACAAGCCCATTAGCATGGTGTTAGATGTGATTTCTTTCTGAATGCTAGCATCAGCTTCTCTCTCCTGGGAAGTAGGAATTGGAGGTGCTGGGGATGATTTACTTTAATTTTGTGGAATTCTGCTTGTATTTTGCTGTATGATGATCTGTTGCAGAGAACTGAATTGCTTACTACTAAAATTGTTTGGAGGATCAAGAACTATAGCTCAGGAGGTAAAAGTGCTTGCTGCATAAACCTGGCGATCCCAGCTCAGTTCGTAGAACCCATGGTAAATACAGATGTGGCGGTATTCGTCTGTAATCTCAGCACTTCACAGTGAGATGGGAGACAGATTCCCAGAGGCAGGAGAATTGCCTGGAAGCTCTCAGGCCAACTGGTCTGAATAACACAACAGAGAGACAGAAAACTTCACCTCAACAAGGTAGAACTGAAGAGTCTACTCTTCAGAGTAGGATTCCTCTGACCTACACACATAAATCTTGGCACATGTACCCCCGCACATACACACATATATCGAATACAAATATAATGTCTTAGTTTTCTTTGTTTTGTTCTTTGAGACAGAGCCTCACATGTCCTAGACTGCCTTGAATTATCTATATACCAAGGCTGACCTTGAACTTCTGATATTCTGACTGCCTTCTTCCAGAAGTGATAAGATGAGAGGCATGCAGGCACCACCAGACCTCCCTAAGGATGCAGCATCACTGGAGCTATGCTGCAGGACCATGCTCATGTTCTTTATTAATTTTGCTTCTAGAGACCTGATCCCCATCATTGCTGCCCTGGAATATAATCAGTGGTTCACCAAACTGTCCTCCAAGGATCTTAAGCTGGTAAGTCACCGAAAATGACAGCCACCATCGCCCGGCTCTGCTGAACTTCAAAAGCTCGCTCATTATCAGTAAGATTTTATTTTGGTACCGTGCTGGTGAGCTGCACACATTCTATTTCTTGAGGAGATCTCATTTCTAGGAATGATTAGCATAACACTGTGAAGTTTGTGATGTGAGAGCTTCAGAGAGACTAACTCTCCTGTTCTCAGTTACCTTGGGCAATTTTAGAACAGAAAGGCACATTTAATATTGCCTTCTGTACACACTCGTTCAGTTGGCAAAAGCTATTAAAGTCTCATTTGCACAGCTGCAAACAGCTGGCTTTATATTTCAGCCTTCCAGTTCATCACCACCAAGTTTCCCACGAGAGAGAGCAGTTTCAGGAAATATCAACAGGTAGACATGGTCTGATTGGATTATAATATTTAATATTAATTCTATATATGTTCTTTTTTCTTTTCTTTTTCTTTTTCTTTTTTTTTTTGGTTAGGTAGGGGATTTATGTATAGACACAATAAAACCAAAGTGAAATCTGTTGCTTTTCATATTAAATAGAACAGCCAAATATTTGGTCTGCTCTGGCAGTAGAAACTGTTGGAAAGTAGACCAAGTCAAAGCTGCTATATGGAAAGATACTTATCCATAAGTTACTTTTCAGATACTTCATTTAAGATGAGAAATAATTTAGATTTTATGTATAGAGGCAGGAATCTGGTGGTGAGATTGTCCTAATAAAGATGCTGGGTTGAGAAAGGGCTTTGCAGAAATGGAGCCTGTGAACAGGTTACTCGTGTGTCTGAATTGCCTAGGATAGGTATGACTTAGGGCATCATGGGTTTGAAGATGGGCTGAACTCATTTGGGGGCCCTTAGGAGCCATGGCGGCATAGGTAAAGAGTATAGAGTCAGAAGCCTGTGTTTCTTACCATGACTCTTCCAACCAAACTGTGGGAGTGGAGATGAGTTATCTAGAACCTTCCTGGACCTCAACTTCTTGTGTGATAGCTGCTGTCATGTTCATCCCTGTCTTGCATGGGTATTGTAGCTTCTTGCTAAAGTATCTGCCTGGTCAGAATTTATTTCATAATTATAGAGTAAAATCACTGAACAAATGAATGAGAGAACCCAATCATAAAACTGATCTGCCCTCACTGAGATGAGCTCACAGAGATCACAGTGAGCAGATTTTATTTTGCTTTGTTTTGTTTTTTAATCAGGCCCTGACTATCTAGGAATTTCACAACTGTTGACTCTTACCATAATCATCATTACAGACTAGTAAAGAGGTTGAGAAACAAACTGATGTGGAACTGGGTAGGTCGGGAACGAACCCAGCTAGGTAGCCATTTGTTTACATGATTGTGATGGGGTTGGGGCACCAGGAATAGAATAGGGAAGCCCTCCATGAATGAGCAGGTATCAATGATGGACATGGGAATGGGAGACTCGGGTTTCCTGGGGTGGGACCATCTCTAGGACTAAGCTAGCAGAGGTTACATGTTGACAGAGGTTTCTGCCCTGCCCAATACTGCAGTCATTCAGCCCCAAAGAAACACACAGAGGTCTACATTAATTATAAACTGGTTGGTTTATTAGCTCAGGCTTCTTATTAACCCTTACATCTTAAATTAGCCCATAATTCTTGTCTGTGTTAGCCACTTGACTTGGTACCTTTTACCAGTGAGGCATTCTCATCTTGCTTCTCCTGTGTCTGGCTTCCTCTGTGTTGACTGCAGAATTCTTTCCAGAATTTTTCTGTTCTTGTCACCCCGCCTATACTTCCTGCCTAGCTACTGACCATTCAGCATTTTATTAAACGAATACACTGACAAATCTTTACAGGGCACAAGACCATTGTCCCACAACAGTTACAAGTGGGAATGGGTAGACCTTGGAGGAAAGAGAAGGGATCTTTGAACCAGAACAGATTCTTGCCAAGACACATTTTATCAATTCATTTAAATGGTCATACAAGCATAAGATATTCAAAATGGACCCTTGAGAAAGTTTGCAAAAGGCTTTAGCTAGGCAGTTTTTGGAATTTTTTCCCAATTCCTCAGTACAGAAAAGCATTCAGTCAGTTGGTATTAGTATTTCATCATTGTTCCTACCCGATATCATTTTCTTTTAACTGATTTAGTGTTAAGAATATAAGCAATATATAAGATTTCATCCTGGGAAAACAAAAAATGGAAGGGCTTAAATGCTTCCTTGGATATCTTGGGATATCATGAATAGAGTGAAGGCTTTGAGGACTACTCTTATTGTCCCTTTATAAACTGAATACATCTGCATTTATGTATATGGTGCTGGGCATCAAAGCCAGAGTTTGGCCATGCTTGGCAAGCACATCTCCACTGAATGGAATCCCCTGCCTTTACATGTGCTTGTGTCAAAACATTTGACATTGTGAAATGAAATGTGACCTTTGTGAATATCATACTACAAAGCTTCCAAAAGAAAACAGATGAAACATCGTGGAAGAGAGGGTGGAAAGAGTGTAGAGTCGGAGGATGAGAGTGCTGTGGGATGTCTTCTTCACATGGCGTGGCCATTGTCCTTAGGACCTCACTGCAGCTGTGGTCACCTGCACAAGACCTGTGTAAGATCAAACCCAGGTCAGTCCTGTGTCCCAGCAGGCAGCACTAAGTGGACACAGTGGGCACCAAAAAGAAAGCAAAAGAAAAGAAATAGTTTGCCATCACCCAAAGCTAAAGAAAAGGCCACATTCTCCTGATAGTATTTGACAACTTTCGAAGGGTAGCTCACTTAAAGGAATAGCCAACAGTGGAAACATGTTGATGTAGTTCATGATGAAAATAAGTTCCCTGAAGTTACACCAACTCTCACAATTTCTAAGGTGATTCTCCTAGCCCAATAAAAGCCACCTTTCTCAAAATGCCACAAGTGTGGATCTCATGAAGACTATTGGCAGCTATAATTCTAGTCTGAACCATGTGTATCATATTATATTTCATATAAGTCCAGGCCTGCTTTTTTTTTTCTCCCTCATGCTAGGATTGTAGGCGTGTGCTATAGTGTCCATCTTTGAAAGGACATTTTTAAGACTTCCAAGTACACAGTATGCAATGATGACCATCTTTCTGTGTAGCATTGTTGACTATATAAAATAGCTTTAGAGCTCGTGTCTGCTTGGCTTTCTGGGTTTGTAGCTCTGGGAGCTGCATCAATGACATGGCTGTACCAAGCAGTTTATTTGGTTCATTATTTCTGTTCTAGGCTTCTATGTATATTTTGTTTATTTACTTATTTTGCTAATTCTCTTGTTACTATTTAGGGGTTTTGGTTTGTATGTGTGATTGACTTTTGCCTTTACTGTCAATTCACTAGGATGTGTCAAAGCCCAGGAATGTCTGATTTAAGCTTTCTGGACTGAATGGAATGAAGTAGCACGTAAGAGAGATGAGAGCTGCATAGTGGGACAGCGTTTACAGCATCCTTCTCCATCCTCTGGCTCTTATGTTCTCTCCACGCCCTCCTCCACTATTTTCCAACTTTTTCTTTTTTGAAACTTTGTAGTATTTATTTATAAAGGCTACATCTCATTTCAAAATGTCAAATGTTTAAAAAAAGCTATAAATAAGCCTAAAAAGCTATGATATTCCTAGTTTTACAAATGAATTGTTCTGTTCCTGTACTGTGAATATGGTAGACAAGATAACTTTAATTATTATTATATTCTAGCTCATGTCTAGGTATGTGTATGCATTCCTTTAAAATGTTACCATTGTACATTCTTGGATCTAGAAAAGACTGCTTTTCATGTAGTTGGCACAAATAAAAGTTAGGACCATTAATGAATAACTTGTTAGAACTCTGCTCTACTGACCTCTTAAAGAAGAGTTTGCCGCACCTGCATACAGTCCCTTAAATACATTCTCATTACAGTGTTTACACTCAATATGGACACTCAATCGTCAAAGCTCCCTTTGGGTAAATTCCTCTTCTAGATGCTCTGCTAGCTAGCCAGGACTCTGCATGATTGCTTAAACTGCTCTTAAAACTTAGGATAATTCCTGCTAAAACATGGTCCTGATGCTCACTTTAAGCCATGACAACACCTAGCTCAATCAAGCTCCTCTTTACCCATTCATCACTAAACAAAGAGTGGCACACATTGGTCCAAGACATGGAAGATCACTGCTGTCGGCCTAATGGGAATTGCCTTGGCTTGGGTAGAGTTGATTTTTGCCTTTGCTGTCAGTTCACTTGAATGTATCAAAGCCCAGGAACGGTGTGAGACAAGCTTTCTGGACTGAATTGAACAAAGCAGCATGTAAGGGAGATGAGAGTTAGACAGTGAGACTCTGGGTATTTCCAGGATAGCCTTTTGTGAAGATTACCCAACTGAAGCGCTCTGGGATATTTTATTTCGGACTGTATTTCAGTTATTGGATATGCCAGCTAGACATGTGCTGCTAGATAAAGTCAGAGAACTCAGATGCACTTAGGAGATGGATCTGTTTGTTTTATAGAGTGCATTGCTGTCTGTTATGGTACACAGGCTGGTCATCTCTTTTATTTATATCATAAACAATTTAAGTAAGCCCTTGATTATAATGGAGGGTTTTTTTGTTGTTGTTGTTATTGTTTTGCTTTGTTCTTTTGAGACTGTGTTTCTTTGTGTAGCCTTGGCTGTCCTGGAACTAGCTCTTGTAGACCACACTGGCCTTGAATGCACAGAGATTCCTCTGCTTCTGCCTCCCAATTGCTGGGATTAAAGGCGTGCACCACTACTGCCCAGGGGTTATATTGCAATTGTATAAAATCATTTATCAACACCTGAGCTACAGTAAGTTTTAGAGTAAGCCAGTATAAAAATATGAACACTTATTTATATAAGGCGAAAGCCTTTGGCCTGAGCTGTCTTCATTTCCCTATCTGTTCATTGTAGAAATGTGTGATGATAACCTGTGATAATAAAGAGCGTTTGGTTAGTCAAAAAAAAAATATGAACACTTAGATTTCCAAATACGAAAAGCATGTGGCATAGTTCTTCAATATTCAGTTCCCCTGTGTAATAATTACATAACTACATGACTTAAAAACGAAAATGAAAACCTATGAACGACCTGGAGAGCTGCCTCAGTAGTTAAGAGCTCATACTGCTCTTCCAGAGGACTTGAGTTCCACTCCTAGCACCTATATCAGGTGACTCATAACCAGCTGTAATGCCAGCTCTAGAGGGTCCTGTATCTCTGACCTCCGTGAGTACCTGGACTCAAACGCACATACCCAGACACAGATACTCACATAAATACACATGTACTCACACACATAATTTAAAATAACTTTTAAAATATTACTAGCATGCAGATATTTATTTAGTGTGGGGCTTGGCACTAGGTCAGGCCGCAGAATTCTGTCCCTTCCCTGAGGAGTAGTACACTTGGTGACTCTTTATTTTATGCTGTGGTGTTTTCAGGTTGTCATGGTGGTGCATGACGGGAATGCTGTCTGATTAGTTCTTGAGTGAATGTGTATGGATGAGTGTTTCATTTGCTTATATTCCTATAGATTCGTATATTTATAGCACTCAAGTGAAATGGTTTTCATCAGATGTTCAGAACAGTCAACAAGTGTTTTCTGTTACAGTCCACAGATGTCTGTGAACAGATTTTGAGGGTGGTGAGTAGGTCCAATCGACTAGAAGAATTGGTGTTGGAAAATGCTGGACTCAGAACGTGAGTATTTTCCTGAATATGTGAACACATTACTTTATGTCATTTGCCTTTTTGATCAGTACATGATCTTTTAAAAACATTCAAATGTACACAAATAATGTTTTCTGGAAAAAAAACAAACAAACAAAAAAAAAGCCCATATTAATCTTCTTATGGTAACAAAATACTCAACAGAAGCAACTCGAGGAAGGAAAACTCAGCGTAGACACAGATGCAGTGTATCATGGATCCTGGAGTGGAAGGCAGGTGCCATTGTACACACGTGGCGGTTATATGCTTCAGGGGTCAGCAAGCAGAACAAAGGCCAGGCTATTATCTATATCACCAAATCTATGGCCCTGCATTGGCTAGCAAAGCCCCCAACTGCCCAATGTTCCTCAACCTCTCTAACAGTTGGGGGTAGGGGCACATGTTAAGATACATGAGCCGATGGGGTAAATTTCACAGTCAAATCACAACACACACCAGTCAATCAGTCCATGATACCATCATTATCATGCAAGCTAAGCATCTGATAGCATGCTCTGCTTCAGTGCTGTGGGTCGTTCTGAGGGCCCATGGTGTGGTGGTTAAAGAGTATGTGCCTTAGTGAACTGGCTGAAGCTTCAAGCATGGAATTTAGAAGTCTTACATCTCAATGTCTTTTCCTTTGAAATGGAGATAGTAACTGAGGTTGTGAGAGCAGGCAGAAGACGTGTGTTGTCCTTACAAAACACGTGTCTCACTGAAGATGCCTGCGCAGCTTTTACTACTGCAGTAGTGATAATACCGGATTCCCTGCGATTTTCTTACATTAGTCAGTTTTAGTCATTTCTCCTGCTCTTTCACCCCCGAGTTTTATTCTGAAGAGCACGAGGGAGAATCTGTTAGAACAAAGGCTTTATTGTTATTAATGAGCAAGGCAGGTATTTTTGTCACCCCAGCACTTAGTGTGCTATTTCAGGTTAAAACAAAGCTAAAACAGTGATTTTTCTTTTTGTACAAAATCGGGTGCTAGTAATGACGGCCTTTAACTCAGTAATTAAAGCAATCAGTTTTGCATCTGTGCGTGTTACAAGAAATAAGAAGTAAGATAGAGTGAAGAGCCTACTAGAATTTTCAAGAAAACAGGTTTGCTGTGGAATTTTATAAAAACAGGAAGGGGTCAGCGATACTGTTAGCTGAATTCAGCAGCGTATCTCCGATTGGGTGTGATACCAAACCTCCGACAGCTGGTGGATGGAGTGGGGGGTGAGGAGATTAGGGGTGGGGTGGGATGGGGGGTCTTTTGGTACAGTGGTTGAGAATCTAGTTCTTCATACAGAGAAGGAGTAGTGGCAGGAACCTGAGGTAGCTGGTCACATTGTGTGTACTCAGAACACAAACAGCCCACAGGAAATGTGGTCCGGCTTCAAAACCACAAGGCTGGTTTCTGGTGATCCACTTACTCCAGTGAGAGTCCACCTCTTAAGAATTCCACAACCTTCCTAAGTAGGACCATTACAAGGGGACAAAATGATCTTTTGCGGGGAGAGGGTTCACAGGTAACCCAAAGGGCAATGATGCTTTTTCTCTGCTCTTTTGAGTGAGGTTTTGCCAAATCAAAACGAATTGAATATTATGTGTGTGTCTGTTCTCCCTGTGTCCCACCCACAGAGTGGCATTTGAACCTAGCGCTTTCCCCGCATAGGCAAGTGTTCTGTCCCTAGCTCTATCTGTCCCTGAGCTGTCCTCGTTGCTCTGTATGGAAAACTGTAAGGGAGAGTTTCTTTCTTTTTGGTTTTATTCCGTTTTAAACCTGAAATGTCTTGTTTGAGCAGTCTGCATTTTGTTCCTTATTCCTGCCACTTTGTCTCTTTGCAGAGATTTTGCACAGAAATTGGCCAGTGCTCTAGCACATAATCCTAACTCAGGCCTTCACATGATCAACCTCGCCGGGAACCCGCTGGAGGACCGAGGTACTGAACCATACATATTATCATGGATGCCAGAGGTGCAGGACACTGGCATCCTACTTTACCGGGCTGGGGAGTAGTACCAACTTCAGGTTAGTCACCTGGAGTCCTTGCCACACCAAGCCAGAGTCTTCCACACAATCCTGTAGGCCTCTCCATACTGGCCCTCACTCATACACTGAGAGTCTTCCTGTCATGCACCTAGAACTCTCCACGTCCACCCAGAGTCCTTCCCACACCTACAGGAATTCTCCCCACACCCAGGTGGAGTCCCGCCCATGGTCCTCCTCACCACTGGTCAGCAGCAGAGTAGCTTCCCTTGGGGCTGCAGGGATCAGGGTCCCTGTGCCCTTGCTCAATCCCGGTGGAGACCACTCCCAAATCTAACGGGCTGCTTGTTTGTGTCTTCCCTCTCACAGGGCAGTTTATGAGGTTAGGGACCAGCTAGAATTGGCCTCAGAAGCTTTTGCTTCATTCAGATACCTGTCTGATAGAGTGACCCACTCAACACATACCCTCTGGGGCCTTTATTATTTTTTTGAGACAAGACTTTCGCTGTGTAGTCTAATCTGATCTCATATTTGTACTTTTGTGTTTCTGCCTCAGAAGTTCTGAGAGTACAGGAGTGTGCATCAGTACAAACCCTTATCTCCCGATTTAGTAGTCATGTGGTGAGGATGGGCAGTGGTGGCACACGGGAGGCAAAGGCAGGCAGATCTCTGTGAGTTCGAGGCCAGCATGGTCTACAAGAGCTAGTTCTGGGACAGCCAGGGCTACACAGAAAAACCCTGTCTCTAAAAACTTAAAAAAAAAAATTAAGTGGTGACCCCCTCTTACAGTCATGGGTCTGTCTTGTTCTATAGGAAGCATTTAAGAGGGGGCCAGAATCTTGATGACCAGTTTAAATTTGTACCTGTCATACATATCTTTTAATACTTCATAAGGTTGAACATATAATTACTGTGAGGTTGAAGGATCAGATTTGGGAGGAGAAAGGTTCATCAAACATGTTTGCATCTGGGGCTGGGGTATGGCAGGGTGCTTGCCCGACGTGCGTGAAGCACTGGGATCCGTCCCACCACTGTAAAACACAAAGGGAAATCCAAGGAAAGCGTTCCGTTCCTGAGCAGCGAAGGCAATGCCTGCCTTTGCCACAGGAAGGGCAGCTGGGGCCGACTTCTCCTTCTTGGTCTGCAAACACTGACGGATGGTGTTGGGGAAGGAATCGCTGTCTCCGGAGGGAACATTTTGTTTTCCTTTGCTGTTGGAAATGTTTTCCAGCCTTGTTGAATAGGGCCTTTCATCTCTCAGTGTTAGGTATTTGATGAAGATTAATTATTCAGCTGAGCTGAGGGCGCCGAGGCAGCTCTGCCTGTACTACGCTGCTGTGTGTGGCAAGCGATCCCCTGGTAGCGTCCACACAGAACCTCGCGGTAAAGTCCGTCATCTGAAGTCGGGAGTCTGAAGGAAGGTGGAGGCCGAATCCAAAACTGGGTCACACGGCCAGCAACCTAAGCATGAGGCCAGGCTGAAATTAAGCACACAGGCTCGAGTGCAGGCTTCTCCGGGGCATCGTCATGTCTGTAGGAAATGCAGCTCTTCTCTCTACCAGCTCTGGAACAGTGGTGAATGTGACCGAGTGGAAATTACACACAGCACCTCCAAGTTTGATTATTTTACTTAAACATGATTTAGATTCCCACCTAATGCTGTTTATTTTACAATCGTTGACCCAAGGTGCCTATTCCGACCGTCATTGGTGGCTCTGATTTGAAATAGCTCTTGGGATTGTTGTTTACATCTTTGGTGGCTTCTTATTATCTGTCTTTTGATGTGTATCAGGTTTCTGAAGTTGCCTCTGCCACCTCCCCTCCTCCCAACTTGTGACAGAGCTATGTCACCTAGCACTAGGAAACGGGTAGAGTCTCTCCGACTCTACTTGATTTGATGACAGACATGGCCTAGTGAAGATGCAGTATAGATATTCTTGCTCATGCCTTAAGGGCGAGGAAACTGCTGTGTCTCTGTGTGTCTGGGACAAGGATGGAAGAGACCCTGTGTGCAGACTCCCTCCTGCGATTTCCTGCCTCACCATTGGTCAGTGGATCAGTGGACTGTGTGCATGGTGGGTTTTGGATCTAGTTATACAGGTTCCCTTCAGATGTAGAATTAAGCAGTTCTGTGCTGTTTGAACAAGTTAGTTTGTTCCATTATGTGTCAAAGGATTTTCTGAAATCTCTCTAACGCTTCAAATGTCAAGTTTCTCTGTGGCACATATAAAACAATGCTTTCCTTGATTAATTGTTTTATCCACATTTAATATCCTTATTGTTAAATAGAGTAAAGCAATACAATATGTTTTAGAGGTCATGGGTTTGAATTTCAGAACACATAAAAGGTAAATAGGTTGAGTCTATTTCCTCTCCACTCACCAATATCCGTTAATTTGCAAATTCTTTCTTCTCAATCTGTTTTCTTTTTCCTCTTCTTCCCTTCCTCCCTCAGAAGCTGTATTTTCTTTCTTTTTGTCTTTCTACAGGGCCCTATAATCCCGTACCCTGTGGTTGCCCAGTGGCCCTATTTGCCTGTTGCCCTGTTTTTCCTGTAGCCCTGTAACCTTGTTTCCCTGTGACCCTGTATCCCGGGTAGCCCTGTAAGCACTGTAGCCCTTTTGACCTTTAGCCCAGTTGCCTGGTGGCCCTGTAACCCTTGTAGTTCTTTAGTCTGTTTCCTGTAGGCCTGCTGCCCTATATCCTTATAGCCCAGGCTTTCCTTGGACTCACTACATGGCCCGGTCTTCTATCAAACTCATGACTATCTTCCTGCTTTGGTCATTTGAGTGCTTGGCCTTGAGGTATGAGCCATCACCTGGCTTTCATTTATTTGGAAAAATAGAAACAGTTTATTGTATTTTGCTTATTAACTCTTGTTAGTTTTTCTCCGCTTTCCAACAGGAATTGGCCGAAATCTTACTTTTTTTTTATTTAAATTTTATTTTATGAGTGTGGGTGTTTTGCCTACATGTGTGTCTCTGCACCACGTGCATCTCTGGTGCCTATGGAGGCCAGAAGAGGGCATCTGATCCCTTGGAACTGGAGGTGTAGACAGCTCTGTGCTAGGGACTGACACTTGTCCTCTGGAAAAGCAGCTATTGCTCTTTATCATTGCAAAGTATCTCTTCAGCTTGAAATCTAAAAGGTTTAGTGTGATTTGATATTTTTAGTGTCCCTATCTTCATGTATTTGTGTTTTGTTTGTTTTGCTTTTTGAGGTAAGGTCTCCAAACCAAACTGCTCTGAAATCTCATCCATCAGCTTGTTTCAGCTCTGCAAGTGGTGGGAGCCACAGTGGTCCCTGCGTGCTTCCTAATAGATACGAAATAAGACTTACATTTATTTCCCTGGATCACGTTGCTAGAGCCTTGCAGACAGAATTTTGTTAGCTCATTAACATAATGCTTTAGATTAGCCAGGGCCTATTGATCCCATTTCTCACTGTGTGAATCTCAGTGACACCAGGGTGGCCCAATGTTGAAACTGTATACGGTGTTTTAAGCTTTTAAGTGCACATGTGACTAATGGGGTTAAATTTACAATGTCAAACTTAATTTTCCTGTGTATGGCAGTTAATAATGATGGATAGGAAATTAGCATATGAAACGTCTTATAATTACTTTCTCATTAGATAAAAATGCTTTGAAGTAGAGGAAGCTAGAACAGTTGCATTTTGAGGAGGAAATGCATCTTTATTGTACATACTTAAAAAAAATCTTTAGGAAGGTCTAGTAATAAAATCTCCAATGGAGGCTGAAAGTTGTAAACTTGGTTATAATTCACAGCTCTGGAGGTTCATCATGTCCCCTGACCTTTCTGTAATGACCTTGTTCATTTGCGATCACTTTCTTCTCTCACACGGTTGGGAAACCAGCTTCAGCAAGCGTAGGGCATCTCCCTTTCTTTCTTCTCGCCTGGCAACACCTGCATTTTTGTACCTGCTGAGGCTCTATTTTGGAACTGTGCCAAAGGCTTCTGTGTGGAGCTTGTGGCGCTCTCCAGACCACCAGTGCCTCACTCTTCTCTTCCTCAGGGTGTACATCACACTTGTGTGTGTGTCTACATGAATGTATGTATGTATGTATGTATCTTCTTTTTCTCCTTCTGTTCTCTTCCCTCCATTCTTTCCCCTTCCTTCCTCTCCTCTGACCTCTCATCCCTTTATTGTGTTGAAGAAACTGTCTTAATGGGTGTCATATTCTACCAAGGGAGGCAGGAACAACTTTAGCAAGGGCTATAATTAGTATTTGTTTGTTTTTTATTCTGAAGTTTTAAAACCATCCAGAATAATAATTCATTATAACCTCTTCATCCTCTATGATAAAAAAAATAGTATCTTTTAAAGACAACTGTGATGGCAAATGTCTATGATCACAATACTCTACTGGTGGGGCCCGGAGGATCAAGAGTTCAATTCTCCTTACTATTAGACCCATTTAAAAATAATTCAGACTACACAGCACGAATTTGCATGTATTTGAAACTTAGGCGTTTGTTATTTATCACTGCTGCTGCTTTGGGTTGCTCTCTTGTAGTTCCGAAGATAATGTTGCTTTGTTATTTATTCTTTTTGGGGTAGCTTCTTTTTTAAAATGTGTTTATAGGTAATGAGTAAACAGACAGGTGGGTATGCCTGGTTGTGTAAAGCACACACTTCATTTATACCTAAAACATATGGTCCATTTCTACCTTTGAGTGTGGGCATTCACAGATTAAGATGGTGTCAAATGTGTTCCTGACACATATACACATTTGTTATTAAATGTTTCAAAACTGTGTCTCCCGAAAGAAGAAAGTAAAAATAAGTGAAATCAACCCAAACACAACAAAATTTAGGTTTAATGCTAATGTTTAGCAGAGAGAATTTTGTTCTGATAGTTATTACTTTTACAGTGATTGTAGGGTAAAAGGGCTGGCCAAAGAAACACACCCTGACCCTGAAACCAGAGCCAAAGAAACACAGTCTGCTCATGACTTAACTTATGTCACCACTGATGCATGTGGGCTCAAAGTGTACTTTGGAGAAAAAATTTCTGTCTGTATATGTGTGTGCCTGTGTGTAAAAATACATGTGTTTTAATTTCTGTCACACTCAGTTAATAGCTGTCAGTATGCTGGTCAGAACATAACGGACTAGAATAATTATAGTCTCTTCATTGGCGAAATGTCATATTTATCTCCTTGGAAAGTCCAAATTATTTTATTATAACTGCAGTATTTCTTTGCGTTTGTTATTTTGCTGTATATTTTTCATTTTTGACTTTAAACACATGTCTAGGTGTGTCTCTTAGCGTATGATATTTTTATTCAGATAAGTCACTTTCAACTTTCAATTGAATTAATTTATTTATTTTGCATCTCAACTTCAGCCTCCTCTTCCTCCTCTCCTCCTACTCCCTTCCCTATCCTCATCTCCATTTTTGACTTTTGAATATTTGAAACATTTATATTCCTATGCAATCTTTTGAATTAATTTTAAAAATTAAATATGATTATGTCACCTCCCTCCTTCCCTGCCCTCCTGTCAATCTTTCTTATGCCTCTCCTATGTCCTTCTTCCTTAGTTGATTATGCATTTTTATTATTGGTACACACACACACACACATATGTAAATAAGGCCTGCTAATTCCTTTAGTGTAATTGTGTGTATATGATGTCAGGGTTGGCCACTTTGTATTGACTAACTAATTAAGGGACTCATCCCTTGAAGAGGCTAGCTCCCCCTTTTAGCAGTCATTAGCTGTCTGTAGTTTTTTGTCTAATGGTGGGATCCCATGAGATTTCCCCCTTCTCATTAAGATATCTATTGATATTACCATTGTTCAGGTGTGAGCGAGCCATCTTGTTGAGGTATTATTAGTGTAGCGTCCCTGTCATTTCTAGAGACACAGTCTCATATCACACATTCTGCTCCTCTGGCTCTTACAATCTTTTTGCTCCCTGCTGTGTAACGTTCCTTGAGCCTTAGGTGCAGGAGCTGAGTGACATTATGACCTGTTGTGGTTTTCTGTAATTGGTGTGCATTTGCTGTGAAGAGAGGCTTTGAAGAGAGCTACACTTACTTGTTTCTATAACGATGAGATTTAGAGTGCAGCTAGGAATTCTGGTGATCTACTAAGGTGACAGGACACGTTCTCCTTAAAGCTTCATGCTCTTACTAGTCTCAGGTAGTTGGTTAGGTTTCTAGTACCAGGCCTAATTTTCCTCCTGCTGAGTGGACCATAAGTTCAATTAGACAGTTTTTAGGAGCTACCAAGATGAGTGCCACCATTGCACCTATAGGGATATCTTGCCATGCTGGGCATTGTTATAGTTCACTGATGTTCCAGTTCGATAAGACCATCGATTGCTTCCATCCCTTGGCGAGCTAAAGGTTTTCAGGTTAGCTCTAGTTTGAATCTTCTACTTACACTGAAGAGTGTAGTAGTGTCTTTGGCAGTAGGTACTTATCTTCAACTCGAGAAGTAACCAAAGACAACAGCCTAGCACTTGGACTACCCTGACCAACAACTCAAATAGAGGTTTCTCATGTCTGGTACTGGGGTTTTTCTTAGATAGCCTACAATTTATGTGGGGAGCATAGTCCACCCACAGCCTCAGGCTGCTTGAAGGACATTAGAAAGGGCATATGCTTATCTGTTCCTTATTGTATTTACAAGAGCACCGAGTTCCTTGCAGTTCCTGAGTGAGTAAGCTAGTATTTCCAGTCCCGCCGCCCCCCCCCCCCACACTTACTGTGAACTTTTGGAAGACACCTAATTTTAAATATGAGAATTTCTTTGTGAGATATACTGAGCCTAAAAACCCAGCTTTATGGAGTTTAAAACATTGCTCTGTTTGAAGTTGTTAGGCTTAAGCTAATTGAGTACAGGAATTCATCTGGTAATAGCAGAGCTGCTACTTGAGTAGCATATAAAGTACTCACTCACCGGGTCAATTCGTGAGTCATGGCTTTGCTGTGAACAGCATTATAACGTGGAATATGTAAGGATAACGTTTTAGACGCTGTATGTATTAGAGTCTGCTATTTCTCCAGCCTGGGGAATAGCCCAGAAGGAAGGGGTGGGGGCTTGACAGAGAATTACTACAAAAGAAGCCCTAACTTCAGATAGAAAAGTACGTCCACTTTCTTGAAGTCATACATAATTTTTATACCTTGTAAAACAGTTATGCTTCTAAGTCCTTGAAATTCTAATAATCTGTCTTCCTTTCTCAGGTGTGTCCTCCTTAAGTGTTCAGTTTGCCAAACTCCCAAAAGGACTGAAGCATTTAAACCTCTCGAGAACCTCATTGTCACCTAAAGGTACAGTGTATGTGATATACTTCATATTGTTTCTCTGACTGCTCTACCTGTTGCTTTTGACCATCACTCTGACATGTAGTTGATTAAATATGCAAATTATATTATGATGGTAGTTTTAATGTAAAGATATTGTGCAATTCCAATTTGATATCTAAACTTAAATGACTTCTTTGTTATAATTGGAGCGGCGGGGCTGCGTTCCTGGCACCCAGCCGCCCGCATGGCTAGCTTATGCCCCAAAATAATTACACGGAAACTGTATTCTTTTAAACACTGCCTGGCCCATTAGTTCCAGCCTCTTATTGGCTAGCTCTTACATATTGATCTAACCCATTTCTAATAATCTGTGTAGCCCACGAGGTGGCTTACCAGGGAAGATCTGTGTCGGGTGGGAGAATCAAGGCAACTCACTGACTCAGCTTCTTTCTCCCAGCATTCTGTTCTGTTTACTCTGCCTATCTAAATTCTACCCTATCAGAGGGCCAAGCAGTTTCTTTATTAGTTAACCAATGAAAGCAACAGATTAGAAAAAAATCACTCCCACATCACTTCTTTGTAGAAAATATTTTTTAAATTTATGTACAGTCCTAATTGTTTAAGCTTTGACCCAGTGAGTGCCAGCTGCCTCTAGTCTTGTAGCTCACTTTCCTTCTTGGTTCATTTTTGGCAAAAGATGTTAACTTCCCCAGCTTTCAGAGTGAACATCTACTTCACCCAGAGGCACTGGGGCTTGCTGTGAGTCACCGCCATAGTCCCCCAATTCCAGTCTCTGTTCTGTTCCCAGAAACGCTTTATTTTTCTCTCAGATCTGACCTCCCTCTCCCATTATTTATCTAGTCACTCATGAGACCCTGTCCCTTCTGTTGCTCTGCCTGCAGTGTTATTAAGTGAGCATTGGCTCACAACAGTATTAGAAAAGCCCCACCCCCATCTCTTAATTTGTCTCCATGCTCTGCTTGGTGCCTGAACACCTTTTCATCTCCAGATACTTGCAGAGCTTCGGTGACCCCGACAAAATCTTCATCTGTGGGGGTCTCCGCTTCAATAGACTTCCCACTCCAGAGTCACTTGCTCTTCCCTTTGTTCACCTGTGGATCACACCTTGGATATTCCTGTCTCAGTACTGTCCTTTCTATGAGAATGACTCCCCTTGGGTTCGAGCTGCTCTTGAGTCTGAATCTTCCTGGCACAAAGCCACTTTGTAAGGTTCAATGAGGCCATTTCCTAAGTGGCATTCTCTGCTGTCTATCCACCAGTTCAGAATACCTGTCATTGAAGCCTGGCTTTCCCACATCCTAGGAACTGCCATCCTCATCTCTATTCCCCACTGACTTGTGAGATAGAAATAAATCGCCATTTTATCATAGTAGTGGTGTCCAATGAGTTAATCAACATGTACAATTCCAGGTCCTTTAATAAATACTGCCAGAAGCTGCCACTCCCTTCCATGAATACAGTCACTGTGCCATCACAACTCACTGTCACACTCAGTATCACCATTGTTATCTCTGTCACCATTGTTAATATTGTCACTCTTATTATCACCCTTACAATCACTGTCACCAAACCATAGCTCTCATGGTTTGCTGTCACCCTCATTGCTATTTCTATGACCGTTACTCTCATTGTCACTGCTACCATTGTCATTGTCACCCTCACTATTGCTGTCACTGTGACCACCACCATTGCTATC
Organism: Neodon shergylaensis; assembly: GCA_025134845.1. Lineage (NCBI taxonomy): Eukaryota > Metazoa > Chordata > Mammalia > Rodentia > Cricetidae > Neodon > Neodon shergylaensis. The sequence goes on along the minus strand of JABTXL010012583.1, from coordinate 747,461 downwards.
ACTGTCATGCTCACTATCCATAACTCTCTCTCTTACCATAACCATCATCACACACACTTTCAGAATCACTATCAATATTCCCACTATCAATGTGACCCTCGGGGACAACAGCCACAGCAGCACCTTCACCACCTACATCAAGATCATTACCATCACCATGGTGTGCTGCCATGGGTTAGTACACACTTTTAATTAAACCTAGGACAACCTACATACGCCTACTGTCAGTGAAGGGAACCGCTACCTCTGACATCTGGCCGCTCTCTAACTTCCTTTGTGAAGCTCTTCCCTCCCAACTCCCCTTCCCTACTTGCTCCTTCCCATGCTGCGTGACACGTTGTCTCTCTGTTTTTAACATATATTTTGGTTTTGTAGTTTCTGGCTGGTAGAAGCATGATTCATCCTGTGCTGTGCCTGACATCATCCCTGTCTCAGTGGTCACCATGACTACACTTCAGTTAAATGCCAGCAGCTCTGGCTAGTGATTCATCCTGTCACACATTATTCTGATTATAGAATTACACTAGGAGTGTTTTGGAATTGCAATTGATTCATAAATCTCACCATCTCATGTGCTTATACTTGTGTACCCCTGTTTAACACTAACTTGTTAGTGTTGACCAGCATGTCAACTACTAGTGGGAAATTTCCCTAGGTCAGTTCTAGCTGATCTGGTTCCAGGAACCATATACAGGTCCCAAGCTAAGATTCACTTCTTTCATTGTTCCTGTCATACTCAGAGATTGATTCTCAGAAGATCCCTTTTCTGATAATTATCAACTTATTGGCATATTTCTGGCAAAAACTTTAAAGATGCTGTTAGGTTAAGTAAGTAAACAAAAATTATTTTTAATTTCATCACTGTTTGGGCCCAACCTTCCTGCTGTTTTCTGACGTCTGTACATGCGTGCAGAGCTACATGCGCTGTGTTTGATGTTTCTCAAGCTGCTGCCATTTGGTGCATTGTGATTGTTAATGCTAACAAACACACTCACTTTTAGGGGCCACAAGATGATCAGCTTATAGAGTGATTTATTTGAATAATGGACCACACGCATAGCTAAGTTCTCCAGCAGTGCCAGTGTCATTGATATGAACTTGGCTACTAATATTGCTTATTTCCTGAATTTCCTTTTTAGGATAAATTTCCTTAAATAGAATTACAAGATTAAAGAATATGTGCCTATTTAGAGTTTTCATATCTCTTACCACTTCCTCCTAGGAGTATTTTGTATAAATTTGTTTATATTCTCTCACCACTAAATATTATTTTCCATTTTCACCATCCCCCTGCTTTTTTGAGATATAGTTTTCATGTAGCACAGTTCGGCCTTGAACTCCTGATTATTCCCTTTCTCTGTAACTCAGGCAGGCTACTAATTCATGGCAATCCTCCTGTCTCAGCCTTTAGAGTGCTAGGGTTATAGTCATGAGCTCTGCGGCATATGCCCTTTTTGTTCTCTGAAACAAGTAAGTGTTCGGTGTTCTGTTTTTCTCTAGTGGTGGTTCTCAACCTTCCTAACGCTGTGACCCTTTAATATAGTTCTTCATATTGTGGTGACCCCCGACGTTAAATTATTTTCACTGCTACTTCATAACTGTAATTTTCCTACTGTTATAAAGCATAATGTAAATACCTGTGTTTTCCAGTGGTCTTCAGAGGTCACGACCCACATGCTGAGAACCACTAGCTTAGGGCCTCTCCCCCACTTTTCCTTAGTCTCTTGTGTATCTTCTTGGAATGTTGCTACTTGGCATTCTTGGTTAGTTTTCTATTTACAGTGCTATTTTTTCTTAATGTTTGGAAATTCTCTACATATACTAATGTGCAATTGTGTTCCTTTGTTAATTATTGTAAGACAAATATAGGGGCACAGTGGTCATCTGTCCTTTGCAGGACAGGCTTTGGTTCTAAGGTAGCCTGTTAGTCACTCATGTCCTGTCCTCATGTCCTATCCCCCCAGTGTGGCAGGAGTAGGTAACTGCACTAGCAAAGAAGGTTCTTTTGTGCCCTTGGGTGAGGACAGCTTGGTCTGCCTGAACCTGTCCCAACTACTGCTTCCCTGCTTGTATCTTTCATATAATGCAGGAGTCTATCAAAATGTGTGCTTTGAGAATTAGCATTGTTTTATAAAATAGGATCTGTAGAATTTTAAATTGTTCTTTTCAGATGTGTGTCTTGAATTGTTCGATTTGAAACATACTGGTTTCTTAATGGCACATACACAGGTTCTGAAAGGTTTCGAGTTTTGCAACGGTAGCTTTAAGTTTCTACTAAGTGTGACATATTTTAGTTCCTAGAAAACATGTATATTCATGGTTTTATAATAGAAAACAGATTTTTTTAAAACTCTCCCATGGTCCCTATGACATGCACCCTCCTTCACCTCCGCTTGACGGCTTTCTGGACCCACACCGGCATCCTGCTGGCTGGCAGATTATGTCAAGGCAGGACCATCTGGAGCCACCTCGTCCAGCTGTAAACTCTCCAATCATGAATACCAAGCATGATCAGAATCCCACAATAACCAGAGTCGAGGATGGCATGCCAGTCTGTGCTGCATTTGGGTCGTAAGAGCCCAAGTTTCTCCAGTGCTATCGTTTTGAAACTTCCTGTCATTCCTGAGCTTATTAACACAGACCTCATATAAAAACTTGGGCTCAGGAAGAGGGAGTGACCACCCTTCTGCCTTTGGAGCATCCTCTGGAGTCTAGTCAGAGGTTGGCTCTCTGCCAGGTACCCACACTTGCCAAGGGACTCTTTGCTGTCAGGATTAATTTGGTTTTCTCGTTTTGGAATTTATTTATTGGGTTTTATAATACTTCACTTAAGTATATGACTTCATAAGGGATTTTCCCGATGGGAGTCTGGTATTCTCCATATAGTTTAGGCTCAGTCAATGCATTAAAAAGAGAATGGTGAACTCTGAAGGCTGGGGAGGAAACAAAACACTTTCTTTGTAGGTGTGAGGTCTGGAGTTTGATCTTCAGAACCCACATGCACAAACAAAACAACACAAAAATGCAAGCCTGGTGGCAGCTATTTGTCATCCAGCACTCTGAGGAAGAGGAGCTAGGCGAATCCCTGGGGCTCATTAACTGGTCAACCTTACCTAACTGGTGAGCCTAGGTCAGTAAGACATCCTGTGTCAACAACTGAGGTGGACATCTCCCAGGGTTGACCTATTGCCTCCACATGAACACATATACACACACATACACACGCACCTGAATGTGTACACACACAGACAGATGAATATGGATGACAAGACGAAGAAAGGATATTGGTCATTTGCACTTTGATTTAGATTCTATATAATGTGCACGCCTTTGTTACAGATGGTTAATTTGGGATGCCACTGCAGGTTCTGTTAACTGTTTGTTAATCCTACCTTCTTGCACTGGATGCTCTCGATCCTTGTGTGACTGGTGGCAGTTGCCTCACTGGATCCTGAGGATGCTTGTCCTCAGGGTCTGTGGGGTATTAGAGCTTGATTCCAGCTTCTCCCCATCCATGTGCCTTGTCCCTTATATAAAGTGGCATAGCCTTCTCGTATAACCCACGCACATCTTGCTGTGTCCGTCTGAGGTCATCTCTAGATTATTTATAAACCTGGTATAATATAAGTCTGTGTAAATAGTTATTGTCTTAGTTTGCTTTCTGTTGCTATGATACACGAATCAAAACCTCCTTAGGTAGGAAAGGTTTTATTTAGCTTATTTAACCAGAGGAAGCCTGGGCTAGGTAGAACTCAAGGCAGGAGCCTCGAAGCAGGAACTGAAGCAGAGACCATGGAGGAGAAGTGTTGCTAACTGCTTGCTCTCCATGGCTTGCTCAGTCTAGTGTCTTAATTCTTCGCACCAGCTGTTGTTGGGTGGAACCACCCCCAGTGGGCTGGATCCTCCCACATCAATCATTGATTGCCCTACAGATTTAACTACAGGAACTTTGATGGGGCATCTTCTCAATTGAGATTTCCTCTTCTCAGATGGCCCCAGCTTGTGTCAAGTTAACAAAAACAAAACAACAACAAAACCACAGCCAATACATCTCTCTATATATTGTATCACCTACAGTATGCTGACAGAGAAAAAAAAAATCCATGCTTACTCAGTATTAGGCCTCTTTTGTTTCTGGGGTTTTGAGACTGGTATCAGTATATAACTCAAAATTGCAGTGGCTTTTTTTGGAGGGGGCAGTTCCATGTAGGCTGCTCTTGCCTCAAACAATATAGTTCAGGCTGCCTTTTGAACTCTTGCAGTCCTTTTTTTACCTCAGCTTCTCCAGTACTGGATGTCAGAATGAACTGTCACTCTAAAGAAAGAAAACAAAGAACTTTGGAATATTTTGTGATGGTTGGCTGCATCCACAGATGCAGAGCCCACAGGCATGAAAACCTCCTGTGTCGATCTGTCTATGTCTGCCACTGAGCAAGCCTGTATATGGTCAGGTAGAAATCTTTGAGCTTCAGACACCTCTGTCTAGTGAACGTTAGGCTTTCAGAAAAGAATTTTGTAAAAAAAAAAAACCCTCTCTCTTTATATATATGTATATGTATGTGTATGTATATATATGTATATGTATTCATATAATATATGAATATACATGTATCTAGCATTGTTCTGGAGTTTAACATTTATCATTGATATGGCCTCTAGATTCTTGCAGGACAAAAAATGTGTCTTTGTATAACTCTACATGTTATATAATCAATAAATGTTGAGTTGATAGCCAAGGAATTCTTCTTTATACCTGCTTCAAATATTTCTCAATGCATCTGTCTCCGCTTTTTCCACACCTCAGTGTTCAGTCTTCCTCCAGCTCAGGGGCCCTTTACAGGTTCCCATTGGAACGATCACCCCTCGGCTTGGTTAAGTTCAGCTTGAGCTATCTCTGATTATAAAACTTTATAGTGCGTTAAATGGAAGTTGTCCCTTTTAGCCAGGCATGGTGGTCTGATCCTGTGATCCTAACACACAGGAGGCAGAGGCTGGAGGATTGCTTCTTGTTTGAGTTTGCCCTGGGATACCTAGTGGAAACCCTGTTTCTAACAACAAAAGGAAGCAGTCTTTTTGATTCCTTCACAATGTGGGCATTTCATCTCACTGTTTACAAATCCACTTCAATCCAAATTTTACCTTGAACAGAAATGAACTTAGAGCAATATATTCCTCTGTCAAGTTCCCAATACTTAAGTCGCACGATTGACCAGTATTTGCCTGTATATCATTTAAATACTATCACTAAGTCAAGACTCATATGGTAGGATTGAATGTGGGCTCAAAATCATCAGCTAGGTAGGTAGCTTTCATCACTTTGGGACTTGAAAGTAAAACACTTTCTGTTCTTGTATAATTGGAAGACTGGAGGGCAGGTTGTCTGTGAGAAGTCTGGCTCCCCAGAGGGATTCTCCAGGAGTCCCAAATCAGTGGTCCCCTCCAAGAACAGAGCTCTGGCCCTGCAGGTCTGGGCAGTTCGATTTGACTCTAGGGCTGTTTGTGGAAGCTCACAAGCCTCGTTCTGTTTCTTCGAGTGGACGCTGAGCTTGGATGGTTTCTCTTGTTGCAGGGGTGAACAGCCTTTGTCAGTCCCTCAGTGCCAACCCTCTGACTGCCTCTACCCTCACCCACCTGGACCTCTCAGGGAATGCTCTCCGTGGAGATGACCTCTCGGTAAGATTTCCTTTCCTCTCCAAGGGAGCCATTCTTTCTAACCCTGTCACCCTAGCTTGTTCCTCCACCACGCTCTCAATCGTGAAATGTGAGAACTCCGGAGCCTGCCTCAATTGAATGTAGCCCTGGCGAGATAATTAAGTTGCTTTTTTACTTAATGGTGCTGAGGTCACATCCTTTTGGGAAACAGTTTCATCAAATAGCGTTGTTGGGATACTGGTGCCGTTTGTTTGTTTTGAGAGAAGCTGTCAGCCTAGAACCCATTGTGTATCAGAATGCTGGCTTCTAGCTCAGGGTGATTGTCCTAACTCAGTCCCTTCGGTGTTGAGATTGAGAATATGAGCCAAGCGCCCAGCTTTTGTTAGTCACAGACTAGCCCATAAATAAGATAAAAGTAGTCAAGAGCCAGGCGGTGGTGGCACGCACCTTTAATGCCAGCACTCGGGAGGCAGAGCTAGGCAGATCTCTGTGAGTTTGAGGCCAGCTTGGTATACAAGAGCTAGTTCCAGAACAGGCTCCAAAGTTACAGAGAAACCCTGTCTCAAAAAAGCCTGTCTCAAAAAAAAAAAGTAGTCAGGAGCTACTCATTGGAGTTTGATTTTGAAGGCATAAGTAAGTAAGTAAATAAATAATAAATATTTTTCCCTCAGTTCTAACAAGATGTTTTATGTACTTGCATAGCAATATAAATGTTCGACAGATCTTCCTGTTGTGTGTGGGGGGGTTAGTTATGAGTTCATTACATGGTAAACGGTCCCTTCTAGTCACCATGCTAGAGTTTAAAAGAAGTCTACCTTTGACAACAGGGCATGCAGATCTTGAGCGTTTGGAAAGGACCTTCATTTGTGTACTCCTATACCACAGAGATGAGAAACACCCGAATTTATTCTCATTTCTTTTGTTTTACTTTACCTATAAAACAGGGAATGCAAAATGAAAGCTCTGTGTGTGTGTGTGTGTGCGCGCGCGCGCACGCTTGCGCGCGTGTGTGCATGCGCATATGTGCATGTGTGTGTGTGCATGTATTTAATTTGAGCCCTCCCCCTTCACACTTGAAATCATTTTAACAGAGCTTGTTTCTGCTGCCTTTTGATTTTCCTTTTGTCATTTCTGGTGTCCACTGATGATCCTTAAACCTACCTCCTCCCAAGAGAAAGCAAAGAGCTCCATGGGAAAGACCCCAGCCTTCATGGTGGCACCGTGAAGGGTAAATGAGGTGGAATGTTAGATGTGGCAGCACATTCCTAGTGTTCAAGAGGCTGAGGCAGGAGGATTGCATTGAGATTGAGGGCAACCTTTGCTATAAAGTGAGTTCTAGGCTAGACTGGGTTACAGAGTAAAACATAGTCCCAAAAAGTAGAATAAGAGAGATGGCTCAGTGGTTAAGGGTGCTTACTATTCTTGCAGAGGACCTGGGTTCAGATCTCAGCACCCACATGGCTGCTAACAACCATCTATAATACTAGCTCCGGGGGATCTGATGCCCTCTTCTTATTTCTATGGGTCCCTCTGTGCATGGCTACAATGCACATACATACACTCATGAGCATACTCGTAAAATAAATAAATAAGTATTTTAAAATAAAATAAATGAATCAAAAACAATGACAAACAAAAAAAAGAGGCTGATATTAAGTAATAAGACTCATCTATGGTAGGGACACGAATAATGATTTCAGACAACGAAACAGCTCCACATTTCCTGGTTCAGGGTACAGCTTGTCCCAGATAGCCTCTGGGTACAGTGGAGTGCAGTGAAGGGGCTGAGTGACTTGGGCTCCCAGCCAGAGACACACCAGCATTCTAGAGTCCTCATCAGTTGCAGACTGACTTGGCCTGCCTTCTGGGAAAGCCTCTTGTTAAGGGCCTCATCACTCCTTGAGGGAGGAAGAGCTCCCCCAACTGGTAGAGGGCAGCAAAACCACACCAAAATAAAGGGGCCTTAAGGAAGGTCTCTCAAACTGGAACCTGGAACTTCATGTAAATGAAGAAAGGCAAAATGTTTCTGCTGAACCAGACCCCGCCACCATGTAATCTGTTCTGGGCCTCTGGTTACTCCAAAGCATCTGCAGGTTTGTGTTCCCTTACACTCCTTGCTGGAGTGAGTTTCCTGAAGTACCATAGAGTCACACTGCCTCATTTAATGAGTGTTGGCTCTGTCTGTCAGCATAAGTTTGTGTGTGCTTGTGCCGGGTGCTACCCAGGGAAGCAGGGGAGAAGTGAAGGTTGTCACCTGGGGCAAGAAACTTGGACTGTGTCATTGGGGAATTCTGGCTCCTGTTTACTCCGGGGAAATTAAAGGACATTCAAAGGGATTTATTTAATAGTTTTCATGCCCATTTAAGGTTGTGGCGGGATGGGGGGAGGGGGACAGGAAATTTTAGGCATTGCAGTGCCCCCAAAACAAGAAATTTTAGCAGTACTTTAGTTCTGAGCTCTTTTCTTCTGTTTTCCTAATAGTTTCATCAGGACAATCTTGTTAAATTTTTAGAAGTCACTAGGGATGGAAAAATCATTATATTGGAGAAAAGAGAACGTAGCCTGAGACCATCTCCGGCTCAAATTCAAAGAGTATTTTCCTCAATACTTTGATTGACTCGATTTTGACAGAGTAACTGCAATCCAGGTGGTGTTCCAGACTAAGAAGTTAAAGTTATTCGGCAGTGCTCAAATTATATAATAAGAATTGAACTAATCAAGAGAACAAAGTCATGTGGCAGTAACATTCCTCTTGGCCTTTTTTTTTTTTCTTTGCCTGTGTAATTTTTCTTCACGTGCCCTTTGGGTTTTTCTCCTAGGGAAGGGGCTAGAATAACGGCAAGTCTGCAAACCTTCTGAGAAGCAGTCAAGAAGGTTGGGGCATGCGGGTGACTGTGTTCTGAAGCGTCACCTTGCGTGGCGGTGTGTCTTTCTAGAGCCTAACATTTGCTCTTTTGCTTCTTTCCAGCACTTGTACAATTTTTTGGCCCAGCCCAACACCATCGTTCACCTGGACTTATCTAACACAGAATGTTCTCTGGAATTGGTAATGCCTCTTTCTACGCCTCGGGCTCTCAGGATGCCTCTCTGATGGGGTGGAGGCCCATCTCTCTAGTAAAGTTTTCAATGGGCCTAAGATTCTGTGGGAGTGACAGCGTCCGTCCCTTTCTTCCTCAGGTGTGTAGCGCTCTTCTCCGGGGGTGCCTTCAGTGTCTAGCCGTGCTCAATCTCTCCAGATCCGTCTTCTCTCACAGGTATGGCTGTCTCCTTGCTACCGTTGCTGTCTTAGAGCCCCTTCTGCTGATGAGGTGTGAGGTTAGTGAGCATAGAGTGATTGATGGCAGGAGAACTGGTTGTTGCTTAAGAGAGAGTCTCACACTGTAGCCTGGTTTCAAACTCACGCCAGTCTTCCTGTCTTGACTTCCCAAGAGCCCTGATTACAGGTTTGTAGACCATCATACCTGGCTTGGGAACCAAATGTTGTACATGGAGGATGGTCTTAAATCATAGCTGTAAGTTTTTGGGTCTTGAAAATTAAAGGTTTTTGTTGTTGTTGTTGCATCTTAAAACACAACTTAAGGGGCCTTGTCTATAATGTTAGCCTTCTTATATGAACTGTAGATATGTACGTGAATTCATATATTTGGTCAGATACTCTCTTAATATAGTACAACCCTTTTTAAAATATCTATAGCTTCTTCTCAGTGATGAGGTTAGAAGAAAATATGCATGGGTTCTGGGAACAAGCAAGAACGGTCACCTTGGAGCTCCTGGTTGTGATTTTTGGGAGGGGAGAGCTAATTATAGCATCCCGGTTCCACTGACTTCTCAGCTCCAGACTTACCCCTGCTGACACAGTACATCGGATGCAGCAGGATTTGTGAACAGCGGCCACTTTGCATTGAGTGAGTGATGAAAAGCACTTGAGCTCACAGGTGCGGCATCCCTGGCCATTCTGTGCATTAGTCCCGTTCAACCCTCACCCTGCAGGACCGTGAACACATGGCATGGGTTATCTTCTGCCCATTATACTCTTTAGTGATCTGGGGTCCTGCCTAATAGTAGTGTTTTCTCCATATTTCCTAGTTAATCCTTTAAAAGCCTTCTATATTCAAAAGAATAACTTGATTCATTTGGAAAATTCAGTTTGGTGGCATGCTTTATTTCTATACTGTGCCTTGTAAATATTACCAATATACATTTCCAAATACTCTGGGTTCATTATTCAAAAGTGATATGGACACTTCTCATATGGGGACACATGCCTGTAATCCTAGATGGTGGAGGTAGGGGAGTTCAAGGTGTTCCTCAGTCACATATTGAGTCTGAGAAAATCATAGACTACATAGGACTCTGTCTCAAACAAGCAAACAAAACTCAATAGAGAGAGGAAGAGACGGACCCTTTTACATACCAAAAATATGCTTCCAAATCCTCAACAGAGTGACTTAAAGAATGTCAAAGTCTGGGAGACAGCATGGGGGAGAGAGTGTTCAACCTGGCTGTCCTGTCTTATATGTTTAGAGGCAGGTCATGAAGCCTCACTTTGACAGAGCTATAATTGACTGAGGAACTGAATTACAGGATGACAGCTCCGCTTATAAAGGTTTCTGTATAATCAGCTCTTTGGAGTTCGGTCGCTGTGGTTTCTGCCATGACGGTCTTCAGTGGCACTGTGCTTTGCATGTGGCAGAACGGTGCTAACATGTCGCCTTGTCATCCCGATGAAAGATTGTGATTAAGCCATTAATACTCAGCACCTCGCTTAGATAGACTCCTGGAAAGCACTTGGCAACTCTGTTAAGATTAGTGAGTGCGTACTGAGGCATAGATTGTTAGCCAGGCTCATCAGGTTTTGCTCCCAAATGATTTCACAGTTGTGCCCATCAGGAGAGGATGGGTAGTTCTGAGTGTCCCATGTGGGCTGACCCTGTCACCTTCAGCCTGGGAGGAAGCATCCTTTATCTGGAAGATGGAACGGAGTTGGGGGGGGCAGGACGAGCCTGGCAGTGTGTGTCCTGGCTCAGAAAGCTGCCTACTGAGAGTCACATCAGATCCTTTCACATTCCATTGGTCGCCGAGGCTCACAGGGCTAAGCCATGTGTCACTGGAGTTGTAAGAGGTCACTGTCTCTTTCTTATAAAGGGAAATGAATATTAGGGAATGTTCGAACAACCCCAAAGCAGAGAAGCAGGAAGAGAAGGATTTCAAAACAGCAATGCAAACTGCACTTACTTACAAAAATAAATAAATAAATAAAAAATAAGCAGGACTATATACAAGCTGGCAGGCTCTACTGTCTGGAAGCAGCTCTCTGAAATATCTAATGTCATGTATCTGACCAGAATGCTGCTTATTCCTAGTTGACTTTTTCCCTTCTTAGGTCAAGATCCCCATGACTTACATTTTCCTTTCCTAATAGCTGGGGATTGTCACATTTTAAGACATTGATTTAGAAGCGCTCAAGTATCACAGGTTTTTAAAGACCTCTGCACATGCAAAATGCTGGTGAATATTATGAGGCAGACCTAGGCCCCTGAGGTGCCTGCTGCCCTCTGTATGACTTGCAATCATTTAAGTGGCATCATGGGCTTCAGCTAAGTGCTTCTTGCTGCTGAGCCAATCCCAGTTCTCAGAGAATGGAGCAAGCTAAGCCTGCACTCTTCACTGTGGGTGCTTAGGCGAGTTCCTTTGCAAGCCATTGTAGTACAGCTTTGATTCCGCAGCATGGCTTGATCCAGTTTTGACTGACATAGCAAGAGGAAGCATTGTCCAGCCACTTCATTTTCTGCTTTGTCTTTATTCTACAATTTTGGCCTGGAATGTTTAGGTTTAAAGTGTGAATGTGGTAGACATGGACTACTGGTCATGCAGGCTCGATGCCATTCAGTTGTGCTGTTCCTCAGTTCCAAATCAGGTCACCCTCTCATTGAGTCCCCCTGTTTGACTGGTATCCGGTCCATAGTAAGAGTCAGATGACTTCAAGACAAAACTAGCTGTGGTAGTGTATTCCTATTCCCCAGCACTTGGGAAGTGCAGACAGGAGGCAGAGGAGTTTGGGGTTGTCTTCAGCTATATAGTGATTTTAAGAGTAGCCTGGGTTGCATGAGACTGTCTCAAAAAACAGAGCTGGATCTGTGACTCGGCGGTAGAGCACTTGCCTCTAGTGCAAGAAGTCATAGGTGGAGTCTCCAGCACTGTCAAAAGTCAAGAGGCAGACAAGCAAATGAACTATCGCTAAGCCCACTGCCCAATGCAGCGTCAGTCTGCACCACGGATACCGTCCAGTAGCAAAGGTTAATGAATGAACCTTAATGAATACAACATAATTCTAACCTCCTTTTTTTTTACATGTTTCTTGAAGATTAGCAGACTAAAATACAATGAGTTTATTAGATATCAAGAATAGAATTAAATTGTTTTGTGGGTTTGAGGCCCTTAAGTGAGCATTTAGACACTTGTTTCTTCTTTAAAGATCTATTGGAGATATGACTTTGTAGATCTCACATCTGCATACCCAATAAGCAGGACAGATAGAAGATAATCACTTGTTTGATGCTTGTGTTGTGTTATGTTTTTTTTTTTGTCTTTTTTCCTAGGAAAGGAAAGGAAGTCCCCTTATCTTTCAAGCAGTTTTTCAGCAGTTCTCTGGCTTTGATGCAAATCAATCTTTCAGGCACGAAACTGTCTCCGGAGCCTTTGAAGTAAGTGGTTCATCTGTTGTCTCGAGAGCTTTTACAGTTACAGGAATGTGCCGGAAGGAAGGCAGAGCACGCCTGCGAGAAAGCCTTCTGAGGCAGGAGAATGACTCACAGGCTGACAGTATTGGGCACAATGGGTGTTGCTGTATCTCCAATTAGTCTTTCTGTGACTTTTGACCTTCTGTAAAAGCTGTCACATAAAAGTTGTGTCCCGGGCCTGTGTAGAAAGAGCACAGTGAACTCCATTCATGTGTAGCTAATGTGGAAAAGCTTGAGATAATATCCCAGGTACCACTGTCTTTTTAAGCCTCTGTTCAGCCCATTCTGGTTACATTCTTTTGTGTATACCTTAACTAATGCTTAACTATTCCTACAACTACTAATAGTCAGGTGTACTATATATCACATATATATGTATATATACACATACATGTATGTACATATATACATATACACACCACACACACATATACAAGGACATCAGTTTGCAGCAAGATAGTTATGGAGGTGGAATAGGCAACGTTTGGCTGGTGAGGTGGCTCAGCAGGAGTAAGCTCTTGCCACACAGTCCCGACAACCTGAGCTTCGCAGGATCCATGTGAAGGTGGAAGGAGAAAACTGGCCCCCAAAAGTTGTCCTCTGATCTCCATATATGTGTTATGACATACTCATAGAACATTCACACATGCTCACACGTGTGTGAATGGAAAGAGAGAACTGACTATTCTGTCCTCTTTGCTCACTTTGGCATATGCACACACACACACACACACACACACATATGTGGGCATGTACACACCCTTCAGGGTCAGTACCCTACATATATCCTTTTGCACTTTAATCATATTGTTGGCATACTCATTCGGCTAACATTTATTTTGAACCCATCACATGCTTAGTCCTTTTTGCCCGTAGAGTAGATTAGGAGACTGGCATAGTCAGGATAATTTTGGTGTATACAGTGTTTGAGTCTTTAATTATTGCTGACCCTGGTACATGTAGAATAGCTGTCCATTGGCCACTGTGGAGTTCTCACTGTGTGCCCAAGGCCTGAGAATTGCTGCAAGGACAAACTCTAAGAACCTTTCTTTTGGTCCTACATTCCCTTTACCCTCGCATTCTATGGGGTGGAGGTCCTTACTCTGGGACCATCAGGAACAGGTGTTACTCCGGGTAGGAAATGCCTGGTAGGAGACGGTTAGTGCGTGAGCTCTCTGCCTTGTGTCCTGGTCAGTTTCACATTTGGCTCTTTCCTTTCTGCTGCCTAAGTTTATCCTGAGGTCTTATTGAAGACTTTTTTCAGTTTGTGGAATTTATTTTTTATTTGTTTTATCTTGTTCTTACATTTATCTATTTTGTGTGTGTGTGTGTGTGCATGAGTATATGGTATATGTGTCGAGGTCAGAGGACAACGTGCAGGAACTGAGTCTTTCAATCATCAGAGTGACTGGAATTGAACTCGGGTCATCAGACCTGGCAGCAGGCGCCTTTAACCACGGAGTCTCTGTTCTGTAGAATTTAAGAACTGCTTGACATGTGTAGATCCAGGTGTGCTCAACTGTATTGGACTTTACAGGACTGACTTGGAGCCGTGGAATCAATCCACTTTTGAGCTTTGATATCTGGGCAATGAATCCAGTCCCCTGAACTTGCGAACAAGATAGCGTCTGCATTGTGCTGCAGATGGCTGGAAGGCCAGGATCCTGGGCACAGCTACACGACACGGGCCTCCTCATCTCCAGGGTTTCTGTATCCTCACCTGCACATTCTGTTCAGTGACTTAACAAACTCATCTAGCTCTCGCTTCGCCCTCTGGAAAACTGTGGGGCCCAACGCCCTCGCTGTCTGTTCCTTAGGGAAAGCCAGCCTCCCTGTGCTACACTATAGCAATCACTTAATAATATTCCATAAGGATCATTAAAGCTGTTCACAAGCAGATGCAGGTGGGACTTTATCTACGATGAACACAATTTGATTTCAGTATGCAATTAGGTGGGCTGTGGGTTTATTTGCATAGGAATAGCAGTATTTTCAAGACTTGCATTTATGATGGAGTCACCTCCTGTCAGAGAGAAGAATGCAGAAGTGTCACGTGCCCACGGTTGTCAGAGACAGAATGCAGTTGGCATTTTCAAAAAATGAGAGGGCGCTTGGTGTCTGACCCGGGTTTTAGAAAATGTGTTCATTCTCCAGGCTTTATTCAGTGTGCTTGCTGTGTGTGTGTGTGTGTGTGTGATTGCTTTGTGTGGGTGAGAATGCTAATGTGTGCATATTGTCATTCTTCCTGTGAAGTTGTGCCTAATATGTGTGTTTCCTTCCCTCAGGGCACTGCTCTTGGGCCTGGCCTGCAATCATAGCCTGAAGGGGGTCTCTCTGGACCTCAGCAACTGTGAGGTAAGACCACCCTGACAACACGCTGGAGCAGACAATGGCCTCGACATTGTTTTTGCGTTCTTCCTGGGAAAGGGGGATACTGTGATTCCACGGGGAGAAATGAAGCAGAAAAACACATTATACAAGTGTCGCATATTCTGTGCTTTGCAATTTTATCTGCAAGTCACCATCGAACACCTTCCCAATTACATTCAAGAATGCTTTTAATGACTTTTCCCTCATTCTTGGCGCCTCTTGCCTGAGTGTTTTATGACGAATCCCCATGATCCAAAGTCATAAACGAGCTTCACCGTCGTGAAATGCAGCACACCACATTGCTTTCAGGGGACGGACGTGCAGAGCTGATTTTGGATTTGTAGGATGTAAAACAGAATGGCTCTCTTGTTAACTCTTTTTAATATCTTAGCTTAAGACAGGTGCTCTCAAACATCTTTTGAAATTACATGGAAGCTCTGAGCACTTCCAGTCGGGGAGTCCTCGGAGAAGAGCTGAGTCTAAAGTGTGTATTAAAGGACACTTAGTCTTTCCCCTTCTGGGAACTGTCAGTTCATGTGGAGATCATCAAGACAATCCTGGCTTTGCCCAGTGTGTCCTCCCCATCTCTTCTTCCCGGGCTGTCTCTTTTCCTGTTTGTGCCTTTAGGTTTACTCTGGCACGGTCCCCACTAGCCCCTCTCCTCCTGTAAGGCCACCACTTTGAGGACCTAAGTCAAGGCCAGTTTTCCTAATAAACCCATCAGACTGCGTTATCCTAGGTTGCTTGGCTGATGTATTAGTCACTCGGCTCATTTCTGTGGCAAACATCTGACAAAGGGAACTTAAGGGAGCCAGGTTTATCTTGGCTCACTGTTCAAGGCTGCAATCAGTCATCTCAGGAAGGTATGGTGCAGAGAACCAAGCAGCTGTGACGCTGTTGCCATAGCCAGGAAGCAGGCAGCAATGGATGCTGGTGCTGTTTGTTTTACCTTCTTCACTAAATCCAGGACCTCCAATTCATGGGCTGGTTCTGCCTACATCATGTGCGACTTTTTCTGGGAATGCCCCCCCCCCCAGGCATGCCCAGAACTGTGCCTCCTAGGTGATTCCAGTTCCGGTCTGGATTGATAATGTAGATGAGCCATCACTGATGACGTCACTGAATTTCTGTGTTTGTGTGTGATAGAATATTAGCGTTCCCCTAGGAAGATGTCACAAGATCCGAAGGAACTCTGTTGAGAAAGTACCCTAAGTCACCCTCTTTGGCTGTTCCTGTCTGTCTCACTGCCTATCATTTCTTAGTTGAGATGCAGGACTACACAATTATAAAACTGGCTCTTATTTGCTTTCCTCGCCTGGTTATGGCTTTCTGGAGGGCATTGTCTGTGCCATACTTACATGGTCTTCCTTACTGATTCTCCCAATGCCAGGCACCAAGCCAACACTAGAAACTAAGAAAGATTTATACACATATATGAAGGGTTTAGAGGTTGACAAGACTGAAATTGTTCGATATGAAATATCAGTGTTGCATTTTTCTTAGGGCTAGGTATCAAAATATAAGTGGATGTCTTCACAACACAGTCAGCCTACCAAAGGGTATTTGGAGTAACAAGATAATCTGTGTTGGCACTTTTGCTCTTCCCTGGGTTTAACCATCAATCCCCAGTTTGGGGTACTAAGGCATTATGCATTGCTCTCAGAAGGAAGCTTTCCTTAACATAAAAATATTCTTTTGCTATTAATCCTTTGTTTCTCCATCTCAGATGCAGCTTCCTTCAATCTTACTATGCTGGTGAAAATCATAGAATAATTCCACACTTAACTTTTCCCCCATGATCAGATAAATACAGTTTTTCAAACAAGAGTGAAAGATATGTTAAAGTTTTAAGAGACAGGGTATCTCGTAGACAGTTCTCAGATTTGCTTTATAGCCAAGGCTGATTGTGAACTGACAGTCCCAGGATTAGGACTGCAGGCATGTGTTTGCAGGCCTGTGCTATGACATCCATGTCCCCATTAGATACGTGCATGAGGACTGTATCATCTACAGCCATCTACAGTGCTCCACCTCATAAGAGGCCACTCTCATGGAAGAAATGCAATTAAATGGTTAGTGCTGCAAGAACACTTAACTGCCCCCTGGTTTTCTTTTCTTTCTTTCTTTCTTTCTTTCTTTCTTTCTTTCTTTCTTTCTTTCTTTCTTTCCTTCCTTCCTTCCTTCCTTCCTTCCTTCCTTCCTTTTCTTTCTTTTTTCCTTTTTCTTTTCCTTCTTTCCTTCTTTCCTTCTTTCCTTCTTTCCTTCTTTCCTTCCTTCCTTCCTTCCTTCCTTCCTTCCTTTCCTCTCTTTTTTTCCTTTTTCCTTTCTTTCTTTCTTTCTTTCTTTCTTTCTTTCTTTCTTTCTTTCTTTCTTTCGTTTTTTTTTTTTTTTAGGCAGGATCTTACACATCCCTGAATGGCTAGGGATTCTCTATGTAGACCAGGTAGTAGTCTGGCCTCAAATGTATAGCAATCCCTGCATGTCAGAATTGTACGTGTGTACCACCACGATGGCTCCATTCTGCTTATTTTTCCTTATCTGTTGGTTATTGTTTGTCTTGCCCTCTGACTAGAACTCACCACGTAGCACAATCTGGCTTCAAACTCACTGTCTTCCTGCAGTAAGTTCCCGAGTGTGGGATTATAAATATACTTCCAGCCACTACCATACCCAGCTCAATCTTGCTTTCTTTTAAGTAATGCTCGTGTGTGATGCAAATGAGCATGATTTAAAGACCATTTATATATTCACATATGCACACATGACTCTTATTATGCAAATTCATTTAAAAGGATTTTCATTTACAGTTAATGGAAAAGCTTTTACTGTATTGGGAAAGCTTTAAGGGAATTTGGGCCACCTGATAACTTACAAATGTAACTGACTATTCTCGATAACTGAAGATGAGTATTACAATTTTTGGATTGTGTTTGGAAGCACCTTCTAGTTGGAAGTGTCTCTTGGATTTGACTCCTCAAGCTGTGTGTTGAGAGAGACTTCAGCTTAGCCTTCCTTCTTGTTCTGCCTGCTGCTGATAATGCTCTTTGTCTTTTCCTCCTTGGGCTTCCCTTAGCTTGGCCACTGTGTAAGTACTTCATGCATTAATAACTTAGGATGTGTTCGACTATTTTATTGTTTTCAAGTGTCAAAACCATGCTAGTTTATGGGTCTCTGGTATAAATACATCACTAAAAATAGTTGCAAAATGAACAGAAGCAATTACCATATGTCATTTGCATTTTCTGTTTCTGTGAATGGGATTTATATATATAAATATATATATATAGAGAGTGTAGGAATTTTCCTATACGATTTTATTTCTCCACAAAGAGCCATTGTCAAGCACATAGCACCTGAGAAAAGCCAATGAACTTGAGCTTATCGTCTTAGATTTGCCTCCTTTTCATGCTCTGAATATCACGTGTCTCTTGAGCCATTTGTTTGGATGGCTTCTATTTTAGTTTGGGCATTTTGTGCTAGGCAGATTCGCTTCAAGGGATAGCAAAGCTGTAACTAGGGCACTGTACCACAAGAGCTATTTATGGTGAAGAATCTGCTTTTCTTCCTCTTCTGTTTACTTTTAAAGTTGGCAGTCTTCAAGTGACACTTTTATGAAATATATTTAGAATCAATTCCTAGAAATACCTACAAAGACAAAATACACAAGCCTTCCATTTTTATTGTTATGTGTAATAGGCCTACAATTGTTATTAGGGTCTCTGAGGAATTTATTTAATTTCTGTGGTTCTGCTTCTTCCTCATGATCGTTGACTGCATTGGTCCATGAGGGTAGAGGGAGCAGGAAGAGGGGAACAGGATTCAGACAGCTGTGGGTGTGATTGAGAAAGCCCTCTAGGAGACGACTTCCATCAATCAGCTCAACATTATTCCAGAGTATAAGGAGTATATAGGACTGGGAAGCCTGAGGACAAACCCTAATTTGCCTTAAATGGCACACACCTATCCCAAGGCTTTGTACGGGGCAGTTGGGTTCTATGGCAACACTCCTTGCACAAGTCTTAGTTACCATATGTGCAACAGGGGAGGCTCCTAGCAGAAAACTGTGTCAAGGGTCACCATAGAGATAAATCAGGCATTCAGGCTTAGAGACAGCTTTCAGATAAGGTCAGCTCTCCAGGCCCAGGACAGTCTCCAGATTAGGACAGGCAGAGAGGGGAAGTTGGAGAGCAGGAAGTGACCTGTGAGGATGGAGCACCCATGTCACCAAGCTTTGGGAAAAACTTCCAGGCCACGAGAGATTGCAACCTCTGATCAGCCAGCAAGGCCTCTCAACAAATTTCTACCTTAGCCTAGACCAGAAACACACTGTTTATAGATGGGTATGAGCCTACTGGTGGTTCTTGGAACAGCATAGTTCTAGGGGTCTCTAGAGCTGCCAAGGAGGAATGGAGAGATGTCTCGGTAGTTAAGCAGATGTGCACATGTACGCTTGTGCGCACACACACGGAGTTTTAAAAAATTAAAAGAAAAACTAAAAATCCTTAAAACTTTATGTAGGGAAGCAAACAAACAGACAAAGTTTGTATAGAGTTGTCACGGTAAGACAGACTTGGCAGGTGTTGGTAGAAGCCGAAGCACACAGAATATAACTGGCAAAGTGCAGCAGTTCCTTGGCAGCTTTGGAATCTGCATCTGAGAGACCATCGGCCATGGGTTCAGAATATTAGGAGAAAATGGTGTCTACACTGAAAAGACACAGGCTGTTCTCCTTGTCACCAGCCCTTGAACAGTGCTGCCCAGAAGCTCCTCACATGGCATTGTTCAGGGTTGAGTGTTAGAGGTAACGTTAAGGGAGATTGTATGTACCTCACATGCAGCTCCCATGTGTTCTATGCACACAGGATTTGAGCAGTGCTGGACTGTGGTGTCTACAGGAGGCCTGGGAACCAACCCATCCCTATGGACATGGCCAGTGGAGAGTGAGAGGAACTAGGCAAACTCTCCCCTGTAGGACTGGTCTCTATTGTCTGGGAATAGGCAGATCAGTCTCTTTGAGAGGTCTTCCTCTGGGTGACTCCCACCCAAGGCACCTGAGAGCAATTTGCTATCACCTTAAATGTAAGAATAGTGGAATTTCTTTATGTAGTCCAGGACAAAGGGTGACCCCAGAGATCTGTGCTTAACATACAGGAGTGCACAGCAGAGTTTGTAGATTTAACACAAGGCATCATAAAACTATTGCGTATGAAATAAGAAATGAGGATTCTTTAAATTCATTTATCAAGTATTATTTGAATAAGTAGAAAATGGTGTCTCATAAATTTATTGTAGAAACTGATATGAATGCTCTTAACATGCTTCATGTTCCTGGGCATGTAGTAGGTTCCTAATAAATGATGATTGCTCTTCTCCAGTTAGATAATAAATTCACTGACGAGGAAGGACTATGGGCACTTTGCATCCTGTGGAAGGATTATGGTAGTCGAGTGATATCAGAGTATTAAAAAGATGTGAGCACCTCATACACGCTTTGACTTCATAGGGAAAGACTGAGGGCTAGGGAGCTCGTCTCCCATGGCTGCCTTGCTGCTCCTTGGGATGATGAGTCAAACCTTAGAAGCAGAAGCAATGGCTTGAAGTGTCTAAAGGGATTCACTCAGTTTCCAGAAATCGAACAAAAATTCTTGTACACTGACAAACATCGCCTTTCAGTTGTTTTCTTTCTTTCTTTTTTTTTGGTTTTTCGAGACAGCGTTTCTCTGTGGTTTTGGAGCCTGTCCTGGAACTAGCTCTTGTAGACCAGGCTGGTCTCGAACTAACAGAGATCCGCCTGCTTCTGCCTCCCAAGTGCTGGGATTAAAGGCGTGCGCCACCACCGCCGGGCGTTTTCAGTTGTTTTCATTTGGGTTTTGGTGTGGGAGATTGAGCCCAGAGCCTTGAGCATGTGAGATAAGTGCCCTACCACCGAGCTACATCCCCAGCCCTCCACTGAGTAAAGTTAACCTGTGTATCTCCATTGTCTTCCCCTCTTTTTTTTCTAAGAACTTTAGAATTTAACTTTGGATCGTGAGCTGTAGCAAACAATATCATTCCCTTACTATTGATAATAGCATCCTCCCTCCATTTGGAGCTGATAAATCTTTGCTTTTTGGTGGTTTATTTAAGACATGTTGTTAGTAATTTTTCAGCCTCTCCTGTAGTGGGAAGCGGACTTTACCTTGCGTTTGCTCTGTTTCTCTAGCTGAGGTCTGGAGGAGCTCAAGTGCTAGAAGGCTGCATCGCCGAAATCCACAACATCATCAGCTTAGACATCTCTGACAACGGTAAGACACAAAAGAAACTAAAATGCTCCTGGGACAGGCGAGGAAAAGGAAGGTGGCCCAGTAGCCACAACCCAATATGCAAAGTTGAAAACAGATCATAAACTATCTTCTATCCTGTGGTAAAGATCCGAGTCCAGCATTTTTAGCGTCTTGGTAGTCATAAAACACTTTCAATTTTTTTACTTAATTAGCTTCATTTCTGCTGGTTTAGTGGATGTCCTGATCCAGTTAAAACTATGTAGAAAACTTGTATAACAAGTTACCTAGCAGTGAGCAGTATGGGGGAGAGGGGAAACTGTTCCAGTATGACTTCTGGATCCTTCGGACTTCACATGGACACTGACTCTAGAGGGGGCTTAGGTCAGTCCTTGAGGAGAATGAGTTCACCACTGTGAACTAACAGGACGTGATAAAAGACTAAAAAGCTCCTCTGAGAATAAAGGTCGTGGGGGCACCGCGCTCAGCACCCAGCACTGTGTCTCTTCTCCACGTGGGTTCTGAGGTGTCTTCACTCTTCTTTCCAGGGCTAGAATCCGACCTTTCTACGCTGATAGTGTGGCTCAGCAAAAACAGATCCATACAGCACCTGGCGCTAGGCAAAAATTTTAATAATATGAAGTCCAAGTAAGAGCTTTGAATTTTTTTCTCTGACAATGATGAAAATAACCAGCCGCCTGACAGCTTTTGATTTGATTCCACTGTCCACGCCTTTAAAATCTCTTTAGGAATCTGACGCCTGTGTTGGACAACTTAGTGCAGATGATCCAGGATGAAGAATCTGTGAGTATCACGTGACACACTTTACTTATTGTCTCCTTGTGATTATTTCTATCAGATTGACGTTGATATGCTTTCAGATAACGTACATGTTTTACATTTTTATCAGTTATTTTAAAAATAGGATATGCCTCAGTGGAGTTTTGAATATATTTTAAATTCGATTCTCCAATTCATCAAGAAGATTAAAACTAAGAACTTTTAAAAACATTTATTACTATTATTATTAATTTGTCTGTGTGTGCACATGTGCATGTGTGCACTCAGCTCAGAAGTACCACGGTGTGCTTCCAGAGGTCAGAGGGTGACTCATAGGAGTCATTTCTCCTCTTTCTTCACATGGTTCCTGGGGATTTTAGGTTGCGAGGCTTGGCAGCAGGACTTTTATCCACTGGGCCATCTCACTGACCCAAACTGGGAGATTGTCAGAGGTGTAAATTAACTCTTAAGCCTATCTACATCTTAACCAGCTCTTCAGATTATCTGGCCGGCTGTATTATTATGTATAATACACAATACCATATACTATGCCAAGAAACACCATGTTTTCAATTTGGACTTCATCTAGTAATTATACAGAATTTCAGGTAATAAGGCAGTTTCCTGTCATATATATATATTTGATTTTATTGAGCTCTACATCTTTCTATGCTCCTCTCCCTTCCTTTTCCCTCCCCTGTAACCCTCTCCCATGGTTCCCATTCTCCCAATTTACTCTGGAGATCTTTTCTTTTACTATGTCCCATGTAGAGTAGATTCATGTATGTCTCTCTTAGGGTCCTCATTGTTGTCTAGGTTCTCTGGGATTGTAGTTTGTAGGCTGGCTTTCTTTGCTTTATGTCTAAAAGCCACTTATCAGTGAGTACATGTGATAATTGTCTTTCTGGGTCTGGGTTCCCTCACTCAATATGATGTTTTCTAGCTCCATCCATTTGCCCGCAAATTTCAAGGTGTCATTATTTTTCCTGCTGTGTAGTACTCCATTGTGTAAATGTTACCATATTTTCCTTATCCATTCTTCAATCAAGAGTCATTTAGGTTGTTTCCAGGTTCTGGCTATGACAAACAACGCTGCTATGAACATAGTTGAGTTTCCTGTCATCTTAAGCTACTGCTTGAACTCTGGCTGTCTTCTATTTTTATGCCTTTTTAGTTGCTTCTGAGCAAGACGTAGATCAGAGTGAAGGTGTTTAATTTCCAATAGAATTCTACTGTGCACAAGAAAAGGAAACTATTTAACTGACAAAGCAGAACTGTCATGAGTTCCTGCACTTGAGAGTAGCCTGTCTTAAGGTTCATTTGATCGATGCTTTTTAAGACTGTGTCCTTTACACAATTTTACTTCATCATGAAACAGTTTCTAAAATTCAAATCCTTGTTACCATTAAGAAGAACCACACTGTGGGTTGTAGAGTAATTTCTTACACAAATCAGGTGAAGTCTGTCACTTTCTGAAAGGTAACATTTCTGCTTTTAAACTTCTATCAGGAAATGACGGAAAATTCTGTCATCTGTCAGCTGAATTCCCTAAGGCAGCTGTGAGGCTGTGGGTTTGGGCATTTCTGCCCTGCCAGTCCTTTCTGCAGCTAAGATGTGAAAATTCTGTTTTCTTGATAGTTTCACGTGTAGCTGTAATTTCTAAACTGTGCTAAACAACTCAATTATTTAATGGATTCTGTTGCTTTACCTCCTCTGCTAATAACCATAGTATTTTGTTCCCCTTAGATTAGATTTTTATAGTCAAGGACAAAATTGGAGTTTAATTCTAATTTTATAAATTTAGTTTGACTTTGTCATTCTGCTTTACTCACAGTTCAAAGTTCCTGAGATTGGCCCATTTTAAACAGATTTGGGAGCTCAGTGTTACAAAATCATACTTAGTATTCATTTCCAAATATGTGTCTTAGCAAATAACTTAGGAAGTATTTTAGTTTGTAAAGATGATATATATTTCAAGTTTGGATTATTGCTTAAGTGTCTCCCAATTGTTTTTGTAGTTTTAAAGTGTCTTACTTAAAGGTAATTTTGATATTTAAAAACACACCTGAAAACACATTTGCAGATGTCATGTTTGCTATGTAATTGCGAGTTCTGCTGAGTTACAAGTCTGATTCGTATGTTGATAATAACTCTACGATGAACAATGTTTTTTATTTTGTGTCACTGAAAATGATGTAGGTTTTTCAAAAGACAATTACCACCCATTTTTTCTTGTACTTATGAGTCTGTAATATACAACCCAACTTAAAGTGATTAGCTGTTGAGCCTCATGCATTCAGAGATTCCACAGAAAACTGATTCCTTTGGACCTATTTTTTGTTTTGCTTAAGTAAGAGCTGGGCATTCAGAAGCAACCCCCTTCTTTGATGCTTTGCCCTCTGTGGAACACGTTCCTTGGCAGCCCGTGGAATATCTCAGTCACCCAGAACTGCACATGATATTCGGTGGGCAAACCTTGCTTCCTGAGAGTTCCGATATCATCTTCAACTGTAGATGAAGGTGACAGCATCCAAGTTCATGAGATGGTGATAGTGAGGAGCTAACAAGGCAGAGAATCTTTTTTGAAGGACTGTATAGAAACCCATGCTGTGATCCACAGACTAGGATGAGTTTCTCCCAGGAGGGCAACCTGAAGACTGAGCCTTGATTAAGCATTAAGCATTCAGGTAGTATAGCTGTAGAGAAGGGCAATGAATCGGAAAAACTGACCTTATAAATATGTATGTCATTTGGGCCCTCCTGTTCCCATTATGGCTCTACCCATTATTCTTAAGTGTTAATTGGGTTGTGTTAGAATTTGAATGTCGTGATGGGATAGTAATTGGTAGCTTCTTGAACTGGCGCTTTCTTAGTATCGGAAAGAAGCCACGACAGATGATTTTTGTTGTGGTGGACTAGAGAGTAAAGAAATGAGTGGTGTTGCATGTGCTTTTGTGTATGACGTTAGGTTGCCCGAGTCTGAGCATTTTTCACTGTTTTCCGTTTATCTGCATGTAAGATATGAAGAACACTGTAGCCACTTAGACTTTTGCCTGGGATTTCATTGTGTTAGCCACCACAGTCCCTTTCACTAGTCTTGGTTTGATCCTGACTGATGTGCCGTTGCCTTCTGATTTGTCCTGGATTGTCTGAGCAGCCGCATTTCATCTGGATGTCAAGGATAAGGGTGTAGTCACTTAGTCTAACTGAGTTACATGAGAGTGCTGTATGGATATTTGAGTCTTTCATTTTTTTTTAATCCTATTCCTTTGAAACTGGGTCTGGCCTCAGTTTATCCTCCTGCCTCTACCTCCCAAGTGCTGAGATCACAGGTGAGAGCCACCATGCCTGACTGATTGTCTAAGTTTTAACTCCACCCCCCTCATCCTATCCCTTGTACTTCATTGAGAGAGACTTCTTTCTTTTATACACACTGGTGCATGATCAATATGACCTGGTGAAGCACGCATAGGTAGCCATTCACCTGCCTGGTGAGCTGCTTAAGGGAATGAGGTAGACCACTCCACATCATCCAGAAGATGTCCTCAGTCTCCCGGTCTGAATTGGGACTTTTAGTGCCATGGTGGTGGTGATTCATGCCTTGGAATCCGTCCCATTTCGTTAAGCTATGCCTTGTCCCAAGTCTTGCAAATGCAGATGCCCACAGGATTAGGGAGACAGCAGAGTAGGTTGAGTGAGCTGGGCACAAAGAAGTGCCACACACCGCGGCCCCCGTCTGCGCTCTATGCGCTAGAATCCAGCGAGCTTTGGGCAAGGGGCTGGAGGTTGGGGAAACACACGCAGAGACAGACCAGCACACATGGACCTCTAATCGCTGGTACAAAAGTCCTTCTTTAATAGCACCATGGAGGCTTAAATACCCTGCAGTCAATGGCCAACAGGTGAAAATCCCATCCTCTGATCCTCTAGGCTAGGCATAGCTTCTAGTAACTTCAATTAGAAGGCTCTAGCAGGGAAGAGCAGCTGAAGGCCAGGATTCAATTAGTCCCAACAAGGAAGAAACCCTGTTACGAATTTGATCAGGTACCCTGATGACCAGACCAAACCTATGCCCAGCCCGTGTGGCTGTCAGTCTCTAGTTTAAGGGAACAGAAGAGGTGCTAGTTTGCAGTCACATACAGTGTGTTGTAAAGTAAACAGGCCGTACAGACTGGACTTTTTGTTTCTGAACTGCAGGCATTGCTTCTTATGGAAACTTAAGATAAAGTTAGAGGATGATGACCAAAACTGCTCTAGAAGAAGCTCCGTGGGGTAGTGTGACGTAGTTGTTGAGAGCATGCGATCTGAAAGTAGCTCATTCCAGCTGGTCCCGATTCAGCTCCTTTTTTTTTAAATTTTTTTTAATTGAAAAAAAAAATAATCCCTGCTTCCTCCCAGCCTCCCATTTCCCTCCCCCTCCTCCCGCCCCTCTCCCCCTCCCCCCACTCCTCTCCCCCTCCCTCTCCAGTCTGAAGAGCAGTCAGGGTTCCCTGCCCTGTGAAAAGTCCAGGGTCTTCTCCCCTCCGTCCAGGTCTAGGAAGGTGAACATCCAAACTGGCTAGGCTCCCACAAAGCCAGAACATGAAGTAGGAACAAAACCCCGTGCCATTGTCCTTGGCTTCTCATCAGCCCTCATTGTCCGCCATGTTCAGAGAGTCAGGTTTTATCCCATGCTTTTTCTAGGAGAGTCAGCTCCTTTCTGTGACTTTGGTTTCTTTTTTCTTTTCTTTTTTTTTTTTTTTTTTAAGATGGAATACCATGCACATTATGCTGACTTTGGATTTCTGCTCCTTCTGCTCCCGCTTCCCTAGTGCTGGGATTACAAACTTGTACTCCCCACCCTTCATGCCTGCTGATTTTTTAACTGTGTGACTTTAGCTGAGTTGCTTAACCCTTCTGTTTCTTGTTTGGTAAATTACAGTGATAATAGTGTCCATGCAATGAGTGGCTAAGAGGGTTAAATGAACCTGCACATAATCTGGAGAGATGGCTCAGCCCTTAAAGGCTAGTCTCACAAATAAATATGAATCAGCACATAAAAAGAGCAGGCAGTGGTTAGATACAGTACATACTTAGGAAATAGTCATCGGTCAAACATTATCCATCTTGGGTGGTTTTTATTTATTTATTTATTTATTTATTAAAGATTTCTGCCTCCTCCCCGCCACCGCCTCCCATTTCCCTCCTCCTCCTCCAATCAATAACCCCTCCCTCATCAGCCCGAAGAGCAGTCAGGGTTCCCTGCCCTGTGGGAAGTCCAAGGACCACCCACCTCCATCCAGGTCTAGTAAGGTGAGCATCCAAACTGCCTAGGCTCCCACAAAGCCAGTACGTGCAGTAGGACCAAAAAAAAAAAATCTTGGGTGGTTTTTACTTTGTATTTTGTCTCTGTGTTTTAGGGTTATTATTTCACTTAGAGAAAACTAAAATGGATAGAAAAGAATAATGCCTCAGTTGGGACACTTTGGATGCTTTGGTGATCCATGTCTTGCCGTAGCAGCCCCAGATATTCAGCAGTAAAGCACCTACTCTCCAAGTTTCACCTAGGAGGTCTGTTCAGTTCCAGAACCTTTAGGTTCCAGGTTCATCCCCACCCATGGCTTTAGACAGCAGTTTCCAAAGCAGACAATTCAATGGGTTTACTTTCGGTTCTCCACGGAGAGCAGGATAGCGGTCAGTACTTTGATGAGACCGTTCAGTGTTGTGTGCTGTTTGCCCTGCAGCCTCTGCAGTCCTTGTCCCTGGCTGACTCAAAACTCAAGACTGAGGTCACCATCATCATCAATGCCCTGGGCAGCAACACCTCCTTGACCAAAGTGGACATCAGTGGCAATGGCATGGGGGATATGGGAGCCAAGATGCTCGCCAAGGCTCTGCAGATCAACACCAAGCTCAGGTAGGCGGGGCTGTCCTGGCCCTGGGAACGGGTGACCCTTCTGCGGAGCCTAGGCCTCCCAGGATACTCGCTGGGAAGAAAGAGGTTTCATCATTTTCATCAGAATTCTTACTTGGGACACTCCTGAATGTATATATAGTATTTTCTCAGATGTTTGTCTGTCTTTACAAGTCCTCTGGGATGCAAAACCCTGGCAGTGTGCTGTGGTTTCTTTTCAACAGAATCTTGACAGCTTACCAGGGAGACAATGGCAGTGAGAAGCAGGACAACCTTTGCAGGCCACACTGAGGAGCAGACCCAGGCAGTCTATGTCTTTTAGTGACAGGCCATGTTTTAAGAGAAGTGTCCTTAGGTGACACAGCTCAGCAAGCACCTCAGAGCATGCTTGCGCAAAAATGAAGCTGACTGTGAGATCCTTGGGCAATAGAGTTAGTGCTCCATCACTGGCACGTGTCCTTATCTGGTGCGTGACCATATGTGGTTGTGAATCTGAGGCCTTTTCTCCAGTTCCTACCTCTGTATAACCTTAAAGCACAAGGGTACTAGAGGTGTGCTGTTCAAAGACTGGTCCCCAATAGGGACTAGTTCTCTGCTCCCAGACTTGCCCTGAGTTCTTTGTACACATAGCTCAGTGGAACTTCGCCTCTTTGTATCTGATGCTCAGAGTAATTGGGGTTTGTGGTTGGTCTGTCAGTCTGGTGAATGAAGAGCAAATGCCGGTTGCTTTCCCAGGGCTCTTTTTTGGATGCTTCTTTCTCTAGCACGAGACAGAACCAGGAGTCTCTGATTAAGCTAAAGCCACAAGGCAAGAGCAGCGGCAGGAACATTGAAAGTCAGTGTGGATAAAGGCGATCCTTAGGCTTAGGGCAGGAGAAGAGTAACAGCTGTGGTCTGGGGTCCTCCAGACAAACAAAAGGTAGTTTCTGTGTGCAGGAGAATCCTAAAATAGCTCAGAAGTATACATGTTCAGAGGGGAAGGTTGTGTTTTCCTACAGTAGTAAGTAAACAGCCTCCTATTTTACAGTCTTTACCAACTGATTGAGTGTAGTTCTCAAGATCACACCACAGCAGGGAAACGAGAAAACATGAGATAGACCAGAGCTTTCTCTCGAGTTTGAGGATAGAGAAGGTCTCTGTGCCTGAAGATGTTTGTGTTGAACACAGGGCTGGGTAGCATCTTTGGTCTGAGCTTCAGTTTCTATTTGACTTTGAGGATGCTATCTGGACGGGAATAGGGAGACCAGGTCCTTTAGTTTTCTGGCTGGTATGGTCTTAAGAATTTCTATACGTCAACGTTCTTGCTGCACTTTTAGGTGTGGATTTTCCAAATATAGGTGTGACAGCCATGTTAAGCTGTAATGTAGTATAGCTCAGTGGAATAGTGCGTGCTTAGTATGCATGATGCCCTGGATTCAACCCCAGCATTTTTGTTGTGATGAGACAAATGAATGTTATTCCTTGCTTACATAATTCTATTAAAATGCTTACAGGCCTATCCAGTGTATATCCAGTGGATGGCATGCCACTTCAGACCATCAGAGATAGCTATGAATTCAGTCAATACACCCTCTTAAACTCACTTAAAACATTATGAAATTTCTAAAAAATTGACGGCATTGCATGACTTTTGGTCATGAGTGTTGTGTTGGGATTTCAAAAGGTTGGATGTTCCTAGACAGAGCTGATCCAAAGCAGTTTATCTCCAGTGGGATGATCATCTCCGCCGCACCTCAGTGTCTGATCATTGCCATGGTTTCATTTCCAAACAGGACAGTCATCTGGGACAAAAACAACATCACCGCACAAGGCTTTCAAGATATAGCCGTTGCTATGGAAAAGTAAGTTTTAATTAGGATTCTTCTCTGACACAGCCCTGAAGAACCAATGGCCTTAATGCCTGGAAGAAACCGTAGGTAGAGATCAGAACTTTTTAAACGAGCCGTGGAGTTCAGGAGGACAGTGGCTTTGCCCTGATGTGAGTTTTCTCATGTTCAGCACAAGGGCCGAGGTGCTGATCTGCCAAAGCAGATGGTCCTCAGAGTCACCATTCCTCCTGCTTCTGTGGTCCACAGTCTCTCTGCACTGGGTTTACTCTTCTGTTTATCTGTGCAACATGGGGGGTGGTGGTGGTGAAGGTAGGGATGGGAGAGTTGTCTATAGTCCAGAAAATAAAAGTGAAATTGATTAATGGTGAGTCCCAAGCTTATTTTATTGCTATGATTCTTTTAAATGTACTTGATAGCTACAATTGTTATTTGCTGCCAAATGTATTTTTCTGATCAAAGAAATAAAAAAAATAACAATACTAGACACGGATGAAAATAGCACTAGAATCTTCTCTTTTCTGTTTTGTCTATTGTCAGACTAAGAAATCCTTCCAAGCAGCTCCAAAGCAGAGAAGTAGTTCTAGCGCTCATCCAGAAGAACAAAGCATCACATGGAGAATCCATGTGCCTTTGTAAACCTTGAGCGCATTCCCAGAGGTTGAGTCAAGGCAAACAGGGAAATTTCACTGAGCTTACTAGACCCGAAGGTTGTTGGTCTTGGGGACCTGAGACAGAACTTGACATTAGCTCATTGATGGAGGTACTGTTGCCAGGCAAGAGTTCCAGAGCATCTCGTCTTAAGTGCTGCAGCCTTAAAAAATGTTAAAGATGACATTCTCTTACTGGAACTTTTGTACATGGACTGTGGTGCTTCTAAGATGGGGAGAAACTGTATTACTATTTGCAGGCAGGAACCTCCTACCTGCCCTCAGTAGTCTCCGGGTCTAGTGTGAATGGATGCAGCAAGAGTAGGGCCTGGCTGCCTTCAGTGGGTGGAAAATGTTCTAAAACACTGGGAGATGGAGGCAGCCATGGAGAGCCCCTTCCCCTGGAAAGGAAGGAAATTCTCACTATCCTAGATCACTGCCCACCCCCAATTTCCTGTAGGAAAGGTTGGTGGGAGGAGCTTCAGATTCAATGTGTTGTCTCCAGCCCCATCAGCGAGCATGTAGCCTATCTCACTTCTTCATTTATCCTATTTTCCAAGGGAGAGGATCAGAGTTAATGTTCTTCAAATACTTTCTTTTTTCATTTGTTTCGTTGGTTTTTTTTTTTTGAGACAGGGTGTCACTAGGTGGCCCTAGCTAGCCTTAAGTCACAGAGATCCACTTGCTTCTGCCTCCTAAGTACTGGGATTAAAGATGTGTGCCACAAGACCAACTCCAAATACCTTCTGCTTGAGCCAGGAATCAGAGTGCAAAAACCAGAAGGACTCATTTCCTATTCCCTCCACTCCCCACCTTTTGAGACCTTGTCTTGCTATGGTAGACCATGCTGGTTTCAGACTTGCAACAATCCCCTTGCCTCTCTCTGCCTTAGAGTCCTGGGATTACAGGGCAAGTACTATGCCTGGCTTCCTTGTTTGTAGTAACACCAGGCTATTGCAGAGTGTGGGAAAGTAGCTTACCATATCACAGTACACCATCTCCTCCCAGAGCTGTCAATGACCACAGAACCATCTGTGTCTGCTGCTGCTCTGTCCCTACAGGAGGAACAAGGATCTTTGCTGTGTTCACATCCCAGCAGTCATCCCCAATCACATGGAACACTGGCATCCCAGGCTGGCATTTAAGAGAAGCCAGGAGCACACCCTCTCAGTACTCAACATGGAAATGCCAGGTGGATGGTGGTGTCTCTGGATCAGTCAGTCATGTCTGCCGTGCTCCAAGATGCCAGCTTTTCCATATCACTGTTGTTTAAATAAACCATGCAGGTCTGGAATGTGATAAAAAAAAAT
Organism: Neodon shergylaensis; assembly: GCA_025134845.1. NCBI lineage: Eukaryota > Metazoa > Chordata > Mammalia > Rodentia > Cricetidae > Neodon > Neodon shergylaensis. The sequence continues at coordinate 715,980 of JABTXL010012583.1, read as the reverse complement.
TGGGTGCAGGAAAGATTATAAAAAGATTTATAGTTTTTTTTTTAATTTCACTTGGCTGGTTCCTTTTATAAACAAACAACTGTGCAACACATAAAACAAAGATAAAAATTAAAGTTGTAGGGATGGCACACTTCCTTTGTTTAGTTCTGTATTGAAGTTTACTCTATCTCGTGGACTGGATGGCTCTTTTCTCTATGAGAAAACAGCGATCTAAGTTGTTGCTGCTAATAAAATGATTTTTTTTCTTGATTATTTTTCATTGCTAGTGACTTATTGTAGGGGGGTTAGTTGCTAAGCCACTCCTCCAGTGATAGCCACTTAGATGTCCATGAAACTTTTAGTTCCTCACTGTTTGGAGATCTAAAGCCTGACCCTGGTGTTACTCCATTGTATGTGGAAAATGCCCAGGTCACTCCCAAATGGCATCAACAGATCATTTTTTTCTGGACAGCAGGCTGTAGAAGTGGACAGTCACCTTGTGGGTGGGGATGGGCAGGCATCTGCTCTGTGTGTGTGTTTGGCGTGTGTGCTTCAGAGCAAGTGGGAATGGTTGTCTGGGCATAGCAACATGAAGCAGGGCAGGCTCCAATTTCTGTGCTGTTTTTCACCCCAGGTAACTGTCCTCTGTACTCTTGAGTCTGATCAGTCTGCCAACAGCAGTTTCATAGCATGAGCACAGTAGGCCACAGTTGGGTTTCCACACCTGATGGGCTTTGGCTGTTTTATTAGGCAAGCTGTACAGTGGCTCACAGGGATCAGGGTCCCTAGCCAGGCAGGCCACCCTTTCCCCTAGGCTTATTCTAGAGATGGTTACTTGTTATGAATATATTTACTCAAAGAATGCCAGAATAGAGCATACTATTTTGTGGCTGCTAATGGCTTGGCTGGCATCTTTTTTGTTTTTATGTTTCCTTCTTGTACCCATTTTAGTCTGGCTATCAAATGTGATTGACAGGTACCACCAGTTCAGTGGATAACCATGAAGCCATTTGATACTAGACTTTCTTTTTAGCTTTCTCTATCCATCTTTCTAGTCCAGTGAGCAGATTTTTGTCTTTCATGTTAATTCAGAATGGAAAGCAAAAATAAATTCATCAACTTCACCTCTGTTTTGTAGGACATTGCAAACTAATGAATATGAATATTAAAAACCACTCTGCACTTGAGGGCCCTTTGATGGCTGGGTGACTTGGGGAAGTATTTTGTTTTTGTGAGACCTGGACTTGTTTTGTAACCTTGACTGGCCTAATACTTTATGTGTCACCTAGGCTGGCCTCAAACTCAAAGCAATCCTCCTGCTTCACCCTTCCCAGTACTAGGATTACGGGTGTACACCAGTTTAGCAAGAATAAAAAGATATTCTTTTTTGTGTTTATTTGAGACAGCATCTCTCTAAGTAGGCTGGCCTCGGGATTAAAGGCATTCACTACCATATCTGACTTTTAAAAGATAATCTGACAACTATATTTTTATCTTAAAAAAATGCTCAATTGAGGTAACAGAATGTTATTTTAAAATGTATGTTTTCTGTTCCTTTCTCCAGGAACTACACACTGAGATTCATGCCAATTCCCATGTACGATGCTTCCCAAGCTCTTAAAACAAACCCCGAGAAGACAGAAGAAGCTCTACAAAAGGTATTGAGAATTGGGAGGGTTGTGGTGGCATGTTCTTATGAATCCTGGCACTGGATAGGCAGCGGCAGGGGAGTTCCTGGTGCTCATTAGGTCGTCAGCATACCCTAACTGTTGAGTTCTGGGCCAGAGAAAGACTGTCTCAAACACCAGAGTGGAGGGTGACACTGAGAAGTGACAATGGAGGTTGTACAGGCAGATCCTTGCACAGGCAGGTCCTTGCACAATGACACACTTCCTCCAACAAGGCCACAACCACTCCACAAAGCTACACCTTCTAATAATGCCACTCTTTATGAGTTTATGGGGTCAGATACATACATACACAAAAAGGAACAAACTTCACACATAATTTTTCTTAAAACAACAACACGACACTAAAGCTCCTTCATGGTTTAGTTTGTGAACAGGATGGCTGGCCTTGGGAAAGGTCTGGGAAAACAGGCCCTGCCAGCCTTGTCTCTACCAATTGTCTGTATGAAATGAGCTTCCTGGTGAGCAGATTGCTCTCAGGCTTTGGGCCCAGTGTGATCCAGCTGTGAAAAGACAGGGACGGAGCCAAAGGACCGAAAGCCTCAGGTGTCTGTCACTGTTTGGAACCTCTGTAGCAGAACATTTCCCATTGATGTGTCACCTTGGCAAGAGCTGGCTGCTGGGAGGCATTGAGAGGGAGCCCACGTGCTCCAGCTCCAGGGGGCTCTGTGCTGTGTTAAAGATGCTTCAGTTGGGGGAAGGGAGCTTTCTTCTCTCCCGTTGCCTTGGCTGTGTTTAGTGGGGAGGCTCTTTTGCTCTGCTTTCTTGTTTCCTGGGATGCAGGTAATTACTGTCTGGGTTTTAATTGTTTCTAATTGCTATTGAGTAGTAGTTATTTTAGCATATGGAAAATGAAAATGAAAATGTAATAACAGTAAGAGCTTCACAGTTATTAGGCATTCTTAACTAGGGAACCATAGTGACAAATTAAAAGGCAAATGGTTACAGCACATTATTAAAACAATAAAGAGGGGAAAAATAAACCAAGATGGCGCAATTTACCCACCTTAAATCATTCTTCTCTCTTTCTGAGACAGTGTCTCACATAGCTCAGCTTGGCCTTATACTCCTTTTCATCTTGCCTTTGTCTCTTCTGATTTCACTGTGCATGATCTCTTATGCTGCAGCTGCTAATGTTTATAGGAAGGGGTGTGCGTCCGTGTGCGTGTGTGTGTGTGTGTGTATGTGTGTGTGTGTGATGGCTATTGGGCAGTGGCATATACAGCACTTTGTAACCCGCGTCTTAGTTTCTTTTCCTCTTGTTATGATAAAACACTCTAACGGTAGCAACTCAAGGGAGAAAGGGTTAACGGTGGCTCATAGTTCCAAGCTCTAGTCCATGGCAGGGACTCCATAGGTGTAGGGACTTCATAGACCCTGCTCACAGTACATCTGAGGTCAAGAAGCAGAGAAAAATGCTTGTGTTCAGTTTACTTTCTCCATTTTGTGCGGTCCTGGGTCCCCTGCCCAGAGAATGGCCCTGCCCTCGATTGAGATGGTTCTTCCCACATCCATAACAGTAAATCAAAACGTCCTCTCAGGCATGCCCAGAAGCCCATCTCCTAGATGACTGTGATTTGAACTCTGAACCCTCTGCTCCTGCCTCCTCATTGCTGGGATCATAGGCACACACCACCATGCTGTTTACATGGTGCTGGGGATTGAACATAGGGTCTCTTGTGTGCTACGTAAGCACCCTATTAACCGAGCCACATCTCCAGTCCTCAGATTGTTCTTTGAAAGTATATTTTTTGAGCCAGTGCTCTGTATGTGGCCCAGGCTGTCCTAGAACTCATGCTGTATCCCAGGATGACCTTAAGCTCACAGCAACCCTCTTGCTTCTACTTTCAGAGTATCAAAATTAGACTTTGAACACCCTACCCAGCGAAAGCCTTCTTCCGGGTGTTCATCATTCTAACTGATTCGTCATGCACCCTCTGTCAGAGAGTGCCCACGCCATGGTCTGTTGCTCTTCATAAACTCTTCCTTTTCACCTGGTTATATTTGGACTTTCCCGGTGTTCAGGAGAGTTTGTGTGGAAACATACTAATTGTCATATCACTTCAAGGTTTCTTTTTTCTTTTTCATTTTTTTTAGGAATATATTTTCTTATTTTCTATCACTATTAAAATCCAACCTGTTTCAAGAAATTATGAAAATTTGGTAGATTATTAAAATTTTTTGCCCAGGTTACTATTTTGATATTTTTATTTTATACCCTTTCTCTCTCCCTCCCTCCATATATGTCCCCCTCCTTATATCCCTTCCTTGTCCACAACCTCTCTTTCTTCCCTCTTCCTCTTTCTCTTCCCCTAATCCTCCTCCTCACCCCCTCACCCCCACCCATGCATACCTCCCTCTCTTCCCTTCCTTTCTCAAAATAATTAGCCAGGTACTGATCAGTTCTGGGGTGTGGATGAGGCTGAGGTTTGGGGGCACTGCTACCCTCCTTGGAAGAGAATCCCTTCTGAACTGCATGGTAGTTTAAACATGCCCCCCAGGGATGAGAAGCCTGAGCTGGCCACAGCTGCCACCAGATACTGGCTTATCTCTGTCAGTTTCAGAGTCACCCAGCAACGACTTCATCTACCTGAAAGCTCGTTTTCCAGCTAAAAGCACCTCTGATTAACTCCAGTGTCAGAGTGCTGCCTGAGCCTGAATGGGTTGTGGGCTCAGAGAGCTAGCTGGCGGGCCAGGCTCACTGACTCCTTCACTGATAACTTCATTCACCGAAGAGCGGAAAGGTGTTCTTGAGAGATATGTGTGTTCCATTTCCAGATAGAAAATTA
>JABTXL010012583.1:687267-701647 GCA_025134845.1 Neodon shergylaensis | reverse complement strand
ACCTGCCTGTGCAAGGACCTGCCTGTGCAAGGACCTGCCTGTGCAAGGACCTGCCTGTAGTGATTTGCCTGTATAAGGCAGATACTTTTTTACATTAATAATAATCAACTTTTTTACTTATATCTGACTATAAAAAACAAGCAAACAAACAGAAAAACACAAAAAGCTAATGAGAAATGCTTGAGCGATGCCAACAGTAAATTTGTAAAGAATTACTGAGACAGAAATCACATCAAATTCTACCTAGGTGCGCCGTCTTATGTCTTTCTGAGGATGCCGTGAAAAGGATCAGGAGCCTTTTACACCCAGAGTCACTATCACAAGTGCAGTTCTAGTAGTGAGAGAGTATTTCTAATGGCTGCATCGAGGCTACATTCTGCTGCATATATGTACCCACTCTAATTTCTGATGAACTTTGTTAGGGTAAATGTGTGTAATTGTCCCATTCCTGGGCTGCTCATGTTAGGCTTTTGTATGGGTTGGCAAACATGTCAAGCAGTGCAAGGAACTGCTTGTTCATCGTATTCTTAGCAGTACCGAGTACAGCGTGACACTTGTAACATTTTTAACGTAATGGGTTAAGAAAAGAAAACCAACCTATTGTATAATTTTATTTCCTTAACAGCAAAGTAGAGCATAAGTACTTATTTATTTATGATGCTAGAGCTTGGCCTCGGGGCTGTATGCTTGCTGGGTAAGCATTTGATCAGTGAGCTACACACCCAGCCCTGTGTTTTTACTATTGGAAATTGCCTATTTCCATCTGTTTCCTCCCTCTCCTCCCTTTAGAGCATCCATTGTAAGAATGGCTGTCATTTAAACTGCCATAAAACGCGGTAACAGGTCCCTTTCTGTCCAACAACTTCCAGCTGTTGCTGGATTTTCATCTTGTCTGAGCCACAGACTTCCCTGACCTTAGCTGTCGGTTTCCCCCAAACTGCTTAGAGCAGCCGAAATGGATTCTGGGTAATTTTTCTTAGGAGGGACTAGGGTGCAAATATCCAAAATAAGATACATTTGCATTTAAAAGGCCTGAGATAATATAGATGCTCCTGCTCTGTGGCTAGGCTTTCTGAGCCCTTGTTAAATGTCACCAACGTCCTTTGCTTCTCTCTGCCTCTCACTCACTTCCAGGCCCCAGCCCCCAGCAACCTCTCTGAGGACTGTGTTTGTTTATCCTGCCCCCTGCCTTCCTGGACCTTGTGAGGTTCAAGTTCCTTTCCCTCTGAAAACATCTGGTCATGAAGCACAGAGAGTCCTCAAAGTCCTCATTCAGAGAATCATATGGTTTCATAAACAGAAACATTTACTTTCTTATACTTTTCATGCCCTTGTTCACTTCCTTTTTACTTTCTTCTACTGACCTAACAGTCTTTTGCGAGAGTAAGAGAAGTGGGGATGACACTCTTTTCCTACTTTTTTCTTTCCTTGAGAGTATTTTAATTTTTTTTTTTTTTTGGTTAGTTTGGTTTTTTGAGATAGTTTCTCTTTGTAGCCTTGGCTGTCCTGGAACTAGCTCTGTAGACCAGACTGGCCTCCAACTCATAGAGATCCACCTGCCTCTGTCTCCTGAGTGCAAGGATTAAAGGCCTGTGCCATCACCATCCTGCCAATTTTCCTCCTTATAATAACCATGCAATGCATTGATTTCCTTAAAGTCATAGACAACAAATGGATTTTGGATGTTTTAATGTAAAGTCTGATTTTTTTCCCTTCTGGCCTTACATTTTAGCATGTTTATTTGGGTCTGGAAAGCCCTTACTTTCTTTTTCTCAGGCTTAAATGGGAAAGTTTTCCCTGGTAAATTTCAGATTCATTTAGGATATGAGGCCTGATGGGTTTAAGAGGAATTCTGTGCAGTCAGATCTTCCTTTATTCAGGAGAGTTCTTTTTCTGTGTTAAGGGTTTTTGCTGCTGCTGCTGTAGCTGCTGCTGCTGCTGCTGTCATTGCTGTTGCTGCTGCAGTTGCTGTGGTTTTGCAGTACTGGGTTGACATCAGGATCTTGAACATTCGAGACAGATCCTCTACCACTGAGCTACATCCCTAACCCTATACTGAGTGTCTCCAAAGCAAATGACAAAACAGTTTCTGACCACTCCGGTATGGACATTACGTTTGCCATCCAGAAGCTCAATACCACCAAGTGCAAAAGGGTAGCTGCCATCTTAAAGATATCAATCCTGCTTGTTTTACAGACGTTGTATAGGTTTCCTCACACCCGATGGATGTGTTGGTTGTTTTACAGTACACACCCTGAGACTGTCTTAAAGGTGCTCAATTCTGTCACATTTCAGAGTCAGGGCCTGCTCACTGAGAGTCGTCTGAAAACAATAACACAGAGATCAACAGAATGAAAACAGTGTCAGGAAAGTACAGGGGTGGGTCCAGCGTTCACATCAGCCTGGCTTAGCTTTCCAGAATTAGGGAAAAGAGACTGAGAGACGGTGACTTTACAGAATGTCTGGAACTGGGGATTGGCAGATTGACTGAAGAAGCCCAGCGAACACAGAGCAGGAGGGGTGGGGGATCCTAAGGACCAACAGAGTCCAGTGGTAAAACTTCCTCTTTCTCTGGACCCCTGGGTGGAGCCTGGTCACTCACTGCTCAGCACCTAAGAAAGCTAGGAGGCAGTGAACCGATGCCAGCAAACTCCCCACACACATACGCTGTATCCAGCTGGGCCCAATGTTCGAGGAGGATGCGATGAAGACAGTTCATCAAGGCAAACTGAGATAGTGGGGCTGCAGACGAAGCTCCGAAAAAAAGAGCATGAACTACACTTGCAGGAGATCAAGCCCAGTTCCCAACACCGGCATCAAGCCGTTCACAATGACATACAACTTTAGCTCCAGGAGATCCTATGCCTTCTTCTCCCACCCACCTATCCCCAGCCTACATGATTAAAACTACATCTTTAAAGGAAAGAGAAGGAACAAGTCACTGAACCTCCTTTGAGCCCCACTCTCCTTATTTGTAAACTAAAGAATCGGCCTTCATTTACAAGATACCTTGTGGACTGAAAAGCATCCTGGTTGCGATTTATTTTGTAGAGTGAAGTGCCACCTTGCTCTGTCACTTGGTGTTAGGGCTATAGGTGGATAATTTTATTATGAAGCTCCATTTCAAATTTGGGTCTTTTCCGTAGAGCAATCCCACACCCACTTTGGCAAATCTTTTAACATTAGTGCACACATTCCTCACGTGCGAAGGAAGATTTCTTGAGCAGCTACCCCATCCGTCTGCACAGATGTTGGAAGGGTGGGGTGAGTGGTATAATTTCTCAGATGCTGCAGGGCTGTGAAAAAGCATGTTTTGGCTGTTGCTTCTGAGGTTGTTTTTAAGGCTCTCTGTAAATGCTTTCAGCTGTTGTTACTCATGTTGCTTATAACTACTGTTTTACCTAATATGAAAGCTTTTCTCTTTAGAAAGAAAATTGGCAGTCATTTCGGCGATTTTGTTGTTTTTCTGCTGTTATGTTTTGGGGGAACTATTGAATGGTTCATTATAATTTAGAGGTGTCTGTGTGATTTAGGAAATCACACACCTATTTTAGGGACTTCTAATTCTCAAGTTTGTATCTGTCAAGCAGGCTTTCTGGGACCTGGGGGCTCCGTCTGCTGTGGCAAGTTGCTTTGTAAAAGGTGGATACTCGCATGCTTTATTCTTCTCATCCATGGCTTCGTGTTCTGTTCAGATGCCTGTGCGAAGCACAGGTTCTGCCAAGTCTCTGATTTAAAGTGGTCGCTTGAGCTCACCAGTCGCCCCACGGTTATAAATCTCCTAGGCGGCCTGTCTGGAGCCCTTGGTTGTGTTCCAGGGGGTTCCTGCCCTCCAAGGGCTGGGATAACACACTTTGAGTGTTCCGCTGGCTATGTCATTACCACCCTCTTCTGCATTGCAGGGTTTGCTTGAATCCATGGTGGATGCCGCTGAGAACCTCTGCCCCAGTGTGATGAAAAAAGCCCACATCCGACAAGACCTGATCCACGCCAGCACCGAAAAGATTTCCATCCCACGCACCTTTGTTAAAAATGTCCTCTTGGAACAGTCTGGAATTGACATTCTTAACAAAATTAGGTATGTCCATTGTGTTACTAAGCTGAAGGAGCTGCAGGGTGTGAGACACGGTCCAGGTTGTGGGAAGGACAACAGTGTTGGTGACTTTATCATCAAGGAGGAGTGTGTTGAGATGTGTCTAACAGACTGAGAAGGTTGTAAACATAGCTGTGCACACAAGTAATGTACATAAACATAGGTTGTCCACACAAGTAAGAGTCTGGCTGTCTTATAGCTGCATCACCTAAGAGCACAGAGTCTGCAGCTCTCTAAGGAGTTTATATATAAGGGGAAGACATGATTGTAATTCCTAGTTTGTGATTCCAGCATTTATCTTCCACTTTCTAAGTCACTGGCTTAAAGTCAGAATATTTCTTTCTGTCCTTCCTCCCTCCCTGCCAGTTTTGGTATTGTTGTTGGTTTAGTGTTTGGTTTCTTGGTTTTGTTTTTTTTTTTTTTTTTTGGTTTTTTTTTTTTGAGGGGTCCTTAATCTATAGTCCAGGCCTTTCTGACACTCTGTAGCCCAGACTAGCCTGAAACTCATAACAGTCTTCCTGCCTCAAATCACTAAAGTGAACCGTATTTTCATCCCAGGTTAGGATGCAAACTTTGAAGTCTGCAGGTATCTGTTGGAGAAGCTTGAGGAGTAAGTCAGGATTTCAGTATGTAGAAGATGTAGTTACAAACTTCCTTGAGTTTTCATGTTGAGGCCCCTGGCTTCATCGATCAGTACCGCATTATACTCGGTTCATCCTCCTTATGCTTCTTCTTTAGGGAATGAGATGGCTGGAAGCCAGACATTTTTAACTTTCCCCTTTTACCTGTTTCTGAATATTGATAAAAATATTTATATGAGCAAGAAAATTAGCAGTTGTGAAGAGCTAGGAATAGTACGACCACACAACAATGAAGCCAAATGGCCCCAACCAGAGCAAGCCAGCCAGCCAACCAGAGTCTCTGGGCTGTAAACCATACTCAGGAAACCTGCCGGCACTGGATGGCCTCAGACTGGTGACTCGGCTTTGCATCCTATTGGTTTAATGAGTTCCTGTTCTTTACTGGGATAAAGTCTAAAGCAGTTTGAAAAATCTGAGAAATTAGAGAAAAAAACTTTGAGTTTATAGAAGCATGAGGATTTTTGAGTTTATTCATTCCAGTCCTCATATTGTGCTTACAAACTGTTACGTAAGGCTCAGCTTTGTTGTTGAAAATAAATATTTAAGTATCACGTATTTTAAATATAAATATTGAAAATGTGGCGTGTTTAAGTATTAAATATCCCCCTTAAATATTAGGATGAAAACCGTATTAGCCAGTATTCTTTCATGGCAGTAGTTCAGTCACCAATACAACGTGTGCTGATGTCTGTTCTGTAGTATCAAGTTCTTTTCCTTTTTTCTGTGCCTCTTAAAAATATTTTCATATTAGCACATCATTATGCATAAGAATGGCTTTCATTATGATATTTCCACACTGTGCATGACGTGTTCCCCCATATTCACCACCGCTCCTGCTCCACTCTCTGGCTAATCCTACCCCTCTTCCCAACCCATCCCCTTCTGTTTTCATCAGCAAATTCTGCCGAATACGGTCACCTTCCTTTGCATGGGTAAATCAGTTCTACGTCCATAGACTCAGTTCTTGAATTTTTTGCAGTGCCTTAAGCTGAGCCCTGGCAACTCGTGTACATTCACAGATAATGCAGGCACATTTGTATGTATGAGAGGTCACGCGGGGTGAGTGACCCCAGCAACAAATGAGAGAACAGTCCAGAGACATCAAACAATAGTGGGATTTGTAAGCCTTCACTTTGTACACACTTTGGAGTTCATTAACCACCCCTCCTTATCTTGAGAGAAGGAGAAAGAGAGATGTGAAGTACCATGTCTAGAGGGTTAGAAAGAGACGTAGTCTCAGGCATGGCTAATGAGAATTGGGAAATACTTGTTACCACCAGACTCCAGCATCCTCTGGAAGCTCGGGTAGGACTCTGTCCCTTGTTTTTGGTAGGAGACAAGAGTGAGTCTCACCTGGAGATCCCTGATGTGTTTAACTAAATGTTGTTCTCGGCATAGCATCATTTTCATTATCGTCAGCATCTCTAGTTTAGGTCAGCCTGCGACTCACGGCTCTCCTCTGCCTCGGCCTTCTGAGTCCTGGGATTCTGATTGTGAGCCATCACCCCCAGCTTTAAAGATAATTGAATATTAGATAATCAAATATCAGTGACACTTTGTTTCATGAAAAAAGTATTGAAGAATCCTCCTGGAGATTTACACAAGTATCAGAGTTAATCCTCTTCCTTCTGCACCCAAGCAGCAATCTTCCTGAGTAGGGAAGTCTCGGTAGAAATCGTCACACTTAGGTTATAGGGATTTCCCTGCTGCACAAATACACATTCAACCTTGACTTTACGATTAAGTAATTTTGTTCTGACAGCTCATTTGTCTGTTCTGAAAACATAAAAATTGTTGGCTTCAAACACAGACTAAGCTCATAAGACAATTCTAGAATGTAGGTATGTGATTGACTTCCTAATGTTCTCCCCCGAATCTTGGACCCGGGTACACTTGCACTTTGGAGTAGGGCGATTCATGGATAGTGAATCCGTGTGAATGGCTAAAGCAGGAGCCATCTGGTAGGAATCAGAGCCTGCTACTTAAAAACTCTAAGCCTCTTTCTGTTTCTGAGGAATTGTCTGAGGTCAGATTGAGAGGCATCCAAACTGAAAATCGTAATAACCTCTATTACAGAAGGTGGAGCTCTATGGATTTTTGGCATGCCTAGCATAGTGAGTGAAGGCAGAAGTAGTGTGACCCAGTTGCATTGATGAAAACATTCTATGTGCTCTGTGTGCATATTGAAGTGATGATGAGGTTTAACAGCCAGACTAGACTTTCTGAACTTTCTGCCGTCTGAGTCCTCTCGTGTGTGTCAGGAGGTGCAGTGTGTCACAGGGCACACATGGTCCCTATTGAGTTTGTCTTTATCCAGGTGTTTTCCATTTCTACCATTAAATCTCACGCTGCAAGCTCAGAGACAAGTTGACATTGGCAATGGATGCCCGTTATCTGTGTGTTTACGGCCGTGTTTAAGGGTTATTTCAGTACTCCTTAGTTCTCATAGTCTTCTGTTCCGTTCTCAGAGACAGGAGCAGAATCCTGGTTGGCCTCATTGGCATGACCTCGCAGGTGCATACTTCTCCCTCCCCCGAACACAAGCTAAAAAGCTTCTCTCCCCTTTGGTGTCCATAGTGAGGTGAAGCTGACAGTGGCCTCATTCTTGTCTGACCGCATCGTGGATGAAATCCTGGAGGCACTCTCCAGCAGCCATCGGAAGCTGGTGAGTGTTGGGGTCGGAGCAGGAGCCAGAAGGAGTGCCAACTCTGCAGGAGCTGGCCCTGCACAGTGGGGTCGAGGAAGGAGCCTGGTTTCTTTCCTCCTCTTCCTAGTCACCCTGGAATGCATTAGAATTGAACGACAGGGGGCAGAAGTGAGCAGTTTCGGAGATCTTGTCCAGCTTTAATGAAGGTCAAACCTGTGGGTGGATGATGTTCAGCCTAATGTCTAAAATGAACATTGTTGGTTATGTGCTGTACATTTGCTGCTGTTGTTATGAGAGGATAAGTTCAGAATGGGTTTGGGGTTTTGAGATGGGTCTTATTTTAGCTCAGGCTGACCTTGAACTCAAGACAATCCTTTGTGGCCTCCTAAGTTCTGTGATTGAAGGTGTGACCCACTACTCCTTGCTCAAAACTCCTTAAGTTTATGTTTTTATATATAGAATATTATTTATGTTATATTGTGTATATATAATGTATATAATTATATGTAAAGTACACACACACACATATATATATAAACACTCATGTAGCCCATGCTAGCCTCGATTCTGTACATAGCCAAGGATGACCTTAAACTCCTGATTCTCCTCATCCTCCTAAATGTGTGTGCTACCATGCCCCGCTAAGCCTATTCTTAGAAGACAGCTTATTTGTAGTGGCACTCCAGATGTTGCCTGTGGGCCCCAGCTGGCCCCAAGCATGCGTTCCCAGTATGTGAGCATTCATTAGTGAAGAAACCAGCAGGGGCTACCGTGAAGTTTCTAGTGCAATTTGACAGGACCACAGTATTTAAGCACATATTTATTTATTTTCTAATTTCTCTGTGTTGTATTTTATCAACACTTACAGCCCTGTGCCAAACTGTATAGAAAATGGCTTCCTGGCCCATCAAGCTGAAGAAGTCATATTCTCATCTCCTGGCAGCCAGGAGTAGCTTCGTTGTCCCTAATCCAGACTTAGTGCCATATGCTCTTTAAAAATACTTATTCACTTAGAGACATGGTCTCTCTATAGAGCCCTGGCCAGCCTAGTACATTCTATTTTAGAAACATTTGATTGATGTCCCATGGGTACTGGAGCTGTCTCAGAATGCTGACAGAATGCCACCAATGCTGGATGGTGTCTTGGCATGACTCCACCTAGGAGCCTTCCTGGGAAGTTTGAAATTTTTTTCAAAATTTTCTTTTTATTGGGTGTGTTTGGCTATGTCTGTGTGGTCAGGTATATGGAGATCAGAGGGAAGTTTGTGGGCGTCTGTTCCCTCTTTCCACTAACGTGAGGTTCTTTAGTGGTATGTCTTGGCAGAAGGTGCTTTTATCTGCTGTGCTATCTGGCCAGTATCCTCATTTATGAGGTTTCTCATTTCTCACTTGGCCCCCCAAAAACAGAAAAGATGAAAGTTTCTCTGTATTGACTCATCATCACTGAAACTGGACGTGGTGATCCACACCTGGGCTCCCAGCACTCAGGAACGGAGGCTGAAGCAGGGAGGGTCTAGGTCAGGCAGGATTAGATAACGAGATATACTCAAAAATGTTAAATAAATTACTTAATTAAATATCAAAATTCCCTTGCAAGTTAGCTCTCTACAGCGCCGCCTTGTGGAGGATATCTTTGGGAATTTACTAAGGAGTTCCTACTTGTTTCCTCCTCTAATTTCTGCTTGCGCTCTCTTGACCTAAGGCGGACCATTACAGCAGGAGAGGCAAGAGCCTTCCCCAACGAGAGTCCCTAGAGGTGGAGCTGGCCGAGGAGAAGCCAGTGAAGCGTGCCACACTTATGGTGGAGGATCTCAACGAGGTGGAGAGGTTGGAAGACCTAGACACCTGTATGGTAAGCCGCGGCCCCTGCGGGTGCCCTCCTAACCCTTCTCCTCCACACACACATTGTGCAGTGCCCCTGGTTGGATTTTAAAGTCTCCTTGTTTGAAATCAGACACTTTTCAGAACTTGGGGAGAGCCATTGGGGACCACATGCACGAAGCAACTTCTGGTTTCAGAAAACACGTGTTGCGCTGATGTGTGGCCAGGAGGAGGCATGCACCTCCCAGATGGAACCCCCCTGGATGACTCAGTGGGGAGTGGCCTTTCTCGGGGTCTGGTGGCTTCTCAGGGTCTCATGGTTGCGTTAGTTTGAATTTCAGTGCTTACGTTTCTGTAAAGACCCAATATGCGCAGTTGCACTAGGGAAGAGTTAGGGCCCCAAATTAGGCTTAGACGTTGCCTTAATTTGGATTGAAGGATCTAAGGTCACGGAACATACTAAATATTATTGATCTCTTTGGCAAAATATTCAGTATTTGGTCAAAAACTGTTAAATTTACTGAACGCTTAAAAAAAAAAAACAACCTGAATTCATAAGGACGCGTTTCTTTTGGTAGTAGTGGGAACTTGTTTTATTTTAAGACAAGGTGTTTCTTGATAGTCCAGGTTTACCTAGGACTAAATAAGCCACTCAAGCTGGCCATGAAGTCATGACAGTCTTCATGGCTTATGCTTGGGATTACAGATGTGAGCCCCCATAAAGTTCAAGCCAAGAATTCTTTTTTGTTATTGCTGTTGTTGGTCTTTTATTCTGTTTTTGAGACGCAGTGTATGTAAGTAGCCTTACTGACCTCAAATTCCTGTATGTAGAAGATGACTTTGAATCCCAAATCTTGACTCAGCTTCCCAGTCACGGAATAAAACTGCTTTTCAGAAGGCTGCACCACCTAGCTTGTCAAACCCAGCAGCTATTAGTTAAATGGTTTGCTGGCAAGGCTGCTAACCACAGGCTGTGGTCAGCGTGTCTCATTTACAACTAGCTGCACTAATGTGAATTGCACACCAGATGGTCCACATTGTGACTGTTAAGTTATTCCTTGCAGTTTTATTCCGTGACAGACTTTTCTTGTGGATAGCACTTTGGAAAGAGGAGATGTGACAACTTTTTAGCTACTAGGTTCACCAGCACCCCCAACCCCCAGGGCTTAGCTTCATTTCTATTGCTGTGAAAATACTCTGACAAAAGGGGAGAGATTTATTTCAGCTCACAATAGAAACACTGTGTGTGTGTGTGTGTGTGTGTGTGTGTGTAGGCAGGCTGTGTGTGTGTGTGTGTGTGTGTGTGTGTGTGTAGGCAGGCTGTCCTGGAACTCCTGATCCTCCAGTCTCTAGTTTCTTAATGCTTGAATTATCATTGTGTACCCACTATACCTCCGGAGGGAGGAAAAAGTTGTTATTTTGTTGTTGTTTGTTTTTAGAGGCAGATATTTTTGTCTTGGTTCTGAATTCAATGATATTTAAATTTGGGGAAACATCGCCTGTAGGTACTAGGAATGAACTTGGTGTACAGCAAAAGGGTGTGCCTATCAAAGGTGAAGAAGATGGGTGGTCCTTAAGAAAGACCTGTTACCTCGGTGATAGACAAAAAAAAAAAAAAAGTAGGAACAATGGCTGCAGGCCTTCAGAGGAAATTAGGATTTTGGTATGGTAGCATATGCCCATAATCCCAAAGCTTGGAAAGTCAAAGAGGGAGGGACCAGGATTCTAGGCTAGCCTGGGCATCTTGTTTCAAGATAAGCTGATGAGTAAAGCACAACCCCAGGGGAGGAGCAGAGGTACCGTCTGCTGGTCAAGTCTGATGTAGTGATGAACTGTACTCATGTACTGATAGAAACTCTGGGTCGAAAGTAAAGGCGGGGCCCATTTCTTTATCCATGAAGCGTTCGCTGTGTGCTTGGTATTCTTGGCTTCCTGTGGTAGGTAATGAAGCTTCCACGAGGCTTGCAACACTAACAGGCACCACCGCAGTGCTAATTGGGGTAGCTCCAGCAATTGGCACTCATGCAACTTCAACTCTCGGATCTGCTTAGACGCTGGAAGGCGGGAATGTACCACCCCTATGGGATTTGTCATTGACTAGGTATGGTGGTGCATTCCTTTAATCCCAGCACTTGGGAGACAGACAGAAGGATCTCTGTGAGTTCGAGGACAGCCTGGTCTACAAAGAGAGACCCTGTCTCAAAAACAAATAAAAACCATGTTATTATGCTATTTACATGTTTTATATCACTGCTGATTTCATCCCCAAAATGTCATTGTTACAAAAGAAATAGCCAGGTTTTAACCAAGAGTAATGGAAGTTCCCCACAGTGTACTCCGAACTCTTAGACACAATTGTGTGCTTCCTAGAACTTACTGTCAGTATTTTTTAGTTTAAAAATTCAGAGCTGAATGAGTGCATTTGAATATAAAAGGATGCTAGAGCCTAAAGAATAGTAATTGTGTTATTCAGCCATATTCCAATTTCATTTTTTCTTCATCCTAATTTACTCATTTAAAAGGAGATCTGAGCTGGGCAGTGGTGGCGCACACCTTTAATCCCAGCACTCGGGAGGCAGAGGCAGGCGGATCTCTGGGAGTTCGAGGCCAGCCTGGTCTACAAGAGCTAGTTCCGGGACAGGCACCAAAGCTACAGAGAAACCCTGTATCGAAAAGACCAAAAAAAACAAAAAAAAAAAAAACAAAAAAAAAACAACAACAAATAAAATAAAAGGAGATCTGTCTTATATGTGCCTAAGCTCACTTTGGATTGAAGTGGTTCTTCATTAATAAACCTGAATGCAATGGGAAAGTGTGTTCTAAGAGAGGGGTGCCTGCTGCTATGGAGACAGAGAAGACCACTAGGGGAGGGATGTTGTCAAGGAAGGCTTCCTGGAGGAAGGTTCTAAGCATTGGGCCAGGTACACAGTTACTGATGGTACCCTGGCATTTGGAAAAGAAGTTTGTGGAGAAGAGAATTAGTAAGTCATCCCAGGAGAGAGCCACGGGGCTTGGGATGAGGAGACAGCTTGAATGCCGCTCATTATAGTTAGCAAGACTAACGGGAAGCAGGACTGCCGAGGTGGAAAGGGAAGCCCAAGCCAATTCATCACACACAGCCTCGTCGTACAAGAGGGGTGGGCTGGGTGGTTTGGGCAGAGTCAGATGTTAGTGCTGTCCACTGAGATGCTGACAAGGCCCTGGGTGAGCTGCTGGCTGTGGGAAATAACACAGGGCTCTGCACTCAGTGGGCAGCTCTGAATTGATAGCAAGCCACACCCATGTAAGTTCATGTTTCAAATACGTGCCCCAGACTAGCTTTGCTGTCTGTGTCCCCTGCCTGGCCAGCACGCTCAGTTTGTAAAGATTCTCGTTGGTGCTGTAACGAAGCATTCCATTCTGTGCTTTGTGGCCTGTCCCCCAAGTAACTGAAGGAGTCGATGCCCTGTGCGCAGTTACTTGAAACTGAAACCCTAAATGGTGGAGACTCAGCAAAGGCTCTTCTGGGGAGAATAAGAAACCTCTCCTATGTGCACTAAACCACTCATGTTTTGCTATAAAACAATACCATTGGAAACATATGGGAAGTTTGTTTGATAGGATATTTACCCAACTCTTCACCATAGCTTGGCTATAAATCTTGAATTCGTTTTAAGCAAGCTCAAAGCAAATGAAAAATAGCTGACAATATTGCTACGTTCTTGACCTATTCTTTCATTGGTGAAATAGATGCTGTAAAAGTATTTCCTAAAATGGGCATGGTGTTGCATATTTGTGATCCTAGGATTTAGGGAGGGGAGGAGAGACAGAGACAGGCTGATCCCTGGGGTTTGCTCGTCAATCAGGAAAGCCAGTCCAGCGATCTTAGAGTCAGTACAGACCCTGGCTTAAAAAAAAATTAAGGAGCATATCCAGTATCTACTCTTGAATTCCACACACACAGACATACATATGCATGAGTACCTCCCCCCACACGCATAGACACAAATAATCACATGTGCCACACTCATATACCATACATATAAACAGACAAAACATGGCAAGTATTCTGGTTTCTAGAACAGACCAGGTTTCTTAGGTTTAGGTTCTAAGTTGTCTTTATCCAAAGCACCATTTGAGGGTAAAGAGTTAGAATGAAGAAAATTGAGGACTTGATCTCAGAAAAGCTCGGGACCCATGGGATTTAAGCCTTGTGGTGAGACCTGCTGGCGGCCTGTTGGTGTCTACAGCATCCACCCAGAATCTGCGCTCAGCATCCACCCAGAATCTGCATCTGCACTCAGCAGCCCTGCTGTCCCCCTGCTCAGCACCACTGTAGTTTGTTTGATATTTATTTTTATTCTTTTACTGTGTGTGTGTGTGTGTGTGTACATCTTGGGGATCCAGTTCTCTCCTTCTGCCACACTGTCTCTGGGGATGGAGCACTCCAGTCCTCAGGGTTGTGTTAAATGCTTTTATAAACCGGCTGAGCCATCTCAGCACCCAAATTATTCTTTTAAGGAGTAAATTATCATAAGCTTTAATGTGTTCTCTTTCAGCACTGCGGTCAGCTATGATCTTGTGCTATGTTTACCGAGCTAATTTCCTGATGTCACCAAACTGGAGCCTGTTCTGGAGGCAGGATGGAATCCTCCCTTAACCTCCTTACTCTTGCCTTCTGTAGTCAATGGGTTTTCTAAATTAAATAGTTTTGAATTGTATTCTATAGATGCGCTGCTTGGTAGGGTTTCCCTCATTTGTCTTTCACAGTAATGAGAACAGATGCTGACAAAGCTTCTGTGAAACTTGGAATAACACAGTCTCAGCATACAGCAATGTTCTTAGAAATTTCCTCACCTTCTCTTCCACTGTTAGAGGAGTAGAGAGGACTTGTTGTTCTTAGTACATATCCTGTCCCTATGTTCATCTGAATTAGTATTTGCTAAAAGATACTTGCTTGAGGCAGTGTGATGCTGCCTCAGTTGTAATTGAGCGTAAGTATAATTCCATCACTCTAAACATGGAGGCAGGTAGATCCAGAAGTTCAAGGCTAGCCTCAGCGTATAGAAAGTATAAGGCCAGCCTGAGCTACAATGAGAACCATTCTCAGAACAACAACAAATATATATAGTTTCTTGAGATCAGTACCAGATTCTTTCTTTCTTTCTTTCTTTCTTTCTTTCTTTCTTTCTTTCTTTC
>JABTXL010012583.1:675161-687257 GCA_025134845.1 Neodon shergylaensis | reverse complement strand
TTCTTTCTTTCTTTCTTTCTTTCTTTCTTTCTTTCTTTCTTTCTTTCTTTCTTCGGCTACTATCAAGGAAAATATTTAATTATATTCACTTTTAAAGAGAATACTCAAGTGTGTAATTTCACCTTGGGTTCATTTACCAGATTAAAGGGGATAAAAAGTAAAGTGATTCTTATTTGCTGGGGAACATGTGGTATAGTAAGAAGGTAATGGCTTAATTTTCTTTCATTAAAGAGTATCTATAAATCTGATAAAATAAGGAAATGAACCATTTCTACTTCAGGCTAGCACTCTGCTGTGCTGGGATGAGAGTCTCTGGCCAGTACTGCTCTCAGAATGTGTGTGTCTGAACATCACAGTGCCAGTTCATGCTGGATGTGAGACAAGGCCGTGGGTATGAGAACTGAGGAGGACAGCGAGGAGCCAGATTTAATGGTGTTGGGAGAAGCATGGCGTACCTCCAGTTTTCCCTTCCTTGTGCTGTCCAACCTTTATCAAAGCTAGAGTTGTATCTGTTCTTCTCCGCTGATTTATGCGGCCTCATTCTTTTGAAAACAGAGATGCATTGAAAATGGCTTTCTAGCTACAAGTGTGGTAACATTAGAGTAGATATTTGAGGCTATTAATTGATTAAGCTCCCCTCTGAGCATTGACTCAGCAGATAATCTGGTCGGAAATACTTAGGTTTTCACATGTAGCTCATTACACAGGGATTACCTAGATCCATTTTCAAAGTACCCAGGAAAGTACAAGGTCAGCCAAGGATGCCTTAAATCAAAGAGCAAGGATTGGTGTTATATCTAAAGAGACCATCTCAAGGGACATGCAGGGTAGACTGAATAAATGTCATTGGGACACTGAGTGCCAGAAAAAACAGGGATTGCAAAATCTTATGCTACACTGAATTAATTTTTAAAATATGTTTGTTCATGGTACTGTTAAAAATATATCAAGAAAGGAGCGGTTCCGGGGGACTTAACAGAAGAGAGGTGCCAAACAGACTCAGGAAGGAGAGAACCATAGGAAATCCATCCATCCTTGGAGCTCTTGCTGTCGGCATTAATTAAAGCAAGAATCGCCAGTATTGCTTAAAAGTAGTCTCGTCTGCATGGACTGGTGGTAGCACTTCCCAGAGTGGCTATTTATAACAGAGGAATGGCACTCGACAGTGAAATACCCAGGAAGTCCCCACTCCAATCAAGAGACCAAAGGGCTTCCCCAACCATAATGGCCGCCCGATGTGGGCTACCTGTTGTGACTGACTCAGCGGGCCACAGTACCCACTGTGTGAAATTCCTGCCTAAAACCATTTTCCCTGCATCTTATTATGAAGAAATGGAAGGAAGAAAAGCTGCACTGGGGTAGAGTCAAGAGGAGGTACTGGGTGAGATAAAAGAGGCTAAAGATACATTTTTTACATATAATGTGCGGTTCTCCGTTAGGTTCTGGATCTAAAGAAGAGAATTTATATGTTTGACAGATAATTGAGGGAGGCCGAGTGTAGCGGCATATGCCAGCACTTACAACGTAGGGGCAGGAGGATGAATTCACCATCATCCTCGGCTAAATGGAAGTTTGAGGCCAGACCCCGTCTCAAAGAATTCTAACTGAGGAAATTTGAACATCGCCTATCATATGTGGCTTGCATATGATGTGATGACTATTAATTTTCTTTGTTTCACCAATCATGAGAGGCTATAGAGGAATATGTCGTTTCTGGGATAATCACGTAGCGGTCATAAGGAAGAAATATAAAGATGGCTCAGCAGGTAAAGGTGTTTATTGCCAAGCCTGCCAACCTGACATCAACTACCAGAATCCACAAGGTAGAAGGAGAGAACTGGCTTCTCCAGGCTGACCTCTGGCCTCCACACATGCACTTTAGCATGTGTGCATGCATGCAATCGCACGCACACACATGTACATAAATAAATGTAATAAATGATTTCAGCAAAAATGTGTATGTGTAAACTTGCGGGGAGAAGGAGCAAAGTGAAGGAAGTCACGTGACTGGGATGACAGCCGCCATGCTGCCTCGTGAGGGCAAGAGGAGAAGACTTGTATTTAGTCCCCTCTCTTCATAAAACTGAGGGCGTTTAAATAGATCAAAGAGTGGATGCATACATCTGAAGAGATTAATGTCCAAAGAAGTGGGTGCCTCCCAGTTTATGACCTGTGCACAAGAGTCCATGAGGAAGATTTTACCACACTAATGTGAGACAAATGTGAAGTGAATGTAGCTGATTTAAAAGGTGGTTCTCACCCTGAGGGTTACGACCCCTTTGGTGAGTGCATATCAGATATCCTGCTTATCAGATATTACATTTCACAACAGTAGCAAAATTACAGTTATGAGGTAGCAAGGAAATAATTTTATGGTTGCGGGTCGCCATGGCATAAGGGACTGTATATTAAAGGGCTGCAGCATTAGGAAAGCTGAGAACTACTGTTCTATATTTTTCCATTTTAGCTGCTATTCCATCATTTACTTTTGCATCTGTGAACTGATGTTTCCTGCCTGTGTCATTTGCTTATTCCCCATCAGGGGGCTTTTACATTCGTTCTAGGTATTTTTTTCCTGTGAGAAAAAAAAATCTACTTTACCCTTAATCTCTCCCAACCCTACCCTTCCCTCACAGACTGGCACTGAGGTTCAGCGAGGTCACTGATGGTGTAGCATGGCATGTTGGGTACTGTAGTAAACACTTCATAGTCTGTGTCTTAGTTAATTCTCACAATAATTTAAACTGGAAAACAAGCCCAGTGCTACAAAAAACATTGACCCAGATTCCACAGCAAATGGGAGATCTAAGGTTTGAGCCCATTTCTTGGATGCCTGAGTGTAAGGTAGCACTTTGCACTCAGAACTCCTTCCTGTCTGTAGTGCGGAGATGGGGACACCAAGACAGCCTAAGTGAGTTTCAAGAGCTTACAGGCGTGAGAGTGAATGATCTTCACGTTCTCTAAATGTTGAGCTGTTGGTTGCCATGGTTTCCTTCTGCATGTCACTTTCGGAAAGGAAAGGCTCCTCACTGTTACATGTAATGACCATGGAGGTGTAATTGGGACGGAGGATTCATCCTGATAAATTAACCGTTCAGAAAGCGAAGGGAAGTTTAAGATGATCGATGAGACCGACTCCTCATACTTGGAGCCATAATCACACTTGTGGATGCTCCAGGGGAATGTGTGTTAACACAGGCATGATAACTGAAGGTTTGAAAATACATTTTTACTCTTTTTCTTTTCATTTAACAAAGACGTTTTTGAGCTCACCTTATAGGTCATAATATGAACCATGTTTGAAGAAGAATCCCTTTCTGTGACTATGGGTGATGGCAGGGGTGTCACTGGGAAATGGTTTTTCCCTGCATCCTCCCCTTCCTCTGCAGTGACCCACACTGTTTACACACACAGCCTGAGGAGCTCTACATTTTCATTCCATTTTATGTTGAGAAAAATTGACACATGAAACATAGAACTAAGAAAAACACAGCCTCAGATAGGCATAGTAGGGAGCCTTCTGCAAAGCCTGGCTTCTGGGAGCTTAAGAAGGATTCTGTCACCTCGGGCTAGTTTCACACACACTGATGACTCAAGTACTACTTCTAAAATATGCCACCCTCACTTTAAAAATAGTAGGATGTGTTAGCAGCTGCCATTGGTGACCAATGGGTTTCCAATTTTAAGGTAAGATGTTAATTCTCATCAGGAAATATTTAGTTGCCATTTGACTGGTCGACTGTGCAGGATTCAAGCATCAGATTTCTGTGTAAGAAGTTTTGATCGTGGAGGGAGTGAGAGAGTCCAAGTGCTTTTCCCTGAAATGCGGTGGAGAGTGCAGAGGGCTCTAAGTGGCCTTTCAAGAGACATCTGTGCTCACCCTAAGAGTCCCACTCCCCACACGGTTGCAGACCAAGGCGAGATCTGTGTGTGTGTGTGTGCGCATTGGGGGTTGGGGGATTCTAATATCTGACCAGTGTTCTGCCCACTGAGTGCCCTGGCAACTGATGATGTCACTATGGGTTTGGAGACATGCTAAGAAACAGAGTTAACGTCTGTATGTATGAGCATTGCAGTGTCTAAAGCTGTAGCTGTGCCGCTGCTTGTTAAAAGCTTGGCTGGATGCTTTACGCCGTGAACTTGGCACTAGTCTTACCCCGTTGCTCTGCTGCGATGGCTTTTTGTGTATTTTAGCTTTCTCTACTTTGTGTATGTATGTCTCTCTCCCTCCCCTTTCCTTGTAATGCTGTTGCTTTGTCTCTCTTCCATTCATATTTTTTTCCCTTTCCTTTTGCTGCATGGAGACTCTCTGCTGTACAAGTGTAAGTACCCTCCAGCGGCACTGCAGTCCCTGGCTGCGCTGCTCCGCATTCTCATGCCCCGTTTGCTTCTGCACTGCCTGGCTGGTCTCCCGGGAGATGTTGTCTTTCCATCCGCAGATCCTGAATGAAAGAGGCAATAATTTAGAAACAGGATGGGGGTTGACCAGATGGTTCAGTCTTAAATAAACCAGGGGATGAATTGAAAATCTCCCCAGCTGGGTGCCTGAGAGTAAGAGAACTTTGATGAAGAGGTTGCCACATTTGAGGGGAGGGAGGAGGAAGTTCTCAAGACTCAAGGAGCAAATGCCCAAGTGTTTCTCACCCTTGTCATATTGCTTGTTGCAGGCCCAGGATTATAGAATATTGGCATTATGATTTGTTTCTCAGATTAGACATTACTAAGCTGCTTCTCAACTGGTACTGGTTTGGGGTGGGTATTTTTTTTTCTTTTTTTCCCTGAAGAAGAAAGAAAAATAATTTTGGGTTCTTGAGCTTAGAATGACAGCATTATATACTACTCTTTGTGAAAACTTAGAAAAAATAAAACGAATGTTTTTAATAAGGTAAATATCTTATCCTATCTTCACGGTGATTTGAGCAATTTTAGTTTCATTTTTAAAAATTAGTATGCTTAGGGATCACCTGTTAGAAGTGGGTCTGAGAGGGAGACACTGTTGTGAACCAAGTTCTATCTTTACTTTGCAAATCGTGTTGACAGTGGACAAATCTTTGTTGAGCTACAGGCAGAATGGTTTCACACATTATAAAAATTGGATCCAATGAGTAAGATTTCCAAGTACTATAGATATCCATGCTGCTTTTGGCCTCCTTCACAAACAGCCATGGTGTGCCACTGTTCACGCTTATAGCACAGTGCGGATTTATTGGCACTTATGGTATCAAGATGAAAAAGTCTATATTTAGGGTTTCCTTCTAAAATTGCATTTTAGAATAAAGATTTAACATATTTTTTTCTTCTCACGCGTAGAATGCATTTTTAAAAGTTAGTTTTGTCAGGTCTTAAAGATAGTCTGCTCCTAGCACTTCAGTGGCCCTTGCCCTTCATCTGATGAGCACTTTGGGATTTCCTTGACTCAGAAAGTTGCTTGGCCATTGACAAGTGAGCAGGAACAGTGGAGGGAACTAGGGCACAATGAAGGAATTAACCCTTGTGTTTTGGCACAAAAGAAGAAGAGCATGCACAGTTCTAAGCACAGCCGCTGTCATCCCTCCTCCCAGAATACAGCTTATCAAACCTAACCATTGTGAGGAGGAAAAACAGTGCAAAACAGTGGGTTTCTAGAGAAGCTGGAGTATTTGCTGCTAAATAAGTCCTTGTGCAGAAAACCTGTCCATCTTTACATGTCCTTGCCTAGGAACTATTGAATGGAGTCATAAGATAAGCAAGGGAGATTGAGCTAGTCTGTATTTTCCATAAAACTAAGAAAGAAAGCATTGCAAAGAAAAGGCACAGCTTGTGAGAGGTGAGGCTCCCTTTTCTGTTTCTTTCTGTGTTCTCTATAAACCTTATGAGAGAAAGAGATTGAAGCCATTGGCATTGAAGGGGCTTTTGTTGCTTTGAGACAGGTTCTGTGTGTAACCCCCCAGCCTCAAACCTGCAGCGCTCCCTCTGCTTCAGCCTCTTGATGGTGGGATTGCAAGCTTGAGGGAGTACCCAGGGTTTGGTCTCATTCTTGATGCCAGGTGTGGAAGCAAGCTGAGGTGCAGATTCTCACTTTAACCAAAAAAAAAACAAAGCTTGAGAACCAGCAGAAATGATAAAAGAAGACTTTTTTGGGAAACATAACTAGCAGTTCTCTGCTCATAGAGGGTTCATTCAAAATGCAACACTTCAATGGAAAATACTAGAAGACATTCCCCCCCACCTGACATTTGAAACTTAATACCAGGCTTTGAAACATTGGAAAACACAATCATAATAACAAAACTACTTCCATCCTGATCCATGTCAGCCAAAGAAATGCCCAGTGACTTTCAGGTTTCTATGTGTCTCCAAAATTAGGTTACGCTAAATGATGTATTTACAGATGGGTCACTAAGTTAACAAATGAGTTTCTTTCTCTAGATAGTATCTATTCTTTATCTGTACGTGAAATAATTAAAATATTAAAGCTACTGTATGGACATAATGTTACAATTTTGACACATTTGACACTTATTTCTTACCTACCATACTGGGTTTAAAGAGAGGAAAACCCTAGCTATTTTGTCTGTGAATGCTCTCTGTGAAAAACAAAAACAAAAACAAAAACAAAAAAACAAAAACAAAACCCTAACCCTGAGGCACAAGAAGGACATAAAGTATCAGGTATCCTCCACACCTGCATTTTAAACTTCTTTCCTAGTTATGATTACCTGAATGAAATTCTATCCCAAGCTTAGTTTGTCTTGCTTTTAATGTGTATTTCAGACAGGGTCTTGTGTAGTCGAGGCTTGCTTCAAACCTGCTGTCAGTCAGTCCAGGCTGGCCTTGAGTTTGCCATCATCAGTGGACACCTTATGCCTTGTTTCTGGCTTACCTGTTGAGCCTCTCCCTACCGAGATTGTGTAGGAGGTCTCTAAGACTTGCTAAATACAAATGCGTCTTCGCAGCAGCTCTCCTTTTAAACAGATGCCTACTGGCTTTTTGCTGAATCTTAGGAGTGGGTTGCTTCCCAGGCCACTCCTGCTCTGCAGGCTCTGCGCCTCACACACAGTCTGTGAGCTTCCCACTCAGCCTTGCTGCCTCCAGCAAGTCACACTGGTTGTTTAGGAAAGCCGTTATTTGTGTGAATCTGATCACTCGACTTGACTCTCCCTGTTTTCCCAACATTTAGTAGCAAATGGGTGGGTTTTTTTTTTTTTTTGGTTTTGTTTTTTGTTTTTTGTTTTTTATTTTTATTAAAACCAGGGTAACTGTCAAAACTGAAAAGTTGTTTGCTTTTCCAGTCTGGTATAAACCAGTTTATTCTTTTAAAGAACGTAGACTTTGAGGAAGATTTAGCTGACAACAATTTCATCAAAATATACAATACTCTTTCAGCTCTGTTTCCTCTTAATTTGTATGTGGGTCCGTTTTTTGAGCTAGGCTTGGTAGTACCTGCCTGAAATCCCAGCACATGAGTCTGAGTCAGGAGGACTGTGAGGTTGAGGCTAACCTAGGCTACATAATAAGACCTTGTCTCCCCCCCCCAAAAAAAATAAAACCAAGAAAAAGTGAAATTAAAACAAATTAGTATCATGCTGGTTTAAACACAGCTGCAGACCATCGTCAGTACTGGTAGCAATGGCACAGAGGGAAGATTACTAGACTAGCCCCATCCCCGGTTTTTGTCCTGGCCCAGATCCTCTAACAGCTCAGATTTGTTAGTGTTTATCCCTCATCCCGTGACTTGGTATTGGCCTTCAAGTTTGTCTGATGCCAGAGGTTCTTCCCAGCCTCACCAACTGTGTATCTTCTGAGGGAGACAGCTCTGGGTGGTAGTGGATGGTCCACACTGGCTGACAGCACTGGTGATGGTACAGGGCCCATGCCAGATGATGGCAAGTGCGGGATTGATCTACCCTGGATGTCAGATGCGAATGGTGATTGCTGGTCTGTGGTGAATGACGGATGCTCCATACTTGATGTCAATACTTGGAAGATGTCCTCAAGTTCGACCTTAGCTTGGGATTTATTTTTAAAGGGCTCTGGCAGGATCTTAGCATTTACTGAGAAGTAGCATCTGATAGTTTTGAGTCGTGGCACGTTGTCCTAAAATTTTAATGACACCCTGAGAAACAAAGGGTTAAGCTACCTAAAGCGTTGAAGTGGCACACGGAGACCGCAGACAGTATGCCTGCATCAGTGTTGCTGTGACAACCGGCAATTACAGTCATGAATAATCTCAGTGCCTTGTGACTGATTTTTACATTCTGTGAGGCTGATTTCTTATCTCCAGTTTGACATTCTCACGTATGGCTTAGAGTTAAATTATCATTCCCTGTTCTTTTCAGCTGTGGGAAGAGATTTGAACTGGTTAGAAGTGTAGGATAAAAGGGCCCCTTGGCTGAATGACTCGGGAAAGTTCGAAACAGTTAGAAATCCATCTATGCATCTCCTGAGTCAGCCTAGCGGTTGCTGCAGCAGAGCCATTGTTAAATAGTGAAACAGGAGCCTAGTTTACCAGCTGATCCCTGGTACCTTAGCGTTTGAGACAAGTTTCCATACTCACCTAAGCACTGCCTCTGTCTCATTGCCAGATGACTCCCAAGTCCAAGAGGAAGAGCATCCACAGCCGAATGCTGCGGCCTGTCTCCAGGGCGTTTGGTGAGTGTGCTCCCAATGCCAGGCACTTCCCTGTAACTGGAAAACATTCCCACAAAGAGTCCACACTGCCCACAGGGACCCACTCTGTAACTAGAGAAAGGTTTGGATAGTTGGTGAGGGGCAGTAGACTTAGAAATTACTCTTCGAGGCCAGGCATGGTTGCTCATTCCTGTGATCTTGTGAGACTGAGGTAGGAGGATGGATGTGACTTGGGATCATTCTGGGCACATGGTAAGTTCCAGGCTAGCCTGGGTACAGAGGTACAGAGTAGGGTCCTGTCTGAAAAACAGAACAAAGCAAAACATTTAGGCTTTATTATTGCTGGTAATGGAATTGGGTTTCTCTATTCTTCCTTTCTTTTATCCTTTTCTCCCTCCTTCCCTGCCTTTCTCCCTCTCTTCTTTTTTTCCTTCCTATTTTTCTTCTATTTCTGAGAAGGTCTGAGTGTGCATCCCAGGTTGGCCTGAACTCAGCAATCCTCCTGCCTTAACTTCCCCGGTGCTGGGACCGTAGCTGTACTCCACCAGGCCTGGCCCTTGGAAATTGTCTCCTACCCTCTTTGCATCCCCCTTTGCTTTGGGATCTGTTTTATTTCAGAAATGGAATTTGATCTTGATAAAGCCCTGGAAGAGGTGCCGATCCACATTGAAGACCCACCTTTCCCATCCATCCGGCAGGAGAAGCGAAGCTCAGGCTTGATTTCCGAGCTGCCCTCAGAGGAAGGCAGGAGACTAGAACACTTTACCAAGTTAAGGCCCAAGCGGAACAAGAAGCAGCAGCCTACACAGGCAGCGGTAGGTGTCTACTGGGCTCCTGGGGCCCCTCCTCTCCTCCACCTCCTAAAGCTTCCATAACTGTAAATAGTGCCACCAACTGGGGATCAAGCAAGTGTTCAAATTGGTGAGCCTGCAGGGGCATTTCTCATTTAAAACATCACAGAGATGGAGCCAGGTGAATCCCCAGAAGTCCTTGGGCTTGCTAGCCTCGCATATGCGTCAGCAGACAGCAAAGAGACCCTGCCTCAGTGAAGGTAGTAACTGACACCCGAGATTGCCCTCCGGCTGCCACGTGTATGCTAGCACTCACATATATGAACATGCATGTTCACAGAAAAGAAAAAAGAGGTCCTCCGCTCTCTGGTCTGGCCTGGTGTCTCCACTTTGCTGCTTAATTCCATGTGAACCTATTTCCAGAACCTCTGCTGAGCTCTGCATTTTCAGATCTGGAATGTTCTGGAACACCTCAGGCTAAACAATTTCTAAACTAAGATCCTATCTTGCATGTCACCCTGCTTTTCCTTGCTTATCCCCTGTCTCCTTCAGGGTCTCATCCGCTGACATGTTAAAAATCTGGCTGTAGCTGGGCATAGTGGCACATCTCTTTAATCCCAGTATGTGGGAGATAGAGGCAGGTGGATCTCTGTGAGTTCAAGGCTAACCTGGTCTACATAGCAAGCATTCCAGGCCTTCCAAGGCTACAGAGAGAGAAACCTTGTCTCTCAAAACAAAACAAAACAAAACAAAAACAAAAAAAGGAAACAAAAAACCTAACCAGCAAACAAAAGCAAACAGGCAAACCCATCCACCACTCCCATCCACTTAATTATCCCTAACTCCCATCCTGACTGCTGGCATCTCTCCATCCTCATTTCTCACGGCTTTCCCTGGAGCTGATGATGACTGGAAGGCTTTTCAGATCTCCATGGAAACAAAACTTCTTCCAGAGAGCCCTCCTTGCCTCTTCCTCTCTGGTCCTACAGAGTTGCAGGGAAAAGTGGCTCTCACGAACTTGTGCTTGATGCAGCGAGCTTGTGAAACCCACCTTGGGAATAGGTACTTACCCAGAGATGGCTCTCATCACCTATTCCCAGCTCTCCCCTCTTTGCTGTGGATTGCAGGGAGGCATAGTGTGTGACTCATAGCCTATAGAAATGTTCCTGATGCTGTGGGTTGGGAATATGAGCCGTGAGTGCTCAGCAGTGGTTGTCAGATTAATTGGGGAGAGCTGAGAGCACAGAAGGCTCAAGGGTTTCTCCACTTGTCCCCACGGTCAGTAGTTCACTTTACAAGATCGGTGTTTAGATGTGTTCATTTGAATCTGAAGAGCTGGCATAGAGTCATAGTTTCCAGCTTATTTGATTTTAGATTCTTACTACAGCATTATGTAAGCTAAGATGTATAAGCAGTTATTGCTATTTTATTTTAAATAAGGGAGAGGGGCTTATCAGATAAAGAAAGAGACACTTTCCCTTTTGCTGGCTCAGATTCTGTCCTCTAGATTGTTGCTGTGTGAATGGCCCCTCTCTGGCCATCGCTTCTACAATCATTAGCAGCATGACCTGAATGTGAAGTGATGGGCTCAGTGTCTCTGTGCCCTTGGAGAGAAACATCTTGTGGGTTTGTGTATTCGTTTATTTATTCTGCTTTCATGATTCTGGGGACTAAACTCCACAGTCATGTGCAAGTTATTCTTTCTTCCTGCATTTAAAAAACCAAAAAGAACCAGGCATGGCGGTTCATGCCTATAATCCTAGAGGCTGTGAAGATAAGGGAGGAGGATCAGGACTTGCAGGGGTGTCCTTCAATACACATCATGCTGGGAGCAGCTACAGGAGGCCCTCTGAGACATAATACAAGAAGGACCACAGAGGAGCAGAGGAGCATGGGCGTTTTTGGATATACAGTGAAGGTACATTCATTACCATATAATTTCTCCTGAGTACTGTCTCTTACAACAGCCTTATTAGGGGTCACTCACATTTTCCAGGTACACATCAGGAAGAAGCAAAAAGAGACCAATGTAACTGAACAACATGGTTTCAGCTGCTTTCATTACTAGTGTTTAGTCTCAACAATTGTCTGATGTGGACCATCAGGGTTTTTACCAGGACTGTGTACTGTGTAGAACCAGCTTGTCTTGAGTTGATCTTGGCGTGTCTGAAGTCTGCCTTTGACCTCCGCTGCACCATTGAGTTGATCTTGGAGTGTCTGAAGTCTGCCTTTGACCTCCACTGCACCATTGAGCTACCCGAGACATCAGCATTCTGAAAATCAAGGCTGGTTCAGATAACCATATGCCACTGTCACTGTGGCTGACCAGGCATCTGCCCTGCAGGCTTTAGCTGTTCCCTGTGCTCATGCAAAAGCAAGATCTTTGTAAAAACAAGAATAGTTTACTCGTTCCCTTTTCTTTCCACTTATTAAAGTTTATGTGCATTCTCTTAGACATATATGATAACTGGTCAGTCCCTCAAATTGTTCTTAAGGCCATTTTGGTAATTTATATTTTCATAGAATATTATCCACTTGATAAAATTTATTGTTTACATAGAATTAGAATTTGAATTGCTCTTAACTATTATTAACTGTGTCTCTCTCTCTGTTTTTAATTAGTTAATATTTTCTTCTTGTTTTATTTGTCTATCTATCTATCTATCTATCTATCTATCTATCTATCTATCTATCT
>JABTXL010012583.1:645515-675151 GCA_025134845.1 Neodon shergylaensis | reverse complement strand
TCTATCTATCTATCTATCTATCTATCTATCTATCTATCTATCTATCTATCTATCTATCTATTGTTTCTTTTGAGATAGCATTTCACTGTGTAGCTCTGGCTGTCCTGGAACTCATTTTATAGACCAGGCTGGCCTTGAGCTCACAGAGATTCACCTGCGTCTACCTCCTGATTGCTGGGATTAAAGCGCCTGGCCCTGGTTTTATTTTTTGAGACAAGATTTTACTTGATCCCTAGGCTAGCCTCAACTTCACTATGCAGCATAGGGCTGACCTAGAACTTATGGCAATCGTCCAACCTTACCCTTCCCAGTACTAGAGTCCAGGCTTGACCCACCGTGCTCAGCCCCCATTCCTAATTTTTTAAAATGCCTTTCAAGCATTGTGTATCTGTCTCAATAGTCTGTTTTCAGTTTCCCTCTACCTCCCAAGTTCATTGCATATTCTGTATTGCCTGACTTTATGCATTTCTGTCTAATTTCCTTTGTATGTCTTCTCCCTTGTTCATTGCTGTGGGAGGCATGCGTTGGAAGGTGTGTGGTGACTCAGCTTCCTAAGGGGTTCTCTCTGGCCCACTTGATCACATTGTCTCTAACAGGCCCGCATGCACTCACTTCAGATCCAGATGTCCACTACGTCCCCGAGGGTTCTGCTCAGTCACCTGGTGAGGGAGACAAGAGGGTGGTCTGAACTGCCTTTAACCTCACAGCACCCACTTACCTTCTCATCATCCACAAATTAACCTTTCAGAGAGTGTGCATTCCCTGGAGGTGCAGGGCACCAGCGACTTACCTGAGGAAGCGAGACAGCTCCCGAGGCATGTGCTCCTGCCCATGCAGGGTGATCCTTGCTCCCCCTCCCCAGCAGCCCTGCTGCTCTTTGTATCTGAGGCTGACTCTGGATGACAGAAGAGACTTGAATCACAGCACAGCTTTTCCTTGTGCTGGAAAATGAGTGTTAACAGGATGTGCTTTGGCCTTGGACTCTATTGACCTGATTCTACTCATCACAGTCTGCGTTTTGGCTGCTCTTCCCAGGCCAGCGCCATCTGAACTTCCCTTTAACTGTCGCCTTTTGAAGCACCACCTGCGATTTAGCCAGCCATGCTGGGTATCTCTTAACATGTCTCCTCTGTTCTTTACCTCTGAAATGTCAGGAGTGCATTGAGGGGGCTAGGAAGGACAGCCCAGCCCTTTAGGCTGCTGCGCCTGCGGGGAGCTGTACTACGTTCAGTCTCTCCCTCCATCTCTGGGGCCTCCATGCTCTTCGTACTACCAGGGAACTCGGGGGCCAGCTACGGATTCTGTTGTCAAAGCAGGAAAAACCAAAAGGGCTAAGGGGAGAAAGTGAATGAGAAAAATATAACCCTGTATTTATTGGCTCGGAAAGGGGAATGATTGGTGAGCCAGCTAAAGGAAGCCACTTCTGGCTATCCTCATGTCTTCCCAGTACTGAGATTGTGGTTGTCTTTTTACTTTGTAGAATTTCACAAATATGAATTTTTTAGTCTGTTTGATTCTGCCATACAAATTCCCCATCATGCTTTGTTTACAGTACATTTTGTAAACCTGTTTAGTGGGCGAATGTGGTGATACATGCCTGTAATCCCAGCATTAGTGAGGCAGAAGCAGAAGGACCACTGCAAGTTCAAAACCAGCCTGATCCACATAATGAGTTCTAGGCCAGTCAGGGTGACTAGCAGAGACTGTCTCAAAACCTGTCCCCACCTACAGCCGTACCATGCTGAACATGCATGATATCATCAAAGCATGTCTCCCACAATCACCAGCATCAGGCTTAGCATGCTATAAACCCATTCCTTCCTCACTAGGTTGTGGCTCTACACCTGGCCTCTATTTCTGTAAATCACGTGGTCCCTGTTGTAGTGAGTCATGGCCGTTGAGACTAGCAGAACTGAAGGTGCATTGGTTGACTATGGAGTGAGGTCCTGTTTGTTTTGCAGATCTGTACCGTCAACATCGTCCCCCATGATGGAGAACAGAATGGCCTCATGGGCAGAGTGGATGAAGGTGTAGACGAATTTTTCACCAAGAAGGTGACTAAAATGGACAGCAAGTAAGTTTCCAGTCATTTCGTTAAGAATGGTATTTCACTCACGTCTAAATGGCTAATGGGTGTAATTTATATAGGCATCACAGTCTCATGCAAGAGATTTACTATTTGGATTTCTAAAACGTGGTCTCTAACAAAGCATCATGGGTGTTGCTTGGGAACGTGTTAGAAATTCAAATTCTCAAGCTCTTGCCACTGACCTGCTGAACTAAGAACTGTGGGGCCTGTTCCATAGCAGTGCACATGGCATCCAGGCCAGACTGCTGCTGTGCCAGGGCTTCTCTTACATCCCCTGGAAGAGTCTGTTCCAGGGCACCGAGCATCCTTTGAACTTTTCTATTCGTAATTTGATCTGTTGGCTAGCTGGGCAGCAAAGTGACCGGAGAGGTGGGGCAGGGTTCTCCGACTTATCCTGTGTTGTAGCTGGTTTTGTCAACTAGACAGTCTCTAGATCACTAGTAGACAAGACAAGCCTCTAGGCATGATGGTGAGGGAATGTCTAGATTACGTTACTAGAGATGGGAAGATGCAAACTGATTGCAGGTGTATATTGCATCCAGTCCCAGACCACAGGAAAAGGAAAAAGCCAGCTGAGCATGCTCCCTTTTGCCTGTAGATGTACAATGCACACTGTCCCCGTGACTGCCTCTCCGTGATGGACTGTACCCTGGCACTGTGAGCCGAAGCAAGCCCTCCTCCCTTCCTTAAATAGCTTTTGTCTCTGGATGTTCATCACAAGAGGAAAGCTAACTACTGTGCCCTCTAAGAACTTTTCTCTACATTTTCTTTACTAGAATGTTGTTTCCTTAAAAGAAAGTTCAATACTTTATCTTGAGCTGGGCATGGTGGCACATGCTTAGAGCCCTAGCACCCAGAGATTGGGGCAGGCAGATTAATATAAATTTGAAGCCTGGAATACATAGTGAATTTCAGGACAGCCTGAGCTATATGACTCTGCCTCAACCGCACCCCCAAAATATTGTTCAACTTAAAACACTCCTATTTTTCTACGTGATTTTTCTGAAGTTATTCGATCTGTTACTAAAAGCTGATACGTCTGAGGACAGACTCGAAGCTTGGGTTGTGTTTGTGAACAATGCTTCACCTTAGAGATGAAGTTCAGGAATGCATTAAACCTTGCAGATAGATAGCTGAGAGCAGGCATACAGGAGAGCTAGGGAAGGGCCTGTTGGAGCTGTGATTGATGAGTCTTATCTATCCTTTGCAGGATGGCAAGGCAAAAATAAGTTAAGTCTCATATCCATGGCAGTGGAGCTTATAGACGCTTGCAAGCTTCAACACCTAATTATTGGTTGTCGTTGACACTCGTCTTGCAGCTTAGCGTAGCATCACTTGGCAGAATTCTTCCTTTCAGACCCACCAATACATCCTTTAATCTTTGATAGTTTCCTATAATGCTTCATTCCCACAGATTAATCCCTGCTGATCCCTGGCATCATGCCCCCCCCACCTCTGTACACATCTGTAGTGTGCATCTTCAAGAGTCTGATTGGATTTTGGTTATTTTATAATACAAGGATTAGAGGACTGTATTTTCAACTTAAAAGAGTCAAGAAACACCAATACAAACAGCATAATGGAGAATTTCCTCTTGATGAATTGTTGCCTTCCTCACACAGAATACTGTTCCAGATCAATACCTGGGTCTTATTTTTTCCCCCTTAACACTTCAGAATCTTTTATTGTTTTATATTTTATATTTTCCATTGTTTGCTTTGCAATTTTATTATGTCTCTGAGACAGTTTCACGGTGTATCCCATGCTATTCCAGGCTTAGTCTGGAATTCACTAAGCAGCCCAGGGAAAATTCATACTCTCAGTCATCCTCCTGCCTCAGGCTCCCACATGTTAGGGTTCCGGGTGTATACTGGCATATGCAGGAACTTCAGAACCGTAGTAGAGGCTACAGTAGTTAATGGCCATCAGCCACTGCTGATAAACACATCAGATCACTGACCTGTCTCTGTGTAATTACAGATACAACTGCTGGCTCTTCTTCAACCAACCTGTATTAGTGGGGAATGTGTGCGCACTGGGTGTGGACCCAGTGCTCTGTCCCACCTGCCCCACCCTGACTTCCCCTCTTGATCATGCAGCTTTGTTTTTCAGCTGTCTTGGAATGATATCTGGATGCATTTGTAATATGTGACATCTATTTCCACAAAAATGTTAGCTCAGAATTCTGGGCGTGTTTCTGTGTGCAAGACTAGATAGCTTAACTTTCGTCAACCTACAAAAAGTTGTAATTTTTTTAAACTGCATTTTCCTATGAAAATAGGTTCTCACTTAGACACTATAGGGCATGGCATTAGGTAAAACATCATAAGTTAGTGCAAAGAAAGTTTGAGATCCAGTGTTATGTGCTCATAGTTTTAAATGTTAAGCGAGCTACAAGGCTTAAATTAAAAAACAAAGCAAAAAGCCAAAACATCTCTTTTCTCACTTCCTGCTTTCAAGAGGCAACTGGGTTTTATCCCATTAATTGTTAACTTTTCTTCTTTTTTTGAAATGTTTTTCTCCTATTTTTCATTTTTAGTTTTAGATAGTAATTCTGTCAACATTTAGAGGATGATAGTATATCCCGTCTATTCTCTGACCCTACTGAATTTTCTCTCTCTCTCTTGACTTCCTTCATTTAATATAATATTTGTTAGCTCGCTATTCAGTGGTTGCTTCAGTGTGCCTTATTCTAGCCCTGGAAGTATCCACACCTGACTTACATGGTACACTGTGGTTACACTTTCTTTCCTATAGATTTTCTTTTCCCTGGAAGCTCTTCATCACTTTTTGCTTAGTTTTCACACAAAGCTCTCATCTACTCACTCTTTAACTCCCCTGTAAAAGCACAAATCTGTGAGTTCTCGCTCATGTTCTCTGGGAAGCTGCTGGGGAGGCATTTCCTTCATCCTCGGCAAGTGGATTCCCTTCATCACATCCCTGTGTCTTATCTGCCTCTCAAAGTCTGAAGTTTACACCCTCATTTTGATGGATTTCCTCTCGTGCTGACTTTCTAAGAGATGAGGCGATAGCCGTGCATTTCTGTAAGGTTCAGATCTTTCATTGTGAGTGATCGTGTTGCTGGGTATGGGACTGGAGGCTGCAATACATGTTGCTTTAGATTCTGAAAACACTGTTTCCTAATTTTCTATCTTCTTGAGTTCTCATAAGAACCCAATGTCACCTTGAGTCCTGATCCTTTGTGACGTGGTTTTGCTTTTTTCTCTTCTCTGGAAACATTTGGGATGTGTCTGTATTTTCAGGGTACCCAAATTTTATGATGCTGTATTTAAGAGGGGGATGCTGGTTTGTCTATCCAGTTTGTTGG
This sequence comes from Neodon shergylaensis, assembly GCA_025134845.1. Taxonomy (NCBI): domain Eukaryota; kingdom Metazoa; phylum Chordata; class Mammalia; order Rodentia; family Cricetidae; genus Neodon; species Neodon shergylaensis. Next base: position 669,734 of record JABTXL010012583.1, on the reverse strand, counting down.
CACACATAAAATGTTTGACTCTTAAAATTCATGTTCTTTGGTTCTGGAGTTTTTATTGTTTCTTTTATAAATTTCTTCTGTTTCCTCTACACACTATCTGTTAAACTTTCTTTATTCGAGCTGGGTGGTTGTGCACACCTTTGATTCCAGCACTCAGGGAGGCAGAGGCCAGTGGATCTCTGTGAGTTTGAGGCCAGCCTGTTCTACAGAGTAAATTCCAGGATAGCCAAAGATACACAGAGAAACCCTGTCTCAGAAAACCAAACCAAAACAAACCAAAACAACAACAACAAAAAACTTCCTTTATTCAACCTGGTATTTCCTCTACTAATCTATTAATTCTCACCATCTCCCTTCCAGTTTCTTATTCTTAGTATTCCCTCCTGACGTTCTAGTTGTACATTTTAGTTGTACTGTTTAGCCTTTAATGTTCTACTTCTGTCTCATTCACTTTTATTCCTGTTTTTTGGCCATGCCATACCCTTGGTTGCACTATTTCTCTGGCTCACTCTACAGGCAATGAATTTGGGGTGAACTGGGCCTTGTTGACCCTTTGGCTTGGGAAGAGGAAATACTACTTGGTGAATTGGCTTTCAGCCCCCTCCCCCCATTTCTCAGCTTCTCAGCCCTTGCTCTGCAGTCTGCAGCCACTGAAATTCTAGCTGCCCCTAGACCTCCAGTTTATATTTCAATTGCTCAGATCCGTGAGGCTATTTTGTATTCTTTGGGCTTCCAAGTGGTTCTGTCTGTTCTCGCCTGTATGGTTTTTGGGTTTTGTAGTTGTTGTTCATTTTGTGTTTATCCTGGGTTCTGGTTTTGATGGAGTTTCTAGGGAGTTAAGGGAGGTCCAGGCTCTAGCTTTGAGTGGCAGATTCCTTGTGGCACTCATTTTGTTTGTTCTTTTTCTCCATTCCCCACATTTCTATGTTTTTTTCTCTCTCTGAAAATCTATCCTAAAATTGAAACTTATTCTGTCTAGTTTTGTTTTTACAAAGTCTCATGTAACCCAACCTGCCGGTAGACTTTATATAGCTGAGGCTGGCCTTGAACTCCTGACCCTCCTACTCCATCTCACAAATACTAGAGGCACAGATATTGCATCAGCATCCGAGCCTTGAGTCTTTTATTTTGTTACTTCTTCTGATAATTTATTCCATTTAAGCAAAGATCCACATATTTGCCAGCATTAAGCAAATATGTTGGATTTCACCGATTACCTAGTAATTAACAGATGCCCAAAGATGCCCTTTTCAGTATCCCCCAAATTAAACAGGGTAGTTGCCCAATTATGTCTCAAGCCAGTCCAGGAGAAGTTCACACTTAAGCCTCTAATCATTACAAAGGTCTGTTCTCAATCCTGCCTGACTCCTTCAGATTAGCGCACAATCTGGATGCTTGGTGTCCTCACGGCTAGCCTGAACTCTTCTGTCCCTAAGCACAGGCTTAACATTTGCAACGCTATGGAACGTGACTGGTCATGCAGCAGTCACCTTCACGTTCATTGGCTAAGTCCTCGTGGTACTTGTCTTCATGGTCAAGCAATAGTTTCTGTGTCCTGATTGTGGTGCAGGAGGTCATCCACACGGTGCTCAGATACCCATGAATTGAGCGAAGGAGATGAGAAAAAAAAACGGGATTCTCGGAGAAGTGGCTTTCTCAACTTAATCAAATCGCGGTCCAGATCTGAGCGGCCACCCACAGTCCTGATGCCGGAAGAGCTCTCCTCCCCAAAGGGGGCAATCCGGAGTCCACCGGTGGACACAGCTAGGAAGGACATAAAGGCTGCTGAGCACAATGGTGCTGCGGAGCGCACCGAGGAGACGAAGACACCGGAACCCCTGGAGGAGGGCCCGGCAGAGGAGGCAGGCAGGACCGAGCGCAGCGACAGCAGGGGTAGCCCACAGGCAGGCCGGCGCTATGTGCAGATGATGGGCAGTGGGCTGCTGGCTGAGATGAAGGCCAAGCAGGAGCGGAGAGCTGCATGTGCACAGAAGGTGAGGAGGGGCCCTGTGTCTGGATTCCTGCGTTGGCTTCTCTATGTTTATAGGAAAAGAGGTGCAGAAAAATAGCTTGTTGGTTAAATAAAAATGTAAATACTGGGTGTCCAAGAGATGAGCCTGTGGTTAAGAACACTGTGGTTCTTGTAAAGGACCCTGATTCATTTCTAAGCATCAACCACTTCCTTTCCAAGGGACCAGACACCGTCTTCTAAACTCTGAGCGCCAGACATGCATGAGGTGCACATGCTTACACATGCCAACAAATCACCCGTGCACATAAAATATATTATACAAAGAAAATGTCTTAAACATGTAAAACCTAAAGATTTATTCCCAAAGAATATAGAGCCCAGACCCAGAACACTTGCTTGTCCTCACTGCCCCAGGCCATGCCTTGAGTGTTTAATCTGTTGATTGTTTGGAGACAAGGTCTCACACAGGAACACAGGCTCACCTCAAATTCATTTTGTGGCTCAGGTTGGTGTCAGATTCACTGTGTAGCACTGGGTGCCCAAATCCCTGGTGATCCCCGTTTCAGTCTCCCTACCCCTTCCTGGGGTTACTGTCCAGCTCAGAGCTACTCTCTTGAGAGGCATGGGACTTTAAAGGTATGGCATCTGTTTCTGAGAAATAAGCTGTACCCCTGTCTTCCTGTGCTTTCAATAGAAGCCTGCAAGAACTGGTCCCAAATAAGACTGGCCTGGGTGAACCTGAGTGGAGATGCTGAGGGTCACTGGAGGTGGCAGAACCAACAGGCAAAGAACAGATGGCAGGCAGATAATCTCAAAGGTCCACTCTGTGCCCCTTGTAGTTCCTAGCTTAACCTGTTCCCAGGCTTCAAAGTCCTTTGCATTATTCCAGATTTAAATAGCAAAACAAAAAGTCAGGATATCTGATGGAGGAGGGTCATCTTTCTATCTGTTGTTTCATTGGTTAAGTAATAAAGAAACTGCTTGGCCTCTGATAGGACAGAAAATTAGGTAGGCGTAGTAGACAGAACAGAATGCTGGGAGAAAGAAGCTGAGTCAGGCAGTCACCATGATTCTCCCACTCCAGACAGACACAGGTTAAGATCTTCCCTGGTAAGCCACCTCATGGGCTACACAGATTATTAGAAATGGGTTAGATCAATATGTAAGAGCTAGCCAATAAGAGGCTGGAACTAACGGGCCAAGCAGTGTTTAAAAGAATACAGTTTCCATGTAATTATTTCGGGTATAAAGCTAGCCGTGCGGGCGGCCAGGTGCCAGGGTCGCAGCCCAGCCGCTTCTATTTCAACAGGTATTCCCGATAGGACTGATAGATTACCAAATCTACTACTGCCGCTAAGAAGACATCAGCGCTGGTTTAGAAGTTGCTAAGTCTCAGGGACAAGGCAGAGTGGCAGCTTAGTGGTAGAGTGTTTGCCCGGCATGTCTAAGAATCTGAGTTCATTCCCCAGCACAGCAGAGGATAATTTTGAAAAGAGAAGAAAAATAATATGTTGAGTCTCCTCAAAGTTCAATTTAAACATAGTTTACCTACCTTCTTCCCTCCAGTCTTGCAAGCTTTGTGGTCCTCGAGATCTAGCCCCTCAGGCTCTTACACGATTGCATAATCAGCCTCTGCCGGGCTGCATTCCGAGCTATGCTACTGCTCTGAGTCTCTTTTTCAGAATGCTGTCTATTTGCTTCTATCGTTTCTTAAAGGAAGGTATCCTTGCGGTAGTTACTAAGATAAATGTGCCCAGGTTGTACGCATCATCCTGAGGTCTGAGAAGCCCCTCCTCCCACCCCTGAGAAAGGGATGCTGTGCATCTGTTTGTCTTGAGGCCTCAGAAGAAAATGTTTGGTTCTCCCAGGGGACCTTGGCTTAAAGGAGGTACGGGTGGACTACCCATCAGATCCAGAGGACTTCTGTATTGCCTCTTACGATTCTGCAGCTGCTCACCGTAGCTTTTCTACTGTCCAGCAATTTCCCAACTACAGATACCTGCTTTGCTTCCCCACAGACCCTTACTATAGCTCAAAGATGGGAGAGCCTACATAGCAGCCTCCTGTTGGCGCTGAAGGGAGAGTATTGACCTTCGCCATGCAGAATACTGAAAAAATACCCCATCCCTACCATGAGCCAGATGCCTGCATAGTTTATAAATTTCCAACAGCTGATGTGGTGTTTTCCTAATGAACTGTTTATCTCTGTTTCCTGTGATGAGCAGCTAATTTTGTTGAAAAGACAGGAATTCCAGGGTACTTTCCCATGTGTTTAGGACTGATACATAAATTGGCCCAGAGTGACAGAATCTTTCTGTTTAGTGTTTGCACTTGGCCCAGATTTATGTAAATGTTCTCATAGTGCCATCTAGTGTTCTTCTAAACAGCCTTTGTTTAAAAAAAAAAAAAACTTCAGCAATTAAGTTTAGACAGTCATGACTATTCTAAGAGAATAATAAAAGCTTTCTAAAAAAAATTACTGTTAGAATGTTTTCTGAAATGTAGCACTGAGTTGTTTACAGGTAGTAATGTAAGCATCCATGGTTGATGTACAGGTGACCCTACTGTTGGAAGAGCAGAGAGGGGGCACCAAGGATATAAACGTTCCAATTGCTTTTCAAACTTTATTGACTTAGTGTGTATATATTTGTGTGGCACACGTGTGTCACAGTGCATGTATGGAAGTTAGAGAAAAACTTGCAGGAGTCAGTCCTTCCACCACTTGGTGAAGGGACACTAACCCACTGGAGCCTGCCGCTCTGGCAGGCCTTGCCCTTCTCCCCCATTCCATATCTGCCTTACTTAAAGCCGCTAGATTATAATTCAAAAGCTAGCCACCAAGGTTCAGCTATCAAAGTATTAGAGCCCAGCAATCAAAAGCCCCCTTTGGCTCACCTAATTAACATTCCCAGTTGACATTGAACACCTTAACCTAACACGGGCTTTCCCCATTTATCTTCACAAGCCTTTATTTTTCTATGTGCCACGTCTGCCTCCCCTCTATCCAGAGGCGTTCCTCTGTCCCCGCTCCCTTGTTCTCTTCCCCTCTCCCTCGTCCTCTATCTCCTGTCTTTGTCTCTTATTCCTTGCCTTTTGTCCTTCTGTGGCAAATTAATGTCCTTTGTGCTGAGGACTTGGCCTTTGGGATCCTGAGCCAATACCGGTCCTTTCACATGGTGTCATGACTCAGATTTGGGTTCCAGGGATTGAACACGTGTTTTTAGACTTGACAGAAAGCCCCTTTACCAGCTGACCCAGCTCTCTGCCCTCGCTTCTACTTTTAAAAATGGGTTTCCTGGGGACTGGAGAGATGGCTCAGTGGTTAAGAGCACTGACTGCTCTTCCAGAGGTCCTGAGTTCAATTCCTAGCAACCACATGGTGACTCACAACCACCTATAATGAGATCTGGTGCCCTCTTCTGGCCTACAGACAGGATATTGTATAAATAAATAAATAAATAAATAAATAAATAAGGGTTTCCTGGAAGCTTGGTATGGAGGCATATGGCTGAAATCCCAGCATTTGGCAATCTAAGAGAGAAGGATCATGGGTTTGAGGCCAACCTGAACTACATACAGTGAATTCTAGGGTAGCCTGGACTACAGAGTGAGATCCAACATAAAAACAAAACAAAAAAAAATGTACAAACATTAAAAAAAAAAAACAAAAAACCACAAACCTAGATTTCATGAAAAACAAACCTGGACTCCTTTCCCTTTCTGGATTGTGACCCCTTATGTGGATGATGGGGGTAATGCCACCCTCCTGGGTATGATGTCCCTTCAGCAGTGGCAGTGCAGGAATAATCTGTTGTTATCTGTCTGCTTTATTGTTTCTTTTTCTTTTCCCTTGTATCTCAACTGTACTGTTTTTTCGGGGGGCTGGGGGTCTTGAATTTTTAGAAGCTTATCAATGATGTCCTCTCCCAGGAGTCCTCCAACCCGGTCTCGAGCAAGCCAGAGCGGTCGGATGGAGGTGGGACAGGTAAGCAGAGTCACCTGTCACTGGAAGAACAAGCCTCCATGTTCTCCCCTCTAACCTAAAACACCAGTCCCTTCCTGTCCCAGCCACTCCTGGGGGTGCTACTCCTATCTCTGTAGCCATGATCTTAGGGGGACTTTTTTTTTCTGATTTCCCAGATGGAGGAAATTAAGATTGCCTTCCCCACTTTCCTTTTTGACAAATTCCTAAATTTTGGGCATCCTGGTAAAAGAACAAAGTGTGATGTTTTGAACAGCAAGCTCCGCATGGTGTGCAGAAGGAGGGCGGCTGTTTTGTCTGCCTGGAGGAAATACTCCAGTCTCGTGGCTCCAGTGTGAATGGAATCCCTGTGCTTTGTTTCCTCAAAGTTTTGTTTTGTTTTGTTTTTTGTTTGTTTGTTTGTTTGGTTGGTTGGTTTTTCAAAACAGGATTTCTCTGAAGCTTTGGGGTCTTTCTCGGGTCCAGCTCTTGTAGACCAGGCTGGCCTTGAACTCACAGAAATCCACCTGCCTCTGCCTCCCCAGTGCTGGGATTAAAGGTGTGCGCCACCACCGCCCGGCCTGGTCCCTCGAAGTTTTAGGTGTATTGAGTGGAGGTGCGATATATTGGATGCAAACGAGGGTAGCTTGTAAGTTGCTCTAAGGATGCTTACTTTTTTGCCGGCTGTACGGTTCACTGTAGACAGCAACGGCAGTGTGGATGATGACCTTTCCAGAACTGTTTTCAGCCTGAGATGAGATCATAACCCTCAGTACAGCCTTTCTCCCTCAACTATAGCCAGATCCCTAACGGATTGGTTGACATCCAGAACTGACGCACTTCCTGTCTCTCTCTACCTGTCAGGCCCCAGCAAGTCCTGAAGACTTTAAATTCATGAGAAATTAGCTTCTCCTTGCATATGAATATAGAGCTGTGTATGGCGCAGAGTAAAATTTGATGTCTTATTGCAAGGGTCTCTGAGTTCTTGTCTTCCAGAAAAAAACAATTTAGCCGTGAGACGCTAACCGTTCAAGCGGTTTACTTAGCAAAGCAAGCATGTCACAGAGAAATTGAAGTGAACTGTCCTAGAATGGGCAGGCAGCCTAGCAGGCTCCACAGATAGGAAAGAGGACTTAAGCCATTTGTGAGACTCCTTTGTCCCGGCTCTGCCCCTCTGCAGTCCCTGCCTCCTGCCTGGCAGTCCCTGGACCAGTGCTAGAAGTCATCACATTTCCATGAAGAAAGCCGGCTTTTCTTAGCGCTGATTCTTAAAACACACTGATATGGAGAGGCTTTCGTTCTCAAGATCTGTGATGAGGAATGAGAGCCATAGCGTCCTCCACATTTCTACATTCAGAAGATTAGTTTCTTTGACTTTTGATGTTTAAAATGGGGTTTGGACCACTTCTCATTTTAATGCCCAAATTGTACCCAGGTCTTCCAGAGGCCCGCTTTGGTTTGGGAACACCGGAAAAGAATGCCAAAGCAGAACCCAAAGTGGATGGGGGCTGCAGGTCTCGGAGCTCCTCCAGCATTCCCACCAGTCCGAAGCCCCTCCTGCAGTCCCCCAAGCCCAGCCCAGGAGCCCGGCCTTCCATCCCTCAGAAGCCAAGAACTGCCTCCCGACCTGGTAAGGGCATTATTGATCTGGGAGTCAGGCAGGGCCTGGTCTGGCTATATCCACAGGTGGCCTCAAGAGTAGGTAGAATGTGGTAGACTCAGAGGAACAAATGAAAATAGGAAGCTGGAACTGGAAAACACACGAAACCTGCAGGAGCGGAGAACTGGGGAGGGCTAAGAGATGAGACTCCTGTCGGTCAGGAAAGCCATCCTGGGCATGCTGGCACATTGGCAGAGGCAGACTTCTGAAATCAGTCTCCAGGGTATTCAAACAATGCACACAGCCAGTGTAAGGACACAGGCCTAAGAGCAGCAGTTTGTGTGGGTGTACACCATATCCTGTAGCATATCAGAGATAGAAAACAGAATTTGGCAAACTGTGGGCCTGGTTTGAAATAAGGTTTCCTCAGATGGTGCAAGTGTTGTTCAGGCACATTGCAGATGTGGTCGAGTATGCTAGGTACAGACTGGGTGCTCATGGCTTCCAAGTCCAAGAGACTTCGCCTTTGGCCAGATACAATGGTGTTTGCCGAGCTAAGGTAGAAGGTCTTACAGAAGAAACTTAAAAATACTAGGAACGGGTTGGGTTCTGTCTTATTTTCTTGTGCAAAAAAAAATTATGTCTATATCAAGTCTTTGAGAAATATTGTAAGAATCTTCAAAACATCAGAGTTTGAGTGGGTGATGCGATGAAATATGATAAACCTCTCCTCCTCTTCTCCATATTTCCCCGGGAGGGTCGGAAAGCAGGGTAGAGAGGCAGCCAGTCCTTTGCCATCTTCATTGTCACCCTTGTTATTGTCTTTCTCTTTATGCTCCAATTGACAAGCTGTGGCAGGAGAATAGGTATGAGTTTGCGGTTAGCCTGGGATGCACAGTGAGTTCTAGGCCAGCCTGGGCTGCGGGTGAGACACAGTGAAGGCAGACTAAGGAAATGAACAGCAGAGAGTCGTGAACGGAAGGCTTGATGTTTTTCTGAGCTCCGTGGGTTTCTAGTTTGAAGTAAGCAACTCTACTTCATGGAGAAGCTCAGTTGGCCAGTTCCCGATATCAAATGTAAAGTTGGCTAGAGTCCTTTTATTTTTTCACTTTCAGCTGTGCTGTTTATCTCATTGTATATTTTCTATCAAAACTTAGGCTCATAAACTGATAAGTGTTTGATAAAGCTTGAGAATTCAGCAGTATTTTTAAATGTTCCTCTTCAGGACAATCTGAGAGACCAGTCACTGTGTCTGGTCATAGCTTTACTTCTGTGTTGGCACAAACAGAAAACTAGAAGTGAGAAAGAAAGACTGAGGAGAGCCTGCCTGTTGGCTGTCTGTCTGTCACACATGTGTACACACACGTACACACTTGCTTGAGAATCCCACACGCTGAGGAAGAAGACGAAGGGCCCAGTTCCTTAAGTTCTTTTGATTTTGGTGAAGCAGTGCTAGCTTTCTGATAAGAGCCTAAAATCCTAATCCCGACTGTCTTTACGCCCTTTAGTCCAGAAGATCATTTAATCTCCTTGTAGGTCCAGAAACCAAAGTCCTGGATGGGTCTAAAAGTCCATGATTTCAAATTACTCCTAGGGCAATGGATTCTATGCTTAGCTACATGAACGTGTGTGTGTGTGTGTGTGTGTGTGTGTGTGTGTGTTGTGACTTACTAGCTCTGACAACTGATAAAGATATTGTGTTACATATAGTACATGTTTTCAGACAGTCAACAACTTTATGTCTGCGGCAGAAATGCTAATTACTTCTCTTAGCAGAAATACAGAAGGAACTTTTGACTAGAAACATTCTATGATAGTTTTTCTCTATTTGAGTCATCTGTATATAAAGGTTTATCTGGCTTATATGCTTGGGACACAGTTTGTAGACCAGTTTGTTTTGTTTCTTTGTACCTCTGTAGAAGACCCAGACTCTCCATCTGGTCCTAGTTCCCCTAAAGTTGCTCTTCTTCCACCCATCCTCAAAAAAGTCCCCTCAGACAAGGAGCGTGATGGCCAGAGCAGCCCCCAGCCCAGTCCCAGGACCTTCTCCCAGGAAGGTAAGAACATCTTTCCTCTGGCTCTATTCACCCCAGAGAGTATCATTTCAAAAGGAGCAACTTAGTCCCAGACTAAACTAGAAGCCTGGAGTTCGTCAGAATCCCTTGGGTTGACTATGGGAACCAGAGTGGGCCCTTGATTTGGCATTATGTCTGACATTAGGACTTCATGAAGAGAAGTCAAAAAATATAGTTAAGCCACCTAACCAAAGATCCACCTTCTCCACAGGAGTGATTTCTGCATACTTCTCAGCTAGCTTACAGCCTATTAGGGCACAATTTTGAATAGGTTTCTAGATCCCATTATTTCTAAGGAAAGCACCCCTAGTTAGCTTGTCACCATTGCCATGGTTCAACAGCAGCTGTAGTACATTAATTTTGCCGTCTTTGCCATGGATAAGGAGCAGGCCATCTGCCCTGAGGAACCTCGAAGCTGCAGTCCTCTTTGTGTTGTGAGTAAATGTTCTGCCTTCTCGGAGTGTGGTCCCCATGTAGACACTCCCAGGGCGTCTCTGCTCAAATGTGATCCCTCCAGTTCTCTGAGGTGGGAATGGTGGTTGCCTGTGATTTGCTTGCTGCCCTTCAGGAAGAGACTTGAGCCCCCAAACAGGGGTAAGGCAGGCCAGGGTAACAATAGAATCTTTGATGTTTCTTTCGTTTCTCCCACTTATTTTAGGCTCTGTTAATGTCATTTCTTTATTTTTAGTTTTATTTTGAGGCAGGGCTCTCTTGATGTAGTGACTCGCCTGAAACTCACTATGTAACTTAGACTGGCTTCAGTCTAATTCACGGTAACTCTCCTGCCTTTGCCTCCCAAATGCGGGGATTATAGGAGTGAGTCACCATGCCTGGCCTCCCTGATTTCAAATGCACAGCTGGCTTTTGGGTTAAGTGTCACACAGGGCTGGTTCTGCACCAGATACATAAGAGAGCTCTTAGCCCCCACGTGCAGATCCTGGCTGTGCTTTGGGATGCATTGTTAACGTTATAATTGTTTGGTGAATTCTGTTACTTCCCTGGCTCTGATATCTCCTGTTTTCTCTTCTTGGCAGTAGACTTGGGTAGAAGCTAATCGTAGGCACAGCTGCCTATTATCCTTATGTGTTAGTGGGTCTAATAAAAACAAATAAATAATACTTTTTTTGCTCTTCTGTCTCCATTCTGCAACTTTATTTGTTAGGTGGAAGTTTCTCTCCCTTACTGTTTATAGAGAAAAGAAGGGGGGGGATTTGCCTGAAGGAAGGTGTTAACTACTTTTGTCAAAGAATCCAAAGAGGGGACTGGTATCAATTCTCATTTCACAACGAAGGGATAGATGCTGTACTTGGTGTCCTAACCACAGCTTTAGCATGAGCCAAAGTTTGAGTGACTTCACTCTCACGGTGACCTACACTATTAAAGAACCTTTCGTCATGCTGTTCAAAGCAACCTCAGGCCCCGAGAGCCCCTCACAGCCAGGTTGCCCATCCAGTTCTTCCCCATTGGCACCTTTGCTGTCTTTCCTTCTGCATTTCTGTCTTTTCCTCTTAGCTTTTAAGGAAGCTTTGAAAATGCCTGAGAGGATTTTAATGGGGGGGGGGGGCTGTGATGTGTGGAAATAGTCATCTTGTTAAAAACGATTGAAATGTAGAAGAATTTACACAAAATAGGGTAGGTGGGGGACAGAGAGTTGAGTTTAGTACATTTCTGATTAGCGTAACTTTTGGAAAATGATACTTGCTTGGACGCATCCAGTCTATAGCCCACCTGAGTTTGGCTGAGAACAGATATGACTCTAGCCCAACCCAAAATGATAAGCTAACTTTAAGCAAATGTGTTTTCAGCAGGTGTTTGTGGGGTTAGGGTTTTAAATTTTGTTTTGTTTTTAGCTAATAGCTGATAGGTGATCAAAGCTATTGGGATATGTGTCCTGGAGCCTCTGGTGACAACACAGGTCACATTGAACACCACTGGCCAGGTCAGAGCTGCTGTGAAAAGCGAGGAATTCCAAATAAGGGAGCCGTCGCTCAAGAACTAGTGGTGCTTCATATGCTTGTCCAGCATGGGATGATTGAAACTACAGAGCCCGGGGTTGCTTTCCTGCCTAGACCAGAAGGAACTAGCCACACATCACAGTACTCTGCAATGATGGCAGGCGAAAATACGCAAGGTCAGGGCACAGCTTTCAGGCATTTGGGGGGAAAGATTTTGACTCCGGCTTCTCAACTAGCTGGTCTTCAGGGAGTGGAAGACACAGCAGCCACTCATGAGCCCTGCCTTTCTCTTTAGAAGCCGTCCCTATTGTCTTTTCCTGTTGTACGTTATTTATGCTGGTTACTTCATTTCCTTGTTCTCTGCCTCCCTCTGGACTAGCGTGCCCAACTAATTTCTGAAACAGGTAAATGACTGTAATTCTTCCGGATTATTTCATAGTGTATGTGATTTTTGTTAATCCATTGTGGAATCAAAATTGTAAGACTGGGGCATTTTTGTTACTAGCTCTCTGGGGCAAGTCAGGACTCACCTCATTTTGCACATTTCCATAATGTTGGCTGTTGAATTCTGTAGACAACAGTGGACCTGCCCAGGACTAATAATATGCTTAAGTTCTTGGAATCCTAACTCGGGGTGGATAAGCTGATATTTAAGTTTTAATATAAATAATTTTAACATGGATGTCGACACATTGATGTATTTGCTACTATAAAGGGTAAAACGGATCCCTTTTCCTTAGTAGTGCAAAGAGGAGATTATTTCAAAAGACATTCAGATCATGACAGTGGCAAGCCTTCCAGTAGAGGGAAAAGATCTTCAAAACCCTACTCCACCATTGCGGAAGAGGAAGTGAATGCACCTGGGTACAGGAAGTCACAGCCAACAAATGGTTAGAGCCTTCGGTTTTCATCCCTCGCTGACCTGAAGCTGATGAACTGGCACTAACAAACGAGCTTTAATTGAGTAGCTGCTGTTGGGGGCTGGGTCAGAGACTTCATAGAACTGAATTCTTATTCTACCCGGCAACAGGATGGTCCCTCAATGGGGAGGTGGGAGGATATTAAGTCAAAATCTAAAACTAGACAATGGGGAGCTTCAAGTTTCCTTAGAGGTTTGTCTATTCAAATTTTAGTGAGCATAAAAGTTAATTTTCATATTGGGGTCATAGCTCTCATTCTCTTCCTTTCTACATTTTTTCCCACCAAGTTTCTATGAGTTAAGCTAGAAATTCATAGAGCGGTAGAGAATATTTGCCCACAGAACATTGATCTAAGATGGAACCCAAACACTGTGTTAAGGAAAGATCAACAAGAATCCCCCAGCAACATGAAGACCTTGAATTACATACATGACTTTTCAGGGAAAGTTTTCCATCTTGAGAGGCAGGTCATTGTATTGGCCAGCACTTGCTCTTTCTGCTCTGTCTTCCATTAGATTATGTGGCAAATTCTCCCCAGGTGAGAGCAGTTCCAGGGGACAACTAAGGGGAGACATCAGTCAGTGGTGCCTCTAGGTGGTTAGGGCCTGCACTGCTGGCATAGGGAAGATGCCTTCCCATGATTATAGTGCAAGGAAAACAGCATAGCAGAGAACAAAGAATGTTCCTAGCTCAGCTACTACAGGAGATGTCCTCAAAGGACGCCTGCCCTTGGAGTGAATGAAGCGCTTTGCTTCCACAAAGCTTTATCACAGGTTAACATGTGAGGGTATTTAGATGTCCGGGATCAGGCATGAGGTCCATATTTTAATGTAGTGAACACGATGACCTTCATTTTTCTCTGAGTATTCCAGAATCCAAGTTGATGAGAGTGACCTTATGACAGGGAAAGCTTATTCTTAGGGAACTTGGGGACGGATGCAAGTCTCACAAAGACCCTACCAATTCATCACCAGCAAGAGCATCCAGGGCCTGGCTTGTGAGCCAGTGCTATGAGAGGCTCCTATGGCTCTTTCCTGTTGCTCTGGAATTAACTAGCTGGATAATAGGTGGAGTTAAGGGATGGCCCACCGCACAAAGCAGGGGTAACAAGTCATGTACGGATAGAACATTCATTCTCTTTGGACCAAGTAGCATCTGTCCTGGAGAAAATGAATAGAATTGGTCCTTTGCTTTGAGTGGTTGTGGTGGGTGGATATGGTACTCAGGATGGAGGCCTTACAACTGCTTAACAGACTCTGTGCTGCTCGGCTGCCTTCCACACGTGTACTTTACTCTCAGCTGATTCCCTGTGTCTTTATCACAGAGCTGTAAAAATACTTCTCTTTCTAAAAGATGTGGTCTGATGTTAGCAGAACAGAAACAACTCTTAATTTCATTCATAGGAAAGTCACATCCGTGAGTAGCTGCAACATGTGTGAAGAGCCAAAGAGTTATTTTTCTGAGACTTAATAAGACAACAAATCTGCTATCTCTTTCATTAAGTACAATTGAGATTACATGGATGTTTCTAGATCCTGGAAATTTGCATTTTCAACTCTTAGAGCCACTGCTGTACATCTCTCACTAACAAGGCACGCGTGGTGCAGAAATAAGACCCACTAAAAGCGCTTACATGAAACTCGGGATGCCCCTCCCCTAGACACATCCGTCTGCCAATAGGACATTGAGTTAAAGGGGATGGTTGCAGGGATAGGCCAACTCCCAACAGTGAGAGGAAGCTCTGTGTCCATCTCTGACATTCCTGCAACCTTGGTAGTTACCATTCTCCTTGTCATGGGTTGGGTCAAATTTTGGTAGGATTAAACGGGACCATCTTGTATTAGCTCTCTACCTTGATTTCTTGAAATCGGGAAACCCCAAAATTTTCACAGGTGCTTCAATTAAAGTCATTGACGTCTAATATGTTTGTTTTGTTAGTGCCTATTCTTCTCACGTTGCCTTCACCTTTGAGAACTACGTAGCCGCTGCTTTTCCAATAGTTTCTGGTTAGTTTGTTTTTAATGGGTTACCAAAGCGATTGACAGAAACGTGGTGTGTACTCTCAAGTCTTCTCAATTTCCCATGCCTTGTACTCACGAAACAAATGGCAGCTGTTGTTCTCAAAGCGTGCTGCGTATTTGATCATGGTTGACCTGGTTTAATGGTGTGGCTGTTTAGGGACTGAGTTCATGCCCTCTCCTCTCTTGAGTATAAGATGTGATATTTTTATTAGCAAATATCCTATTTTCTTGAAGAAAATAGCTGCGTTTGTGTGGCTTCCTTTGTGTCGCAGAGCTTTCTATCTGTGCCATCTGACTCTGGGAGTCCCTTTCTTATCCCTTGGTGCTTCCGTCATCCAGCATGAAGCCGCGGAGCCATGCCTGGTCTCACAGTCTGTGGACTGGTGCTCGGCTCAACTTCCTTCTCCCGGATCCAGATACAGGTTCCACTTCCGGTGTGAGAATTCTTCAAGAGCAGACAACTGCAGTGTGCGCACCTACTCTCCCAGCCCTTGGCAGGTAGATGCAGGAGGGTCTAGAGATCTCAGCTACAGAGAGAGTTGAGAGTAACATAAAACTCTGTCCCAAAACAAGAAACACAGTTCTTCAGGAAAAATTTGGCAGTTGCTTGAGATTTTCCAACTATGCTGGAAAGAGTTTTTTAAAAGCAGGGCCAGCTACAGATTATTATGTTAAGAAAAATGCCCTGTTTTCTCTTGGTAGATATAAATCTGCCCGGAGTTTACAGTGGGGAGATCATTTCCAAGTTGCATCTGAATCTCTAATCCCACATCTGTATGTGTATTTCAGAGGGTTTGAAATTTGCATATATACATATGCAAAGTTAAATCTTTGTATTTGGGGCTCTCTGCAACATTTATTTCCACCTTAAACAAGTTGTAAATATGCAAGCCAGTGTTTCCACTTAATAAGTTAATGTTCAGTTCATATCTTTTATTCGTCAATAGCACATGGGTTGATAATAAATACGTGTATAGATAGATAGACTCGTCCACCAGGACACCTTGGCATTCTTAACCATATTACATTGGAGAAGTTTAATCAAACAGTGTGTTTTGTTTTGTTTTGTTTTCTTTTCTTTTTACCTTGTTTTAAATCAAGGTCCAGGAATAAGTTTGGATAATTAGTGAAAGTCTAAATTTTATATTATTTTTTAAAAATTAAATCTGGACTTTTAAGTTTCAAGCAGACATAACTCTATTTAGACACTCCTTTAATGGAAGCCTGACAAAATCTGGTTCTATAGAATTGTAATTAGCATCTTAATTGCATGCAATCAAATAGATGTTCCCTAAGGTCTGGAAATTGACACAATAAAGATCTTTCTACAAAGCTGTTTGCATCAAGGATCAGGACTGAGCAGGCTAGAAGACCAGTTGATTGCTGAGCTTGGTTCAAGTGTTAGGTGAGGTTCTTCCTGCCTGTTCCCAACACTAAGGACATGCCAGCTGCCCTAGGGTCCTTAGCACATGCAATCTAACTTAATTAATGGAGGTGAATGTGTTTAGGATGAACTTTACCCCAGGGGTCCTCAGGATCAAACCCAAGGCCTCACACAAGCTCCACCCCTCTTGTAGAATGCTTTGTTGACGTTTGAAATTGGGATAGTTCCCTCTTAGTCATCGCCTTGGTTAAACGGTAGTTCTTACTTTTATGGCGCACTCTGACTGTGCTATCCCCTAGAAAGGAGCAGATTAACTTGGTGATGTTTGCTCTTCCCTCCTCCCTGCCACCCCATTTTGCTGCCCCCACAGTTCCCTAACCTGGAGGACTCAAAAACTCAGTAGCAGCTTGGAAGGTCAGTGCTTTTGCTGTAGATGAAAACACAGGCTGCCTTTTCCAAGAAGATGCCCATATTGTGTCCCTCTAAATTTCACTCATGGTTGCTGTTGTGGTCCTGGTCCATAAGGTTACTTCTGCTTTTACCTGCGACCAAAACTCTTAATTACACGAGTGTCTCCATATTTAGAGAGTACTTTTGTGTCATCTTATAAAAGGTGGATTTGGCCTGAGTTCCCAGGAAGCTAAAGTATTGGGAAGGATGAAAAGTTTGATTATTCCCTGAATCTAGGGTCTCAGATGTTTTCTCTGAAGAGAGATGAGCATGACCCCCTCCCGCACCCTGTTTATCTTCCCTTGAATCTCCCATCACAGTATTAGACATTTCTTCCCATTTGTCTGTTTGTGAAGAAACGAGGTTTTGTTTTAATTAGAATGCGGAAGTTCTAGGAGACAGCTCAAGTCCCCTTTACTTTTGAGGTTGGATTTCTTGTCAGATATTCTTGGGATGGTATTGGAAGTATTCTCTGCCCCCTTGTCTTAGCACACACTCAGACTGTAAGCTTAAAGGACTCTGGATGTCCGCATCAAATTGGTTTTGTGACGAAGGGCAACATATTTAGGGACATTTATTTATCTTTTTTTTTCCTCCAAACCTGACTTATCAACAGCTTTCAAAGGACCAATCACACAAGTAAAATGTTTTTCTCCCAATAAAAGCTTTTAAAAGCAATTGTATCTGTTTCTAATGTCCCCGTCCCCCTCTGAGAATTTGCCCCAAACTACTGGTGAAAAGAAGTCAGAAGTTTAAGGGACTGGAGAAATGGCTCAATACAGTTAGTACTGTAGATGGCAAGAGTTTGGTTCCTGCATCCATTATCAGGTGACTAAACCAAGCTGAGAAAGTAAGCCTCTATGGGTACCTGCACACACACACACGAACACACACATACACATGCACACACACACACACACATCAATACTTTATAATCCAATTACTTGATTTTATAATGAAATTGAAAAGGCTGTTTGTGGGTCTCTGCCCTTCAGAATTTGGTGTAATTTTAATTTGATGTCTTTCCCAGAACTGAAGACTGTGTTCCTGGTTGGGTCTTCTTCTTGAGTGATGGATTAGTTGTGCTTTTTTTTTTTAGCAGCTTTCCAAGTGGCATGGGTTTGATGTTTTTAGCTCAGATGGCATCTCTTCAGTAGGCATGGGAGTAATGTTTAATAGCTTTATTAAATATCCCTGGAGTTTAGCCTCTGAACTGAATCTTTCCCAGGTGTGATGGCAGAGGAACTAGGATGTAGACAGAAAGAACACAGGCTTTAAAGAGAAAACTAGACAAAACCTACCTGTGTGATTAGGAAGAACACGGGTGCATAACCAAAGCCCAGGTCCAGCTGTCTTGTGACTGCTTCCAGTTCCGTATCGCCAGTCCGAACAGACAACAGGAGTGGGTGCTTTGCCTGCAGGGTTGAATCTGTCACAGGCATTATTTAATTCCTTGTCACAGATTTTATCCATAGGGAGTGAGGCATAGGTGTTCTGAAGCACGGGATGACAGGTCTGTCTGCGTCCCTCCCCCACTGCAGGAGTAACCAGCTTTCGGACTCTGCAGAAGGCATGGCATTGGAACCCAGTCCAGCCAGCACCTCTGCAAGTCTCTGTGTGTCCCGTCCTCTGTGCCATGTATGGGGTAGTCTTGGCTGTGGAGGTCGCCTGGCTCAGAGCAGCCTCAGTGACTCCTGACGGCTTCTCCCGCTTGCCTACCATCTCTATCTCTGGTTCTCGTCCACATCTATGCCGGGTTCACCCTAGCATAGACTGGTCTTGTGCCTGCGTGTTTGCTTGTGTCCACTTGCTTGTGGTTTCTTTGGTGTGTCCTTGACTTCTGTCCAGAGTCTCTAAGTCAATAGCTGGATTGTTTCTGAAAAAGTCCATCATGACTACCCCTCCCCCCACTTCTACCCCTCCCCCCACTTCTCAGGGTCCCTCACCCCACTGTTAGCCAGGTCCTGTTATTGCCCTATCAATAAATTGTCCCTCTTCCTTACCTTCTGATTTCAGTCTCAAGGAGAAGCTGGGGTCCGCAGGCCCAGGAGTATCAAGAGCAAAAGCAGCGGTCCTCCGGCAAAGATGGTCACCAAGGGAGCAAATCCAGTGACTCCGGAGAAGAGGCAGAAAAAGAGTTTATTTTTGTGTAATGGTGCCCACCCCAAGCCTTCCCATGCAGGGTGCTCTCCTCAGCCCTCAGAGAGGAGCCACGGGCAGTGCGTCTTCTCCCTTCTCTGGTGCTTTCTTCTTTCTCCCCTTTCCTTCTTTTTCTAAGAAAAAGATATAAAAAGTCCACTTTTTGGTTCTCAAAGCACATTTTTGGTCTCACTCCATTCTCAGCATTTGTTTCCCAAACATTATTTCTTATGCCTTCAACAAAAAGCCAGCAATTATTCCACGGGCCCTACTTGAATTTCTCTGAGGCAGCTACACATTGCCCTGCATGGTGTGGTTTTCGGAAGTTAATGAAGTAACTGGACTCCCACCCAAGTAACCATCCAGGAGACCCTGGGGTACTGCAGGGTGTTTTTGTGTCAGATCCACACATGACTCGATATAGCAATTTATTCTTGATGTATGCAATTGCACATTGTAATTATATTAACAGAGCACACTAATAAATAATTTGTATAAATTATATATATTAGATCTCAGGCATTGTTCTTACATTCTTCTGGGGGAGCACTTCCTCCCCTGTGGAGAATTGTACATTTAAAGCTTGGCTGGTAGCGTTTGCAGACCATCGGCAAGCACAGCGAAGAACAGAGTGTGAGAAGCCTGGATTCATGTATATAGTTGATTGGAATGAGGTCTTATGAATATTCTTGTTTTTGAAGGCCTTTAATTTCTGTCTGCCTATTAGCTTTTAATGTGTGGTTTTTAAGAGAAAGTTTTGGCACCTGTAAAAAAAAAGATGTCTAAATACTACTCTTTATAAAACATCTCACAAATATTCACTTACATTACAGGCTGAAAATATTTTATTCATATGTATATTTATACCAATAAAATGATTTTCCAAGTGGGATTTTTGCTTCCTCCAGTTCTTTTGTTAGGCCCGGCTTGTGCAGTGAGGCTGCAGCTAGTCTCTAAAATGTAGAATAATCACAGTACACAGATAATCATATCATCTAGAAATCATTACTTTCAACGTAAATATAATTTGATAATTCCTTGGTCTGCTCTTGCCACCGGAACACAGATGGAATTTACTAGAAGGTCACAGAATTCTTTGTGTGCTCCGTACCCAGCTCCATGAGTTTAAGGTCATGAGAGGGGTACTGGCTTGAGTCAGACGGGGCTGGTGTGATGTCGCTGTTTACTTTACCCCCTCCCTTTTGCCACCCCTGAGTGGTTGGCCTGAGAGTGAATTCCAGTCCTAAAGGCAGGACCACTTGCTATCATATGACCTCATGGCAACAGATATAAAAGACTGTTCTCTTTAGGTGTGGCACCAAAGTTGGAGAAGAATAAGACAGAAACGAGCATGGAACTGCAGACTGTTGGGCAGGAGACCCACAGCCCAGCTAAGCCCACACTTGGAATAAGCAGCACTATTGAAGGTGTCGCTCCCACACCCCCCCCCCCATCCTCCAGTATGTTCTGGAAGTCTCAGAAAGTGATACTTGTACAAGGCTTTGAATAGATCCCTTCATAAGTACAGGGACTGTGCCTGATTCTTAAGAATAATGTTTTTTTTTTTTAAGCTTGAGGACAGTTTTATTATTCTTTAAAAGAAAAGTCACAAAGCAAGGAGGCTGGCCATATCAACAACTGCCACAGGAGGGAGATGGAGAAGAGAGAAAGACATTCTTTTGACTTTGACATGGAGGCTCAGCAAGCGGCTGCCTGGCAAAAGGGAGGTAGCTTCAGAGAAACTGTGAAAAAGTCCGAAGTATCAGAGAAAGCATGCATAGGCTCAGGCCAACCACCTGAAGGAAAAGGCAAGTTGTCGCATCTTCCTGAGTGAAGACTCGAGAAGGCAGGCAGACAAAACCAAACCTCCTGGTGGCTCCACAGTAGCTCTGTCCACTCCCTCAAAGCGTACGTGCTCTCAGATTGTGTCACGGGGAGTAGTGGGGTGGTCACAAAGTGCTGCTGTCCGTGGTGATCAGATTCACATTCACTTAGGATCTTACGTGGCACAGCGTGTCCCTGCTGCCCATTACAAGCTTGTGGTTTCAGTGTGGAAGGCCAGGCTGTGAATAGCCTTAGTGTTTGATCAAGGCCCCTGGAGCTTGCCTCTGCAACAAGAGCCACTGTGTTTTCAGACAGTGATATGGCCAGAGCAAAAAGCTGTAACCCTTGGAACTGCAGGCAAGGATGGAGAGAAATAGAAAAGTAAGAACTGTTTTGTCCTTCTGATTATCCCTAAGGTTACATGCTGACATGCCAGGCTGACAGCCCCCAGCTTGGCTGAGGTGGCCATCTGAAGGGCAGCCCTTACTCATAAGCCCTTTACTGTCCCGGCCTGGACTTTTTTAGATTTGCCCTGGATGTCTGTCTACTCAAGTCTCCATCGCTCCCTCCCAGGCTTCTTTTTTTTTTTTTTAAAAAAAAAAAAATTTATTTATTATGCATACAATATTCTGTCTGTGTGTGTATGCCTTCAGGCCAGAAGAGGGCACCAGACCCCATTACAGATGGTTGTGAGCCACCATGTAGTTGCTGGGAATTGAACTCAGGACCGTTGGAAGAGCAGGCAATGCTCTTAACCTCTGAGCCATCTCTCCAGCCCCCCTTGCAGGCTCCTTTCACAGCCATTTTCAGCCTGTAAATGTGAACCACAAGTATCTCCTGCCTCCTGTTCCCTGCATCGCGATGCTTTAAGGAGTGGTTTTCGACCTTCATAATGCTGTGGTGACTCTTTGATGCAGTTCCTCATGTCGTGCTGAACCCCCCCCCCCTTAATTACTATATCCTACCTGTAATTTTGCTACTGTTAATGAATCATAATGCATATTTTTGGAGACAGAGGTTTGCCAAAGAGGTCGCGACCCCCAGGTTGAGAACCACTGCTTTACAGGCTTCCCCAGAAGTTAATCTGCAGGTTTATCCCCTCTCAACGTCTGCTCTTCATAGAGTATGGACTGATACATTCCTCCATTCCTGTCACCTTTTATCGCTCCCACAGAGTATGGGAGGAATGGCCACTCTGTAGGACCTGTGACCAGGTGCCACTTGCCTTCATTCCAGTGAAGTGAAGCAGCTGTCTCCAGTTGGAAACATGATGGGGGCAACTGCTCAGAGAGCAACAGTCCTCAGCTGCAAGACCCTGATCGGGAGGCTGGAGGACAGCAGAGGCCTACAATCCAAAGATTCCAGTATGTCGGTGAAGAGCTTGCTGAGGGCTCTGATGAGGTTCAGACACTAGGGCAGAGTGGGGTTTCCTACAGGTCCAAGGAAAGGTCCAAGTGGCTCATGAACAGCCCATAGCATGGCCCTGCACTGAGGTTGTTCCTTGGTGGCAGGCAGAGAGGAACAGAGTTGAACTGGAGAATTCGTGACTGAAGATATGAAGGAAGGGAGGAAGGTGAGCACATGTGCTGTGCCCCGCTAGACAGCTGGCTCTCTGCCCTCTGGAGTCAGGCAGTCTGGGCCTATAGATTTCCTTGGGACAATGAAAATGGCAGCAGCCATTCTGCAGTCCAGGTGCCACGGATTCCAGTCAGGCTCTTGGTAGGGAGCTTGTCTCTTTGTCATTTCTCCACACCAACAGCAAGACAGAGCTGCATGGAGCCTAAGGAGCAGTCTGGTCTGTAGTCTGACACCTCTCTATGTGTTTTAAACCCAGAACCCAGGCTTTAGCCAAACAGCCAGAGCAGAAAAGACAGCATTGACAAGGAGCTCCACAGTGTTCTGTTTGCCCCATTGTCAAGAGTGTCCCATTTCCTTTGTCAGTGCTGTCTCAACGTTAGGCCAGGTGTGGTAGCCCACTCCGGTGATTCCAGTACTCAGGAAGTAGAGGCCAGGGATTGGGAGTTCAAGGTCATCCTCAACTTCACAGTGAATTTGAGCTAACCTGAGCTACAATAAGCCCCCTACCACCACCCTGGCTCAGAAAGAATAACAAAAAAAATTTCTCAAAATAAGAAGCAATAGATTGTGTTGCCCAAGGGCACTGTTCTTGCTGTCCGTGGGCTGGTGTCAGATTTTGAGGGAAGTAAAGAAATGAAGCTATGCTTCACCTTTATGGCCTGCACTCGATTGAGCTCAGCAGGCGGCTGGATCGCAGGCCCAGCTTAAGTGGGGGCCTGCCTCATGCTTCCACACCCAGCCTCTCATAGCTCTGCGTCTCCTTTGGCATGCAGCGATCGTGGGGAGCCTCAACTGACAGTGAAATCATTCAGCTGAACTTCGCGTCTGGAGTTATTAAACATTCTGAGGGGAGACAGGTCAAGCTATCTACCAAAGACGAGAGGGTGAGGCAGACAGACAAACCTGCTGGGAAGATGGTCATGAGTCTGAACCACTGCAAAGATCCAGAGTAAAATGCATGGATCCTGCGTGCAGGAGGGTTTTAAACACTGTAGTAACCATGAAGGGGGGGGGGGGTGGGGGGAGCCGGCAAAAGAGGAAACTCTAGTGCCAGGAGGAACTCCTAGCAGGGCACTCCTCGGCCAGGCCTGGGAAGTCAGGAGGTCTGCTCTTCCATCAGGGCTGTGGACTGAACACTGGTTCCCTCTTCCCCAGAGCACACGCTCTGTGGAATACTGACTCTAGCAGGACCGCTCACTTAGAGGCCCTGGGGTTCTTCACTGTGACCAGGTCACTTAGAGCTTGCTGCTTCTCACACTCACTGATCTCTCCTGGTCTCTTCCCTCTGCCCAATGCCAATTCTATACAATGAGGGCAACTCACGGGCATCGGAAACTCCCTGGGCCTGGTACAGAAGATCCATGAAAATATAGTGATCCCACAGCATGCCCAAGAACGACACACTATCTACAAATCTTAATTCTAAGCAGTTCCTAAGTGTCATATGACACCCCAGAGGCTGATGGGCAATCTAGGGCCAGCTCAGAAACGTCTACTCAGACCCAGCAGAACAGGGCAAGTGTACTCTCTCAGATGTCTCATGAGATAAAATAAAAAAGACTTGTATGAGTGTGTGGTTCCTTCTTCTGCCTTCTGTGTACCAGGTGCTTTCCTGGAAATTTTCCTCACTGGGTTGTGAAGATGTATCAAACTTATTTCAATAGCTATTTAGGAGAAGAATGTGGCTTTCAAGGACAGAACAGGGGTACGGACTTCAGCATATGGCGTCATCTCTGAGGCTCTCAGGAGGCAGGGTGAGTCAGCTCCGTGTGCCTGCTGCCCCTGGCCAGAAACCAGATAGAGAAATTACTTCCCTGTGTCCAAAGGAGCACTGAGGGCATTCTGTCTTCCTAGAGAGGGCCTCAGAGGATGATGTCATGTAGTTTTTTGTTGGGTATGGAGAGACTATCAGATGGAAGCCACATAAGAGATGGTTGGGAGCACGCGTTATAACTTAAAGATGTTAGAGATTGGTAGAAAAGAAGCTACCACAAGCTCACCCTTCAGAGGAGCTTTATTTATAGCATGAAGACCACAGGTAGCCATGAAGGGGTCCTGAAGAGGGAGAGAACCAGCCCTAGGGTCAGAAAATATTTCACTGGACAGCTCTCGGGGATAGTGTGATGGGGTCCTAAAGAGAGAGCGACAAACCCTGCAGTGCTGGAGAGCCAAGCAGGGTTTTCTTGCTCTTAGAGATTCTGGAGGATGGGGGTGTTAGTTCTAGCCTCCGTATTAGAAGTCACAGGACACCAATGAAAGCAAGTAAGCTTTCTGTTTTGTCCTGGGTGTGGGCGAGGACAGTGTTGTCCTGGGTCTGGGAGAGGACAGTGTTGTCCTGTG
>JABTXL010012583.1:620700-638582 GCA_025134845.1 Neodon shergylaensis | reverse complement strand
AGAGAGAGAGAGAGAGAGAGAGAGAGAGAGAGAGAGAGAGAGAGAGAGAAATAATACATAATAAAATTTCAGTGTAGCTCATAGGTGGAAATGGCAGCAACTCAGAAGGTCCAGACACTGGGCGCCACCTCATTGCTGTGGGACAATGGTCCTGTACCCTATAAAGATTTGTCAGTTGTATTGCTTTAATAAAACTTGGATTGGCCAGTAGTTAAGCAAGAAGTAGAGGTGTGGCAATGAGAACAGGAGAATTCTGGGAAGAGGAAAGACTCAGTCTACATTTGTCACCTAGACAGAGGAAGCAAGATGAAAATGCCTTGCTGATAAAAGGTACCAAGCCATGTGGCTAACACAGACAAGAATTATGGGTTAATGTAAGTTATAAGAGTTAATAAGAAGCCTGAGTTAATAGGCCAACCAGTTTAGAATTAATGTAGACGTCTGTGTGTTTCTTTGGGACTGAATGGCTTCAGAACTGGGCAGGACAAAAACCTCTGTCAACACCTCTTTAAAATACAAACAAAAGCAGGCTGGTGGTGGTGCATGCCTTTAATCCCAGTACTTGGGAGGCAGAGGCAGGCAGATCTCTGTGAGTTCGAGGCCAGCCTGGTCTACAGAGCTAGTTCCAGGACAGGCTCCAAAGCTACAGAAAAACCCTGTCTCAAAAAAAAAAAAAAAAAAAAAAAAAAAAAAAAAAACAACAAACTCTACACAATCATCATAAAATAAGTTGCAACAACTACTTTAGAATGAATGTCATTCTAGGCTTTTTTTTGTTCATTGTTAACACAGTGGGAAAGGTCTTTTTTCCACATTTACTGGGACTAGAAATACATGGTCAAGAGGAGAAACCATTCTCAACCATATGTGTCATAACCTTCAAATGTTATATTTTGTTCTGCCCAAGACTTGTTGTTTATAATTATACACTGAGGAAATCATTAGGAGTGAACAAAAATTTCGCTGATAGTGAAAACTGTGTGATGAAACAGGACTTAGAATAAATTATAGTTTGCCACTGAGATGATTCCCTAGGAATGCATTTAATGACATGACTCATGACGTTCAGTGGGACAGGCCAATGACAGCAGAAAAACCCATTTTGGTGTGTATAAAAAGGCTTGTGAGGCCATATACCTGTATGTTATTATTATTGACTATCTCTAAGAGTTGAAATTATGAAGAAGCTTTCTCCTGTTTTATTGTTTCTGAACTCTATTGTTTAAAGAATGTGTACTATTGTATGGTTGTAAAGGAAACAAAAATGGAAATATTAACAGACATTATCTCTATATCCAATGATTTAAAATTTTTCCTACAGTAAACCCTGTCCTGTTTTGTATCTATTCCCTTTGCCCTTCAGTAAAGATGACCTCTTTGAATTCTAAGTCAACTGTGTGGTTCGTGAGTTATCTACTGAGCGTGAATGTTTAATAATGGCCAGGAGATGATGCCAGAGAAAGCACAGTCCCTGCTTCTAGTTCAAAACACCGAGTTTGTAAAATGGTGCAGATATTTCAACATTGAATTGAATGCATGCTTCAGGGTTAATTAGCAATGCTTCAAATTACAGACTACCGCTACTTCTTGTGCAACTAACCGTTAATTAGCTATGCAAATGAGAAAGCAGGACATGATTAGGGGAGATGAAAAACACATCAGTGGGGGAAAGAGAAAAAGACTTCATTTTAGGCCTGAATTTCAGCCACTGATTGCTAAAACAAAACTGAGCAGAAAGAGGTAAAGTATACTTTCCCCCAAAGCTGAGGTGCTAATAAAACAGTATTACTTAGATGTTTGTTTTCTTTTGAGACAAATGGACACATCTGAAAAATCCTATCAAAATATAATAACAAAATGACCAACATGTAAAGAACAGAAAACTAGGGGTAAAGGTGTGCTCAGTGATTGCAATGCAATCCCCAGGGGAGGTTTTAAAGGCCACTTAGAGTTTGCCCTCTAAACCAGCTAGTCTGGAGTCTCCGTGGGAGGAGCTGAGCCAAACAATGAATTCTTCTCCAGCTGATTCCGGTGCTGGGAGTATTTGCTTTCAGGTAAAGCCTCTGATTAGATAAAGCCAGGAAAAGAAACCTGGTATCTTTCACTCTTCCCCTAATAGTTCCCCCTGCTGAGATCTGGGTGATTATCTCAGAAGAATACTCTACAGGGGAGTATAGATACACAAACACAGTCTACCTAGTACTATGATAGGTGATTGTGTTAAAAAGAATAAATCACTGAAGCTGGCAAGATGGCTTAGTGAGTAAAGGCGCACGCTGCCAGCCAGGTGACCTGAATTTGCCAGTTCAATCCCTGGGACCCACATGGAAAGAGAGAACTGACCACTGTGACCTCTACGCTCACTTTGGCACTTATCTACACACACACACACACACACAGACAAAGGGGGGGAGGGAGAGAGGGAGAGAGGGAGAGAGAGAGACGTAATAAACTTTCAAGGTAGCTCATGGGTGGAAATGGCAGCAACTCAGAAGCTCCAGACACCAGGCGCCACTTGGAACTTGCCTGTTCATTTGCTTTCCATTCCATTACTGTTTACCTTCTAGTTTTGATCTGAATGAAAACATGCTTCTGTTGTCTCACAGTATTGGATCTGATTGTAGGCACACTTTTGTAAATTGCATTTTAGTATTATGTCTTATCCCTATGTTCTGAGACTTTTTTTCTTCTTTTTTTCTTTTTGAGATAATGGTCTCTCTGTGTAGCTCAGGCTGGTTTGGAACCTATAATCCTCCTTCCTCAACCTCCTAAATCCTGGAATTACAGATGTGTGTCACCATGCCTGGCTTATGAGAAATTGAAAAATGCTCTGTGACATAGGTTTTCTGTTTAGGCAGCAAATTCCTTCATGGAGATGCACTCCCTGGGGATGTAACTGCCTGCCCTGGTTTAGCTCCCACCACTACTATTGGCCTTTGCCTTTCTTTTTCTTCTTCTATTACTGATCAGAAAACAAGACCAGTCAACAACATGGTGAGTTCATACAGGTTAGTGTCTTTTAGTGATGTGTGGGATTATATCCCATAATTTCTTAGGGCCACATGTGATCGCTATGGTTACTGAGCCTTTCTCCCTTTCCTACTATTCGCTTCTCCAATTTGTGTATCCAGCACTTTCTTCATGAGTAACGATATTCCTTTTCTTCCCTTTACCTAAATAATACTCCTCCAAACTCTAAAAGTTTATTTCATTAGTAAGTTTCTATGGAAGATTAATCATTTTAGTATCTAATTTGTACTATTTACATATACTGTGCTAAGAATCTATAGCATCATTATTTAACATTATGGCAACATGACAACTCTACGAGGCAAATGCTATTATGGTCTCATTTTATAATAAGCTAAATCAAACAAACAAAAACAAAACAACCTGTTTCTAAGTAACTTGTCCAGTATCCCACAGCTAGCAAGTTGCAAAGCTGCATTCTGAGCCCAAGGCTCCCTACTTCTAAACTCTTCTAAATATTATTATCTGACATCCATGTTTATTTAAAACTTTAAGTGTCGCATTTAACATCATGTCACAGTAGGTTTCTCTTGGCTATAAATTTTTCCAAACTTTCCTTATTTTCTCCAAGTCCTTTTTAAAGACTACACGTCACTCTGTCATCAGGCACTACAGAATAGCAGTCATGATTGACTGGGCATTTCCATGTGTGTCTCTGACCCGCACAGCACTCCTCCCAGGCACACATCATACTCTTCAGTCTGAAACATGAAAACCAAGGCTTAGAGAGCAAGAAACAGTGATCCAACCCAGAGCTACCACTTGGTTCATCAGGATAAGTAACCAGAGCTATCGGATGAATTTTCTGCTCTTGTTACTACTGTAGTCTAAATAGCTTACATCTGTGTGCTCCTTAGAGTAAACTGGATGCCAATAGAAGAGTGGGCAGGCCACAAAGAAAGGGCATTCCTGGTCCAACTCTTCCCAATTTTCTTTCATTCTCTTCCTCTGTGTCTCTTTTTTCCTTTCTTCCTCCCTTTCTTCCTTCTTCCACTTCTTCCTTCCTTTCTTTCTTTCTTTCTTTCTTTCTTTTTTTTTTCTTTCTTTCAAGTTACATATGGCAGCCTAGGGTTAACCTGGAAATCACGGTATTCCTCAGACTCCTGAGTCCCTGAATCGTAGGTGCAAGTCACCACATTTAGCCCAACTCTTACCCAAATGCCTACTGATTCCCTAACAAAACACTGTAAGTCAAAAGTCACCAGAGTAGTTTCTTTACTGTCTGGGAGATGAACTAACCAAACAGTTCTGGTCATTAGAAAATGTATTCTTTAAATGATGGCTTTTGATCTTCACGTGCGTTTAGGGAGTCAAATGCAAGCCTCTGAGAACCCTGCCATTGATATTATGTGTCTGAGTGACTTATTTACTTACTTACTTATTTGAGACAAAATCTCACTTTGTCGCTCGGGCTGCCCTGGAGCTCACTATGTACCACAGCAGTCCTATTTCAGAGTCCTGAGTGCAGGGACTACAGGTGTAAGCCACCCATGACTGGCTCCCCTCAGCATCTTAATGAAGACACTTTAAGGCACAGTGACTGTTGAAATAAGGGGCGGCCGGGGCTGCGTCCCCAGCACTCCAGCTGCCTGCTTGGCTAGCTTATGCCCGAAATAACAACACACAAACTGTATTCTTTTAAACACTGCTTGCCCATTATATCTAGCCTCTTCTTGGCTAACTCTTGCACCTGGACTAGCTCATTTCTAATAATGTGTGTAAGCACCCCAAGGTGCGCTTACCGGGAAGATTCTAGCCTACGTCCATGCTGGGTCGGAGCTTCATCGCATGTGCCTCAGAGAGCAGAGCTGTCGAGTCTGAGCTCACTTCCTCTTCCTCCCAGTATGCTATTCTGTTTACTCCTCCCACCTATGTTTTAACCTATGAGGGCCAAGCAGTTCCTTTATTACTTAACCAATGAAATCAACAGATTCATATATGACACTCCTACATCAAGTGACTGCTGATGTGGAATATTATTTTAAGATGTGTTGCATTTGTTTGTGCTGTGGAGTATTTGCTTAATGATGCAAAGATGTGTTGCATTCTTTTATGTTGCATTTGTTTAACTCTGTGAAGATATGTTACTTTTCCTGCCTAAAACATTTGATTGGTCTAATAAAGAGCTGAACGGCCCATAGCTAGACAGGAGAGAGAAATAGGCGGGAATGCTAGGCAGAGAGAATAAATAGAAGGAAGAAGAAGGGGGACAGAGAAAAGAGGAGAGGAGGATGCCAGGGGCTAGCCACCCAGCTACACAACTAGCCATGGAGTAAGAAGGAAGGAAAACAATATAGAAGAGAGAAAGGTAAAAGCCCAGAAACAGAAGGTAGATAGAATAATTTAAGAAAAACTGGCTAGAAACAAGCCAAGCTAAAGCCAGGCATTCATAAGTAAGAATAAGTTTTTGTGTGTTTATTTGGGAGCTGGGTGGCGGGCCCTTCAAGAGTAATTCAAGAGTAAGGAGTAAAACAACCAGCTACAGACTGTAGTATCCTTCAGTAGCAAGTCTCTACAGTATATTACAGTAATGTGTGTCCTCTGTTGACCCAATCTGCTGTCAGAAGGCACTTGTGAGCACCTTCATCCTCCTCCTTCCCTCCCCACCACAGTATGTGTCCATCTCATGAGTTCCAAAAGATGCCAGCACTGACACTTCTTCCAATCCTTTACACAGAAAACCCTTTACAGAAAACCCCTTGAGACATTAGTTTGAAAGGTGAGTCAAACTGAGGGGAATGTTTTTGTGAGTTTGACAAACAACTTAAACTGAAAGGCAGTGAACCGCGGACAGAAGAGACAGCTCCTTTCTGCCTGATTCCTACCCCCTCCCCACCCACGCACACCATCACAGCAGGAGCCCCGCTGTGATCTGCCGGGCGCGGGGTGGGGCAGGAGGATGCCAGCGGCGGGGCGGGCTCCCGGGCTCCTGGGTTGCCTCGTCAAGCCTGCCATCCAGGCTGAGACTGCTCAGCGACATCGAAGAGCGGTTCGCCCTCCAGCCTGCCCTGCCCTCTCACTCACTGGTCGCTAGCCCTAGAGGGAGAAAGCCGGCAGACAAGTTGGGAAATACTACTGGGCTACATCGCCGCCGTCAGCACCATGGACAACGCAATCGGGCAGCCCCAGGCGGGTCTGGACGCCGCTGGCTTCTGGAAGGTCTGGCAACACTTCGACAGAGAAGGTGAGTCGCTTTGACTACTTAAACGCTTAGCTTAGTCACTAAGGGAAATGGAACTTCTCCTAATTTCCCTGCGGAAAAAGTTGCCTACTGCGTGCCTCATAGAGTACACGCAGAGCAGTCGGCTTATTTTACTGGTTGCACACATGAATAACGCTTCTGAAAGTTCTGTGTGGGTTGAGGGGTTTTGCTTTCCAAACCCATGGAAATCATACCAACCCTTGCATATTATCATAGCGATATGCAATTAATATATTAACATATATAACTGCAGACGTATTCTAGGCTGTTGGGCCAAGACTCAGCAATCCCTGGTGCTTCTGTAAATGTGACAAGTTTTCATTAGTGGCTGTCATATTACCCATTTTCCACTTCCTACAAAGGAGGATGAATTTTAGAGGCATTCAGATTTACTTCCCCTCTACCTCAAAACATTCTTGAAAATGAAACCTATCTGCATATCATTTGGTTTTGTTTCATTAGTAATTAGAGAAACACAAAGACGATATCTGAAAGGTGTGTTTACACACAGAAGCTAGGTTTCAGTATTCACCCCATCAAGATATTATTGGGCAGCTATTGAAATAACAACAGCAACAAGTGTGGGCTAGAGAGATGGCTCGGCCATAAATTCCGCATACTGCTTTTTCAGAAGACTCAGGTTTGGTACTAGCACCTATGTTGGGCGGCTCACAACTACCTGTAACCCACCTCCAGGGGATCCGATGCTCACCTTTGGTTTCAGGGCACAGACACTGATTTGCACTGCTGCCAGATACACCGACACACACACAATTAAAATAAATACAAACCTTGAAAAAACTTAAGAAGCATGCATATGAAATATAAAACCCTGACTAAACCCAAATCTGAATGACCAGGTGTGGTGGCACATGCCTATGATCCCAACACTTGGGAGGTGGAGGCAGGGGAATCAGGAGTTCAAAGTCTTCTTCAACTACATAGCAAATCTGTGGCCAGCCTGGGATCTACGAGGCACTGTTTCGAGCCTTCCTCACACCTACAGTATTCTTTAAGACAAACACTATCACATTTATTCCGTATTGGTGACTGTTATTTATGTTTATCTTCTTGCATTAGAAAAAGGTTACATAAGAGAGACAGAGTTGGACACCTTCTTCGACCATTTGCTGGCAAAATCTGGCACGGAGGTAAGTACTCACAGCACAGCAGTATGCGTCTCTCAGCAAAATGCAAGCTGCAGAGTCCCGTGCTGATTTGAACCTATAATCCCACCTGACCTCATTTCTTCTTTGCCTGTAGCATCTCTCCCTCTCCTAGCAACATAAAGAGATTTAGGCAGATGTTTTATAAAAGGCACCATCTTACTAGGCATGCTGGCCACCGATTTTCATCGAAACATCTGTCGTGCAGTTAGAGTGCCTAACTTCGTGGACTCAATCAACTCTAATTTGAACGTTTCCTTGGTTACGTCTCTGCTAATGGATTTCAGCAAGCGGTAGGGTAGCTCTTAGGCCTAAACCACAAAAGAATAGAGAATACATTATGAGCTATGAGCTTTAAGGTCCATGTTTACTCATGGCAAACAAATCATTTTAAATCATTTCCCCATGATATATTTGATCAAAAGGTTGTAGATGTCTCATGAACTGCTAAACCAGAACAAAACCTACTACATTCTGAGAGTCAGGTATGAATTTAAAGCAGTTTACCCAAATGGTAAATCTGGCCTGGAGAGATGTGGATTAATTCTAGAAGGTTCCTGTACCAAAGGAGCGGAGAAAAATAACACAGAGACTCCAAAGGCCAGGACAGTGTGCGATTGATGTTCATTCAATGTGGAGAGAATTCCTTTGGGTGGGTGGTCGTCACAGGAAGAAAGGGTCCAGTACCACTGTGTTTACATGAAGTGTTTATCTCTAGCTTTTAGTCCTCTACCTGAAGGAGCATTGGGGTGTGCTCAGTTTCTCTAGAACCAAGGTCATATG
The DNA here is from genome assembly GCA_025134845.1 of Neodon shergylaensis. Taxonomy (NCBI): domain Eukaryota; kingdom Metazoa; phylum Chordata; class Mammalia; order Rodentia; family Cricetidae; genus Neodon; species Neodon shergylaensis. Next base: position 630,401 of record JABTXL010012583.1, on the reverse strand, counting down.
TTCTCCACCCTAGAAGATTGCAGGGAAAGGTGTTAGAGGATGGGACAGCCGGCTGCAAAATGAAAACAAAACAGAAATCTACTCTTGGTCTCCCTCTGTTTCCCTCTACAGTTTGTACCTCTTTCGTCTCTCAGTGCTTTGGCCACGTCTGTGCCCTACACCTCACAATGCCTGTTAGTGCTCTCCTCTCTCTGACCACTCTGTATCGTGTCTCTCTGTGATCTTTGGGTATTTCTCACTTGTTTCTTCAACTCTCCCCTCAAAGTTTTCTCTTGTCTCTCCTGTCCCCCAGGTCTTTTATTCCTCCTTTCCTCTCTTCCCTGTCTCTTTGTCTCAACTCTTTCTGCTGTTTATTCTTTATTTCCAAGTTCCTCTCTCCAACTCTTGGCTTTCTTTTCTCTTGGTCTCATTGTTCCCTTTGTCCTAGCCGTGGGTCTAGCTGAGGAAGTATCTAACAACTGAGACTCCCACTGTCACTTTGTCACCTAGTTTCCCATGTCAGCAGCCCACTCTGAAGCCTCTGAGCCCTGCACCTGTAAAGTCTCAGGCTATGGTTTCCCATGAACCCATGATTCAGATGCCATTTCTGCAACTCTGACTGGGAGATACTGTAAGAAAGCACACAGAGGAAGCTAAAATCATTCAAAGCTTTCAGACTCTAAGACAGAATAATCACACCCCCCCAAAAAAAGATCCATCACTGAGATCCCAGAAGGAGGATTTTGTTGACTGGGGTAGCTCAGTTGCTATAGTCCTTGCCTACAACATATAAAGTCCTGGATTGTATGTCTTGTGTTGTATAAATCAGGCATGGTAGCAAACACCTGCAATCCCAACACTTGGGAAGTAGAGGCGGTGGGAGCAGCAGTTCAAGGCTGTCTTCAACTACATAGCAAGTTAGAGGCCAGGCTATATAACACTCTGTCTCAAATCTCTCTCTCTCTCTCTCTCTCTCTCTCTCTCTCTTTCTCACACACACACACACACACACACACACACGCTCGCACACATACGTACACATATGCACACACACGCACATGCACACCTGCATGTAAATAAAGTATTTGTTTATTCTGAGAGGGTTCTGGGGTTTCTAACAGAGAGCTCTTTGCTCATCAGTCTCACTGAACACTCAGCCTCCTTGCAGCTGCCTGTTCCTAAAGCCTCTGAAGGGGCCAGGCTAATGGGGCCATCTACTGTCATGGCTGCTCTTGTTACTTCAACCTCTCTTTCTGCATGGTGATGACCTGGAACCCGAGTAACCTGACTAAAGGTGGTGAGGGAATGAAGAAAGGACAGATACACAGACACACGGACAGGAAAGCTGTGTGCCCTCTGATGCAGTCCACACCTAGTTATGCAGTGCTAACTTGGACTCTCTGTGTTTTTATTAGGTACAGCACAGGGGAGGAGTTAGCTAGGTTTGGTAGAAGGTGTCTGTAGGTGCTCAGTTTCAGACTGTACACATCTGGGGGATGGAAGCTGTGGTCGCTCTGTTTTGCATACACTGGTAACACTTGCATTCAGATCAGAGGAAGACTGCCATTTCTCTGAGCTTCACCGTAGGAGGGGAGCTTTGCCAGTTTCCCAGGAGTCTTTGACATGGTTGTGACCCTGTCAACAAAACACATTCAGTCAGTACTTCATCCACTCTTTACACATTCATTCAGGGTTTCCTTGGATCTCCACACACCTTTTCTTTTTACATGCTGAGAACTGGCCACCATCACCCAGACAAACAAATGGCCTATGGAACTGAGACCAGGCAGGCTACTCCACAATTAGCATTTGACACTTGAAGGAACCAGGTTGGCAGGACATCTTGGAAACCAATGGAACCCTGTTTACCTTCCACAGGGAAAAGAAATTACAGATTTTGTCTCTGAGAGCCCACTTCAGAGAAGTCTCATGGTGTGAGGGAAAGATAGCAATATATGTAGACAGAGTCTAATCTTTATCTTAAACTCCAGACCTGTAGCTGGGAACAACATGCCATCGAAATACCCTAATTTGGACTTTAATGTCCATAAGGTGTGAATAACCATGTCTTACTCTTCCTATGTCATGAGGAGCCAGCACAAGCAGAAAGAGCATTCTAGTAGCTGAAGCACCCGCTGTGCCTATGCTCTCGTGATGATGTGGCGTCTCCTTGGGATCATATCTCTCCCAGCCCTTATTATGCAACCCCTTTACCTAACAGTCACGAATGGGTACTGAAAATGTACTTAATTATTCAGAAGGCTGTGAGATCTAAAACAAACTCTGGAGACGCCTAGCTTGTAGATTTGGAGACAAAGCTTTGAACAAATTTTTCAAAGTCTGAGCAGGCTTTGGGCAGTATTGAAAGTCAAGTCCTCACTCACTGATTCTCCTCTGGTTCTAAGATTAAAATACGGCACTCAAGGAGAGAAGGTGGCTGGCCAGCGGTCACAATGGGAACGCACAATATTTGCCCATTGTGACACTGTTTTGTCCCTGGAGGCTTTGGTCTCAATTTACTAATGTCCCCTCCCACATCTTTCATTTGGTGTGGACTCACTTACGAACATATTCAATTTTTTAAACAAGGCCCTTCACTATTTCCCATTTATAATCCTCAAATGAATACATTTGGTTGATGTATTTGCAGAATCAATCTGTCCAAGTCCACTTATTTTAATCATTACTTTAATCATTCTAAATATAAGGCCAAAGCCATCAGCCCAGCAGATGGCTTTGGTGGGGCTACAGTACAAAAACCCATCTCTCCAACTCCACAACTCCATTTTTAGACTTGTTGATCAACTTGCTCAAGATTAAACAGGGAAGAGGGAAATATTGATCAACTGACACAAAACTCCCCATATTTATGGTGTCCATTTCTGTCCCAGAAGCACGAGACATGACCATGACCTTGGTTTTAAAGAGATTCCCGCAGAAAGGAATACTTTGACTCCTTTTAGAACATCCTGAGTCTTAAGGAACTTCCTTCCAAGATGGAAGATTTAATCTGGGTTACTGTGTAACACCACTCTGGTTTTTCCACACCACCAATGCCACTTTCCAAAAGTATCCCTAGCTAAGTATTGTGCCTTGGCTTTTATGTCTCCCATCTCTGCCCAAATATACTTAACCCGAAATATACATACCATGACCTTATAGAATCCAATAGCTCAAGTCATCAGTTAAGAGTGTTTTCTACCTTGTTTATAATTCAATATCAAACACATGCTCTGTGCCTTCTTCCCGTAATTAGTGGGACAGGAGTCCAGTGCCAAGGACCACATTCTCGAAGTGATGGCTGGTCTTCCCTAGCCTGAAGTTGATTCTACTGACCAAAGTACCTGAACTTCCAAGGATTGGCTTTTAAGCTTCAAGGTCTTATGCTGTTTAGAGCTAAGCAATAATGTCCAGGGGCTGCCTGATTTCAAAGATAGTGATGAAGGAGGCTCAACCAAAATCATAAACTTACTTAAAGCATGAGGTTGCTTTTCTTGGTAATTTGATTACACCGTTCTCCACTCTGAACTTTGTAGGTGACTTTGTCTTGTCACAATATCAAAGACTGGATACACCTGAGAGAGAATCACATTTGTTCAACTAATTGTTAGAACTTGTTTTGAAAAAATACCAAAGCAGATCACCAAATTGTCCCTGGACTGTTTGAATAATTTCTCATTTGTAAACCCCCTGGTCCTAGGCTTTACTAACACCACTGGGTACTCTCCATTCTATCTGAGGTAACAATGTTACCTGAGGGAAGCACAAGAGTATACTTTTAAAAGTGCCAGGCCAGTCTGGGTGGGCAAGTGCCCAGCTTGTCAAACTACCATTTCTTCCTGTTTCCTGGCAGGCAAAAGGAAACAGCGGGCTTCTAAATCCTGAGGCAATGGTGCCTCAAATGCTCTGACACTTTTCTTCTTTATTCTTCTAAATCACCGAGACTGATCTGGGAGAAAAATACATCTTGCCTGAGGGTAGCAATAGACAATGGTCGTGAATTGGAGAGCGGGTACCACTCTTCAGCCTGGTTTTACACTCTCGAAAGCATGCACCATATTAATAGTCCAGCTGAAGGGGCTGCTCCTAAGAGAAAAAGACTGCTAATAAGTTAGCCACGTAAAGACAGAAACCCAAACCACACACACAAGCGCCCAGGTGCATTCCAGCATTCACACATGTGTGCGTGGAAAGAAACCCACCTTCAAAGAAGAAAATGGCAGGAGCACGGGGGTGAAGCCAAGGGCCTCAGCGCACAGGGACATTTTCCTGTCTCTCACAGCTGCTGTGGGGACTCTGAGATGCTCTTTATGGAAGATTCTAGCTTCATGTTCATTTCCTATTTGGTATTCCGCAAATTCGTAGCTCCCTACCCATCCTTTCTGTTCTGAGGTCGAAATAAGTAGCCCCACTTCCTATCACCTCCTCAACCATTGTAGACTCCTTTCAAGGAGAAATCTGGTAGAAGGGAAAGCAGGACAAAGATGCCCCCCTGGAAGCCTATGATGGGGGGCACAGGCCAGGCCTGTCTTGCTGTCATGTTCCTGGGGCTGGCATTCCATATGGCAAGTGCATGGGGGTTCAATAGTAAGCAGGGTGCCCTGGGTTTGTAGCTGGGTGTGGCTAGTGTTTTGGGGGCATCTTATTCTGGGTGAGACAGGAATAATAAATGCCTAGGCCAGTCCAAATTTTGTTTTTATTTGAAGAATTTCATTTGCCAGCACTGTGTACAATTAATTATTCTCACCGATTTCAAGTGAGAAAGGGGGACATCTAGATCAGTTCAAGGCCACCAAGCAACTGTCCTGCCCATGTTAGATGAATGAGGTTTCCAGAGAGCCCACCAGAAGCTGAGTCAACCTTACCATGACACCAGCATGGGTGCTACATATTCAACAGTCTCACCTCTTGGGGGCCCTAGCAATTTGTAACTGATAGATTTGGAGCCTCTTCAGAGTAGAGTTAAGATGAAAAAAGTGTAGCACGAAGTCCAGCACCCATGCACTCAGAATTGGGCAGTCTTTGGGATCACCTCTACCTCTCAGCTCTTGTGTGCCAATTCCTTCTTCACCACTAGTTATATGTGTCATATCCCCTGTCCTAACCTTTATGTCCTCTAGAGAAAATGACTAAATAGAAACAGCTGTGAAGGAAATGTCACCCATGGGAGGGAGCTGGGATATCTTTGCTAACTCAACACCTACTTTACTTCTTTGTTTGCCTTTCTACTTATTTCCCTCTTACAATTGCTTTTCCCCAACAGAGAAACCAAGGGGCTTTCAAAGCTGGACTGTTTAGTTAAAAAAAAAAAAAGTAAAACCTTTGAGTTCCTGGAAAGAACTCTTGTACGTTAATTATAACTCGGCCTTTTCTTTCGCCCAAACAGTTGGTGATAATTAAACGCATTCTTTCAAAGCCCACTGTAGTCTCTGAGCTTCTTTATCTCTAGTCAGGATATGAAGAGGCGGTTGGTGGACCAAGAAATGTCTGTCAGAGCTTTGTCTTCTGGAAAAGACAAAAATCATTAAGTAGTTAGAGCAACATGGTGATCGGGCTCCATGCTTTGAAGGCTTGGGATCCTGGTGACTATAACTATACATACATTGTTTCAGGACGCGCTGATGCAAGGAAATGTACAGAAAGTGAAGCAACAGTTAACTGCCACCCACGGTGTCTCTAAAGAAGGTCGCATACTGATGAAAGAGGTACTTCCATGACTACACACCCCATGCCCTTGTATTCATGAGCAGCCATTTCCTTTCAAAGACAGTGGAAGCCAGACATGGTGACTCATGCCTGGCATCCCATCACTCGGGATGCTGAGGCAGGAGGATTGCTGCAACTTCAAAACCAGCCTAGGTTACAGAGTGAGTTCCAGGCTAGCTTGGGTTACAGAGTGACACTTGGCCTCAAAACAACAAAACCGCAAGAACATCAGCAGAAAGGACAATAAAATCTTGCATTCAACCGAGAAATTGGAATTTTTTGAAAAGCTGTTGGACTAGATAATAGTTTTGAAATAATATTTCCTTCATTGTCTGATTAATAACAAAGAATCTTTCTACCTCCCACTCACTTATGAAATTGGATCTCATGTGGCCCAGGCTGGCTTGGAACTCACTGTATAACTGAGAATGACTTGGAATTCTGGATCTTCCTTCTTCCACCTTTCAAGTAGTTGGATTCCAGGGATTATGAAATTATGTCACCAAGTGCAGCTATGTGATTCTTTCATCATTTTAAGTAGATCAATTAACATTCACATCTGTTCTGTCCTTGGCGTATTCGTGACCCAACATTTGTCTGAAAATCATCTTATGCAAATTGAATTGTGGCGATTAAGAAACATTTACATTTCAGGCTTTGCATCAGCTCCCAGGGAAGGTTGGAAACATCTCTCCCCAAAGATCATTATCTCTGCTCTTGAGAGGCAGAGGCAGGTAGATCGCTGAGTTTGAGGGCAGTGTGGCCTACAGAGTGAGTTCTAGGACAGCCAGGGCTAAATAGAGAAATTGTCTCAAAAAAGTAAAACAAAGAAAGAGAGAGAGAGAGAGAGAGAGAGAGAGAAGAAGTGAACCAGCCAACCAACCAAAGAACAAAACAGAAAGGCTGGGCAGGAAGCTCCTGCCTGGCAGATGTAGAGACCTGAGTTTGATTCCCAACAATGCAACAAACAAACACCCACCAGAAAACACCTTTATTTACTTCAACTCACCCCCCTTTTATTCAACGCCCCCTAAAGCAAGCCACTGCATTAGCCGTGAAGCCCTGCCTACCTCAGTCCTCTTCTCACCGGCTGTTCCTCTTCCAGTTGGAAAACGGTTTACCATTCCGAAAGAGTTTCCATGCCCCTTAAGTGTAACAGTAGGGTACACTGGGAGACATTCATGGTTAGGTGATTTTTTTTGTTGTTGTATAACTTTAGAGAACATGTGTGTAAGACTGGCAAAAACCAGTCACTCATTATGGCTGTGATTAGGTCAAGGGAAGCAGTAATCCCAAGATGGATGAGGCTGCTAGTGCTATACCACAGCTTACAATTTTACAGCAGGTGTGTCTGCTTGTGTAGTGTCTGTCTGTATGTGTGTGGGGTGCATGGTATATGTGAATATGTGTGTGCACTCATAAGCATTCGTGTGAAAGCCAGAGAACGATGCTGGGTGTCTTTCTCAGTTGCTCTCCATATTACTCCCTTTAGACAGAGTCTCTCACTGAGCCAGAAGCATGCTGTCTTGCCTAGGATGGCTGACCATCAAGCTCCTAGGATCTGTCTGTCTCTGCCCCTCAACACTAGGGTTACAGGCACACAGTCACTAGGCCTGGCTTTTACATAGGTGCTGAGCATTTGAACTCAGGTACCCATTTCTCATCTGCATCAAACGTACAGTGGGTTGTAGGAAGGTGGCCGGCTGAATTAGCACATTTGAATATTGTCGTAAAGACACTAATTGTGTTAAGGAGTATAAACCATCATCAGAACCCTGGAATCTAGGCAGAGAGCAGTCATGCCTGCTTCCACACATGGCACTGAAAAACTCTGCATCTATAGCACCTGATCAGTGAGACATGGTGGCTTAGTGTGGGATAGAGGGGACTGATTGCAATATAGACTCTGCCACTTTCCATGCAGTGTTGGCAGCTTTTTTATTTCTGTTACCCAGTTTTTGTAATTAGAAAAAAATACTAGTAATGTATTAGTAAAAAAAAATACTAGTAATGTATAGTGTGTGTGTGTTTGTGTGTCTGTGTGTGTACCTTATAGCTGCTTGTTAAGATTATTTGAATTAAACCAGGTGTGGCAGTTTATTTTCATAATTCCAGCACTTGAGACCCTGAGGCAGGAGAATTGTCCTAAGTGCAAGGCTGTTTCTGGCCATAGATTAAGACTCTGACTCAAAAAGCAACAAAGCAAAATAAAATAAACCAGGAATGACTGAGTTATAATGTATGAACCTTAGAGCAACACCTTCGAATATTAATAGATTAATCATTCACTCAAAGACAGAGGTGCTTAGAGAAGCTTGTAGAACAAATTAGATGATAAACAAATCCAGCATCATCACCACTACAGCTGTTGCTGTTTTCTATTGTGCGATTCATAGGTTCGTATCTAATAGGGCTATGGTACTTTTTGAAAGAACCGATTAACGAATGATCATCAAGGGCTTAGAGCTGCTGGTTGGGTTCTCCAGCCTAGATGCTCTGAAAATGTCCCCTACAACATGTGCTTTGTGTGTTTTACCTCTTAAGTGGACGTTGGTAAGAGTCCATGACTATTCCTCTCTGTTTCCTGTAGCTGGCCAGTGTGTTCCTATCCGAGGATGAAAATTTCCTCCTGTTCTTTCGCCTGGAAACTCCCTTGGATAACAGCGTGGAGTTCATGCAGGTCAGCGCATGTTGTTGTCTCCAAGGAGAAAGAGGGTGGGACTGCCATTCATTCCTCTCGCTGGTCCTTAAGACTGACTACTCTGATCTCTGTATCTCTCTATGTATCTATCTATGGTGACATTGTTCAGAAGGTAGAGCCTGACTGGAGGAAGTGTATCACTGGGCCTTGACCTTGAGGTTTCAGAGCCTGGCCTTTTGTCCTTCTCTTTCCTGACTATGGATATAATGTGACCAGCTGCTTTGAGTTCCCACAGCCAGGCCTTCTCCACTATGATGGACTGTGTTCTCTTGAACCGTGAGCGGAAATAACCCCTCCATTAGGCTGCTTCTTCTCAGATAAATGGCTTTTGTGTGTTTCAGATTTGGCGCAAATACGATGTGGACAGCAGTGGCTTCATATCGGCTGCTGAACTTTGCGTGAGTGTCAGTGGGAAGTAACACGGCAGTGAAGGGTTGGTTGGTTTGGGAGGTGTGTAACATACAAACACATATTTATATAATATAAACATATAATATATAACATAAATGTATATATAATATATAATATGTATATCGCTCATATATATCTCTATCATCTATCTATCTATCTATCTATCTATCTATCTATCTATCTATCTATCATCTATCTATCTATGAGTTTGATTTCTGTGGGCCCAAGACACACAATTTTGAATTTGTTACTTTACAAAAAGCATGTTTATGTCAAGATTTTGAAGGTGAGGTGGCAAGATGGCTCAACCAGTAAAGGCATAAAGCTAATGACCCAAGTTCAATCCTTGGAAGCACATAAGGGTAGAAGGAGAGAAACAGTTCCACAAATCAGTCCTCTGATTTTCACATACTGTTGCACAGCCCTGCATGTCATGCACATGTACATGCGTGCACACACATACAGCACAATAATAAAAGTTTTGAAACCAATAAATAAATGAGAAATTAAAGGTTTAGAAATTGCTTGTCTCACGTCTGTCTTTGGGAAAGAGGCGAATGCTTTATGCTTGGAGTTCCTCTCTGGACCCAAGAGCACCTTCAATGGCAGCCCTCCAAGTTTCTACCTAATGTTTATTGAGCAATATTTTATTTCCTCCTTGAAAGAAATCCCCAATAGAAAAGACCTTAAATAAGTATTGCCAATTGTATCCAATGCCACTCTTCTCTCGGTGTCACAGAACTTTCTCCGAGACCTTTTCCTCCACCACAAAAAGGCTGTTTCTGAGGCTGAACTGGAGGAGTACACCAGTACCATGGTGAGTGAAAGAGAGTGGGCCTGTGTGGGAGCCTGCCCTGCTGTGTGGGAGCCTGCCCTGCTGTGTGGGAGCCTGCCCTGCTGTGTG
>JABTXL010012583.1:604669-620690 GCA_025134845.1 Neodon shergylaensis | reverse complement strand
GTGAGCCTGCCCTACTGTGTGTGTGGGAGCCTGCCCTGCTGTGTGTGGGGGAGCCTGCCCTGCTGTGTGTGTGGGAGCCTGCCCTGCTGTGTGTGTGGACACCTGCGCTGGCCTTCTTGCTTCCCCAGAAATGTTTGTTGATGCATGGCTTCATGGGAAGAGCCTGGCTCTGGAATGGTGGCTAGAACCAAGCTGTTGTAGCCTCTTCCTTGAAACAGATGCATGCATTTGAAGCAGGTGGTGGTGGTGGGGCTGTTCAGTTGTCTTTGGAGAGACCAGGAATGTTCAGAAAACAGTAGGTTTTAAAGCACCTTGCTAGCAAACTCAGTAGTCACCAAAGGAACACAGAAACAAATAAATGTGGACCTGTGCCATCAGGACGCAGCTGGTGGCCACGGCCTCTCACCACAGTGGAAATTCTACTCATTGAACCTGTGGACTCAGAGCAGAAGAAACTCAGATGGAAATGTGCATGTCTCCTGTAGCCGTGACCTAAGACAGTGATAAGCTGGTGCCCAGGTAGAGTCAAGAGAAAGCGAGTTGTTGCCTAAGAATCACTTTGCTTTCCAAGGAGAGCACGGGTGTGCTGTGGTCGTTACTTCTTATTGGAGGTTATATCTTTATTTCACACCCTTCTCACGGCATTCTTGACCCAAATAACCGTGAGATGATTTCACTGTCAAGCTCCTTGGAAAATTATTAGATAGGAAAAGGTGGGCACATCATTGCTTTCTGTTTCAATAGTCACTAAATGCCCTCAATAGTTTGTGCTGAATGGCCCCTCTTTCCGTGCCAGCCTCTTCCTGTCTCCAGGGCTGTGGTTCATTCTCATTACATCTGTAGATTTCTTAATTAATAAGCAAAGGACCCAAGACAGTCTTAGTTGTGTATTGTAGGAGCATCACATTTATTTTATATTTTAATTTAATGCCTTTTAGAATTTCAGACATGAATACTGTATTTACATCACTTTAATTTTTTTCAGCAGTATCTCCATGTTACATTTATATTTATACAAAGAATTTTTGAGCAGAATTTATGAGAAGTTGGAGTATATACAACTGAAAACAATATGTGATTTTTCTAAAATGTGGGTCCCTAGGTTGGCACACATACACGCACATGTCACACACATACATATTTGTGTGTGTGTGTGTGTGTGTGTGTGTGTGTGGCAGGGACATGCATATTCATGTGAAGGCATGAGGTCCAGCTCAGGTGTCATTCCTCCGGAACCATCCTATAAAATGGGATCTCTCGCTGACCTAAGGTTTATTGGTTAGCTGGCTAAGCTGATTGACCAGTGATCCCCAGCGATCCCCAAGTTTGTTTTCCCAATGCTGGGATTACACATGTGCTACCACCCTTGTCTTTTAAAATGTGGGTTCTAGGGATTAAACTCAGGTACTTGTGCTTGCAGAAGCAATTCACCCAATGCTCTAGCTCCCCAAGCCTGTATATATACTTTTAATTGGGTTGCTCAAATACTGAAACTTATTTCAAAGATCAACTAACCAAGAAAAGGTAAGTTACTCAGCCGAAGGTACCGTAAAGCTAAGCTTCTTAGATGGCAGCCCTGGACCCCTCCAGAATATCACTCTGAACTCTGGCCACTCTGAGTGCTGGCCTGGGGCAAGTGAGTCTTCCCAGAGAAAAATGAAAGCTGTGGTGACCATGATGGCCTGTAGGTAAGAAAAGATGGTGCTCACGAGATAACCCAGTCCCAGGACAGGATATCAAGGAAGCCTTTGGCTTATTTGTTCTAACTGAATGCAGCATGATACTGGGAATTATTTGTTCTAGCTGAATGCAGCAAGATACTGGGAATCCTGGGCAAAAACAAGCTTAGCCCTGGGAGGGTGGAGATCTCCCAGGGGCAGGAAGCATGTGCCCTATTCCAGAGCCTCTAAGATCTAAGCACCAATGAAGATCTGTCATGGAAGAAACGCGAGAAGGAATTAGTTTGTATCTTTCAGGGGGCCAGACTAGGAGACCTTGAACATATTTTAAACATCAGTTAAACAGAATGTTAGCCTGTCTGCTATTATCTCAATTTAATTAATTTGTAAAACATGAACTACGCAGTGAATATATTTACATTTTAAATCTCCAGCAGCTTTCGGGCATTTCTTCCACTTTGAAGCTGATTGAGCAGAGGGCTCCACCTCTACCTCCAGCTGACAATTCTAATCTCTGCTTTCTCCTTCATTATATTGCTCAGCTATTCTTTTTCTGCTCTTCTTCCCTGTCCTTGAGCATTCTTCAAGATTCAGTTACATGTTATCTTTCTTGAAGAAATCCTTACAACCTTCTTTCATAGTGAGTCCAGTACCACTCTGCCCAGCCTATTGTGTGTGTCCCCATCTTGACATCGCAGTCACTTAGCAAACACTTGTTAAGTGCTTATCATGCCCCAGGCATGAGTCTAGTCACTGGGGATTCAATAGTGAGAAAAATAGGAAAGAGGAGCTTGACAGTAAACAATGCATATAATAAATAATAGATTATATTGCATGACAGAGGGTGAGTGGAAAAGTAGAGCCAATACGGTAGAGAACTGAGGTATTCTCGTGTCATTTATGCTGCTGTGATGAAATATCCTAACAGAAGGAATATTAGGGGAGAAAGGGACTCATTTCAGCTTGTTATAATCTATCATTGTGGGACAGTCAAGGTGGGAACTTTAAAATGCTAGTCACATCACGTCTAAACCAAGGGCAGAGAGAAATGACTATGCTTCTATGCTCGTTTGCTTGCTTGTGTCCAGCTTGTTTGTCACAGACTGTGCCACATTGGACTGCCATATGTCGTGGACCAACCTTGACAAAAATACCTCTTGCCAGGGTAAGGGTATGGGAATTTAAAAATATTAGTAAAGAATATGGAGACGTGTAAAAAAATAATAAGAACAGAAACCATAGAAAGTACCCGGAGGGCATTCCAGTGAATACTGAAATTGCCAGTTTATTTTTCCATATTGTTTTTATACCCAATACAAATGGGGAAGAATGTAGCAAAAGACTTTATTAACGTGATACAAAGGACAGTTCAAAGAGTTAACCCCTTTAATACTTTGAGGCATCAAATCATTAGCATTCTGTTGTTTAGGCAGTAAAGCGGCCCTAGACCACTTATCCTGAAGGCAGCCACTCCCCAGGTGACCTCATAGTTCAACAGAAGAAGCAGAAGTCCATTTGCACATCCTGACTGCCTGTCAAGATTGAATGGATCCACTTGTATGAGCTATCTTAATGTCAAAAGAATTAACTAATCACATCCTGAGTTGGGACTCTTGTCAGCCACTTTGAGCAACCTCCAACTCTTTACCATCAGACAAGAACACTGGGAATGCCAATGGGGTGTTTCAGGGCCGTGGTGTTATATAAAACATGTATTAAGTCCCAAGATACACCTGTGCCATCTGTGATGTCTCTGTTCTTGTTTTATGAGACAGAGTCTCTCTATGTAGCCCAGGTTTGCCTTGAACTTGCACCAATACTCCTGCATCAGCTTCCTAAATGCACGGATTATGGACGCATACTATTACAGGTTCATCCCTGTTTTAGGAGATTCTATAACACACAATTTCGGATGCCAAAGTTTAGAAAGAGTGGACTTTCAAATATTAAAAATAAACTGAATTTGGAGAAGGAGAAAGGATCTAAAGCTAATGGATTTTGTAATGAGCTCATGCCTCCGTTGTCTGCGCAGCCTCCTCACATGACATGTCCACAGATACTCTGGAGCTCTAGAATGTGAGGTCACACTCCAGCTCAGACGTGTAAAGAAATGTGTCCCCTCTATACACCTAAATCCTGAGAGGTTAGAACAGACAGTTTTAGCTCCAATACTACCTCACCTAAAGTTTTGTATAGGCTAATAGTGCAAGTGATCTCTTTGAACAATGCTGGATGTTTTTTGCCCTCTGTTCCACTCAATGAGGCATCTTTTCTAAGATCTTTTCACCCAAGACTTGGTTGCTGGATACCTTTGGCGAATATAAAATACTTAAAAGCCAAAGACCAGATTTTCAGCTGTTATCCCTATGCAGACTTGTTTCACCTACTAGAGATGAGGCAGTTATTGCTGCCACCCACCACATAACTATACCTTTCCTTCTAAGCACATGGTGGGACTGACCGCTCTACTTTTCTATTTATATGGGGCCAGTAGCTGGCTTTGGAATAATGAAATTTTAATCAGTAAATGAGCTGCCATTTTCTTTCTACCATGGCAACCAGGAATGTTGCCATAGATTAGCTGCTGTGAGGGAGAGCTGCCAGCTAGCCCTGGCTTCTATGTCAAAGGAACAAGTTATAGACCTGTGCGGTGATAACACACTAAGGACTGGTCACTGTGACCATCCCAAGCAGAAGCTGAGCTGCCAGTCATTTGGTGGCAAACACTCATTTTCCCTAGGTAGGTGTGCTCCTCAACTCAGCTGGTTTACAGAGTCTCCTTAAGAACTTTCAAGATTACTGGGTGGTAGTGACTCATGACTTTAATCTCAGCTCTTCTGAGACAGAGACTGACTGATCTCTGTGAGTTCAAGGCCAGCCTGGTCTACAGAGTGAGATCTGGGACCCTGGGACAGCCAGGGCTATACAGAAAAAACTCTCTCAGAAAAAAAAAGAAAGGAAGGAAGGAAGGGAGGGAGGAAGGGAGGGAGGGAGGAAGAAAGAAGGAAGAAAGAAAAGAAGAAAGGAAGGAAGGAAGGAAGGAAGGAAGGAAGGAAGGAAGGAAGGAAGGAAGGAAGGAAGGAAGGAAGGACTTTCAACAATCCCTGGTGCAATCATTTGTCACATCCTTCTTCCTTTTTGCCTTTCAGATGAAGATCTTTGACAAAAACAAAGATGGCCGTTTGGATCTTAACGACTTGGCAAGGTAAGTGGTGCAGAAAAGGGGACAAACTCAGATGTTCCTGTCTGGGGGGTCTGATGGCAACACACATCCTTTGAAATTTAACATCCATTCTCGCCTGGAGGCTAAGAGACCAGGCTCACCTTACAACCCCAACACGGCGCTTCTGAATCACGTTGGCAAACAAATTCCTCTGTGAAGATAATCCAAGCTCCATCCTGCCTATATGTGCAATGCACGCAACTTTTAATTTTCTTTTTAATTTTATGGTTATGCCCTGAGTGGGTTTTGCCCACAGAGGCCAGGCATACTCGGTCCCACATTGGGACCCCAGGACCAAAGTAAAAATAGCCCTCTCCAAACCCCAAATCTAACAGGGCAAAAGCAATGATGATGATGATGATGATGATGATAAATGAAAGAAAGAATCTTGAGACTATTCACTGACTCCAGAAATGCTGAGCTGTTAATTCAGAGCAAAAGCAACAACTGATTGACTTCAGTAGGACTAGCTTTCTGTTGGCTTTTGAGGGCTGACGACCCTCTGTAGTTCCCAAAGGCTAGCAGGGGAGGAGGGGAGGATGAGGGCGTCTTCCAGGTGACTTGGGATTGATGGATCACCATGTGGATTGCTGTTCTGCTTTCCATAACTATAATGAAATAGTACAGGTAGGCTAAAAGATAAAGAAAAAACATTTAATTATTTCACCATTTCAGAGGCTAGATATCAAAAAAGCATGACAAAACTTCTATAAAAATGTCTTGGCTGTGTCACATCATGGTATTGTGTATCTCTTGTTTGTGTGGTCTTTTACCCCCCTTTTTTTTGTTCTTGACATTGAACCGCGGTCTTTGCATATGCGAGGCTCAGTGCCTGGTTCTGAATGTTGTCTGTGAAGAGACACTAGGAAGACTGTTGTCAGTCCTGACCATGACATTGATTCTGCCACAACAGATGAATTTCTGTGTCTCCTAGGAGCAGTGTCTTCCTAAGTGACTCTCCTCAGGACCATCATTCTAATTTTTGGTCACTTTGATGGAGAGACCAGTCAAAGAGAAATAAAGTGCTTCTCCCCACAGTGCCCAGCAAGGGGACCTCAACCCTAAAATCTTGTTTCTGCTCTCTCCATTTCAAGTGGTTTCTTGGGAAATTGAGGCAGAATTTCCACCCACCCCTCAAGAAGAGATCAGAAAGATTTGTTTGAGAATCTCTCCTCAGAGGAAAAGTCAGTGTACAAAAGATTTCACTGAAATCAAGACAATATGGATAACAACGGCTTCTAATCTTCTTGATCCCTACCCTGACATCGGCCTGTTCTCAGCCTTTCATATAAATGGGATTAGGGGAGGTAGCTCGGTGGTGGAAGGCCTTGGTGGCCAACATGCCAACATGTAAGCTCAGTCACACACATGCACACACACACGTGCACACATTCGCATATGCACACAGAGAAATATGAATGCAAATAGAATCATGCATGTACTCTTTATAACTGGCTCTATCACTTGTAATAACATTTTGTAAGTTGTGTCTCTGTTGTGACTGACCATTAGCCCATGCATTTCTCATTGTGACTGGGTACTTCTGTGCATAACTCCATATCTTGTCCCTTTATAACGACATACATTTGGGTTGTTTCTACTCTTTGGATACTGTGAACAGTACTACTATGTGAGTGTGATGAGCCTTTCTCCTTGGTTATATTCTTGGAAGTAGAATTTTGGTTCACATGGTAATTCTATATTTAATTTTCCATGGCAGTGCCAAATGGAAATACTAGTTTCCACACTGCATGACTGCTGAAGATTTGTAGTATGCTTTAAAGTGGAGAGTCCTCCAACCTTGTTCTTTTTAAAGATCTTTCTGGCTATGCTGGGTCTATTTGCATATCTTGATATAATTTTAGGCTTAGATAGTCAGTTTCTACATAAAGGCAACTCAGATTTCCATGAATTTTGTTCTGAATCTGCTGTTCAAAATGGAAATATTGTCATCCTAACAATATTGTCTTTACGTTTACTAACAACAGTTGTCTGTCCATCTTTTCAGCTGTTTAGTTTCTCTGGAAGATGCTTTGGACTTTTCAGTCTAAAAGTTGATCCTATTCTTGTTCAGTTTATTCTCAATCATTTGCTTCTTTTGGATGACATCACATATAGCATGCTTCTTTGGATCCTTTCTTAGTTCTATCCTCTTGCTGTATTAGAACAATGTGACCAAAAGCAGCTTAAGAAAGGGTTTCTCTTGGCTTGCCCTTCTGTAGAGGTAGGGTCTAACGTAGGTGGGAAGGCATGGCGGCAGGAGCAGGCAGCTGACTGGTCACACTATCATCCACACACAGGAAGGAGGTGGAGAGAAGAGGATGGTGAACAGTGGTGGGGCTGCAGGAGCCCCAAAACAGGCCTTGAGGGATGTGCTTCCTCTAGCAAGGCTGCACCTCCTTAAAGACCCCAAACAGCACCACTAACTGGGGGAACCAAGTGTTCAAACACACAGGCCCATGGAGGGAAATATCTCATTCAAATCACCACAGTTCTCTTTTGTCTTCATGCTCTCCCCTCCCTCCATCCTTCCGCTTCCTTCCTGCTTTCTTTTTCTCCCTCTTTACTCCCGCCCCTCCATCTCTTTCTGTTTTTGATGCAGGGTCTCTCTATGTGGTCCAAGCAGGCTGGCCTTGAACTCGTGTTCCAGCTCCCTCGA
Organism: Neodon shergylaensis; assembly: GCA_025134845.1. Taxonomy (NCBI): domain Eukaryota; kingdom Metazoa; phylum Chordata; class Mammalia; order Rodentia; family Cricetidae; genus Neodon; species Neodon shergylaensis. Next base: position 613,129 of record JABTXL010012583.1, on the reverse strand, counting down.
CCTCCAAACTGCTGTGATTACAGATGTGCGTTTTTGCTTTGGTCATTTCTAGTGAACAGAAATGGGATAGAAGGCTCTGTGTAGATTGTGTCCTGTAACTGTGCTGCTCCTGTTTGTTAGCTTGAATAGATTGTTGTTTGGTTCTTTGGATTTTATTGACGATGATGCCACTTGCAGCAGTCTGTTTCTTCCTTTACATTTTGCTAATCTCTGCTTCTGATGGAGCTATTTAACCCATATATGTTTAATGTGATTGCTGATGAGGTAAGGTTTTATGTTTGCTGTTTTTCTGTGTTTTATTTCTGCTATTTTTCTTGTTGCTGCTCCTTTCTATCTTACGCTAAATAAATATTTTATAGTGAACTATTTTCATTCTCTTATTGTTTCTTTCACTATTTATATATTTTGGTGCCAGGGGCCAGCCCCAGCTGTTGACAGGTTCCAGAGAGGAGGTGAGGAGTGGGGGGGAGGGAGTGAGCCAGATCATTGCTGCTGGCAAGAATTTTGCAGCCTGAATAACGAGCAGCCAGAGTGCTTCTTTATTTAAATGGAATTTGGTAAGCAGGGATAGATTCATGTTGTTCTTAAGTAGAGCTCGTATCATTTTCGTATCTGGACATGTGTTTAACTTTTTCTCTTGCACATCAGGGGTTAAAGTTTATTCACCATTGATAAACTGTGACAGAACAGAGTTTACGTTTTACAATCATTTCCCCTCAAGTTTAGCCATCATTGATAAACAGACTTATCTTTTATAATCATGTTTATCTATAAATCCTATAACATAATTTTTAAGGATTTGAGAAATATATGGCAGTCTGTTTTCAGGCTGCTAGCTCTTGTGGTTTCAAGGATGCTAGACAGAAAGAAAATCTCAAAGCCAGCCTGGGCAGTTTGCCATGTCCGAGGCAGTGTATTATTAACTCTTAATGGTGAGAGGGCCCAAGGAAAATCCTCAGGCCAAAGCTACTGCAGTTATTATTCAAATTCTGGCATAATACAAGGTTTGCATTTTATATCTTTTAAAATTTGTTTATATGTCTAATCCTGGCATTTTTTTTGTTTGTTTGTTCCTTGGTGATAGGATACCACAGTGGCGCCACATGAGCTAACTTTTCTAAGAAAGGGAGGTCCTGACCCCTCATTCTTTATCATCTTTCCACACCGTTCTTTGTCCATCAATATAAGTCCCTGTGTAGGGCAGAGGTAACTTCAACTATCTAACTTTCATTGCTGTATATGCCTGCCACATGGTCATCTGTAGAATAGGAAGAGGATTGTAATCTCCTCTGTTGCCAACTTCTCTCCAAATCTTGCTGACCTTTTAAGTTTGCTTTGTTCTGATTATCTCGTTCCTGAGTAAGAACAGGGGCAGATGTTTCAAGACTATATCAGACCCTCATAAAGAGATCTCTGGAGTCTTTGGGTGTGTCGCAACCTCCAAGGTGTAAGGAAGATCTTCAAGTAGATGAGGATATCTCCTTAACAGAAGGCTGAATAGGATGTTCAGGACTGCTCTGGGGAAGCTCAGAAGCAGTACTCCTGGGAGAAGGCACAAATGAGTCATAAGAAAAATTTCACCAATCCAATATCCCCAAATTGTAGAAATATTAATAGCCTTCCAAGCATGTAATACACAGAGATCGAAGCCAAAAGTGTCATGGTGGCCTTATGTGGCTCAGCTTTGCTGGACTCTTGTGGAGCAGTTGTGCTGGCTTTATGACTTTAGCCCTTCCCAGCAGATATGGCTGTGTCATTTGGGGTTATTTTCTTAGTGGTTCTCTGGGGGATTACATTAACAAATTGGATTAATAGCAGCTTAATTTCAATATTATAATAAATTTGTGCTTTGACAGTTCCAATGTACTATTAAATACCCCGTGTTCTTTTTGTTCTCCAAATCACATCATTATATGCTGATTATATACTGTGCAGCCATCAACATCTTTCTTTATTTCTTTTTTTCTTTCTCCCTCCGTCCCTCCCTTCCTTTCTTTCTTGGCTATTGCTATGTGGTCTAGGCTGGCCTTGAACTACTATGTTGAAGGGATCCTCCTGCCTCACTCTTCTGAGAAGCTGGCGGTGTATCAGGTGTTTGGGGCACACATTTTGAAAACAACAAGAATGGCACTAATCCCCCCCTTTCTGAAGTATACATGTATGAGCATTTTGGCTGCATGTGTGTCTGTACATCATTTCCATGCCTGTTACCTTTGAAGGTTGTGAGCTTTCATGTACTTGCAGCTGAAACTGGATCCTCTATCAGAGCAGCTGATGCTGCTAACTACTGAGTTGTCTTTCCAGCCCCTCTGCTGCCTGTTATAACTGCTCTTGTGCTTACCCTTGCCAGTGCTTTAGATTCTTTACATGGATTCAAGTTTCTGCCTAGTGTCCTCCATTTCAGACCAAGGACTCTGTTTCGTTTTCCATATAGGATCTATTTGTTAGCGATGATGCTTTTGTTGCTCATTTGTTTGGTGGCATTTCTGAACTAGTTCTATATAGTCTACCCTGGTCTTTGTATGTATCCACTGAAGTCTCCTTGTGGGTAGCTTAATGGTCAACTTGTGATGAGGAAGACATGGCTTTTGTTTTTTTTTTTTTTTTTGTTGATGAGGTGGGAACCAGGCATGGGCTTTGCCCATGCTAGGCTAGTCCTCTGCCACTAAATCATATTCCCATCCAAAGCTTGCTTAAACATTTGGAACAATAAATTCCCAGTCACCCCTCAGAGGCTCATACAGGTGGGGAAACAGAATGCCACAACACTTCTTGTTCTTGACAAGAGTAGCTGGCTTTTTTAAGTTTTGTTTTTATTTTATTTTGGTCTGTAGAGACAGTGTCTTTGAAGCCCACGTGGCTTCCTACTCCAAAGCCTCAGTGTTCAGAGCGCTGGGCCTACAGACCTGCGCCTCCATGCCATGCTGATCACACCGTTGGTAGAGAACAAACGCTCCCCAGACTGCCGAAGACTTTAAATGACTTTTCAGAGTTCTGTAAACCTCACTCTGACTGTTCTTTCCAGTTTCCTTGTTGCTTTTCGTGGGCAGACTTTCAGAAGCCTGCAGTCTATGGTTTCCCACCGGGAAGGGTCTCTAAAGCTTTGTATCATGACGACTATTGCTGGGAAAGTTTGCCCAGCACCCTCCTTCATCTATGGTGTGGGAATCCTATATTCCCAGCTTCTGTACAGCGCTTCAGGACAATGCGGGAACCACCAACCTTTTCTTTTCCCCAGAGCTGTGCATTTGCTGACTGATGAGGGAGCTTACAGAGGATCATGTGGATTCTCTTCTTTTTCCCCCCGTTTAGGATTCTGGCTCTTCAGGAGAACTTCCTTCTCCAATTTAAAATGGATGTAAGTGGTGAGATTTCTCTGGATGGGTTTCTGTTACCCTTGTTTCTTTATGTATCTGGAAAGAAGGAAAGAGAGGGAGGTAAATTAGTTATTTTTCTTGTCACTAAGGTAAAAAAAAAATCTGGCAAGAAAGGAAAGGGAGGGAAGATGTGTATTGGTTCACAGTTGTACAGATGTACTCCATCATGGGCATCAGGGCAGGGGTGGGGTGGGGTGGTGGTGGTCATGGTGGCAAGAGCAGCTCGTAGCTATGGAAACGGAAGCTTGCTTATATCTAGGTAGATCAGGAAGCACAGGACCCAGCAGGAAGTAGGACTGTGCTATAAAACCTAAAGACTTACGACTTGGTGATTCACATTCTCCAGCAAGGCCCAATCTCCTAACAGTTCCACAGTCTTCCCAAACAGTGCCACCATCTGGAAATAAACTGCCAATGCATGAGCCTGTGGGGGACATTTTCTATTCAAATTATAACAAAATACATCCACTTGTCTTTTAACTGTTTTAGAGACTGACAAGGCTCAAGGTGGAATCAAGGAACTTAAGGGTTGTTGATTTGAAGTTGAGAAGGGTTGCCCAACACCAGTGGCTATGTACTGCTGAATTGACATAATTTTTTTTTCACACCCAGGCATCTTCTACTGAAGAAAGGAAGAGGGACTTTGAGAAAATCTTTGCCCATTATGATGTTGTAAGTGCTCTTTATGCTTTGACGCCATCTTCAGGTAGAAAGTTCACTTTGTTTCTGTGTGGGAATACCCTACTGACAAGGTCTAAATTGAGACAGTGAATGGCAGTCCCCTGTGTGTGTTGTTAGGTCAAGGTGCCCTGAACATCTCTATGAGCAAATCAGATTTATAGCTGGACAGAGAGGAACTCATAATGTTTCTTTGGCTTGTGAAACTATGATAAAGATTCTCCTTGTAAGAACAGACATCCATTTATTGTGTGTGCCTAAAGAAATGAAGAAACAGAAAAATCCTTCCCATCTAACCAAAGCATCCACACAAGGTCAGCCCTACCCAGTGTAAAATGGTTTCTCTTGTGGAGTAACTGTACAGCCAGTCTTCAAGTGATGTACTGGCTGGTTCTGGGTGTCAGCTTGACACAGGCTGGAGTCATCAGGGAGGAAGGAGCCTGAGTTGAGGAAATGCGGCCTTGAGAGCCAGCTGTAAGGCATTCTCTCAATTAGTGATCAGTGGGGAGAGCCCTGCCCGCTGTGGGTGGTGCTATCCCTGGGCTGATGCTCCTGGGTTCTATAAGAAAGCAGACTGAACAGGGGAAGCAAGTCAGTAAGCAGCACTGTCCATGCCTCTGCATCAGCTCCTGCCTCCAGGTTCCAACCCTGCTTGAGTTTCTGTCCTGACTTCCTCCAATGATGGATTATGATCTGGAAGTGTAAACCACATAATCCCTCTCCTCCCCAACTTGCTCTTTGGTCATAGGGGTTCATGGATGCAGTAGAAACCCTGACTAAGGTGGGCATAACCATTCTAGAACACTAAGTGGCACAGGGTTGAATTTCTGTGGGACCAAGGTGGGATAGTGTGAAAAAGAGGTAAAATGAGCAAAAAGGTGGGGAAGGTTCTAAGTATTTTTTCCGTGAAATTGATGTCCCAGAACACCTGGGTTGCGTTCTGAGCAGACGCACACCGCCTGGGGAAGGCAGTGTTTAGGTTCTTACCGTGTGTCTGTTGCCCAGCTTTTCACCTGGACTTCCTCAGTTATGTGACCTTGGAGAGTTACCTCAGCTTCTTTATTCTCTCTGACCCCTCCCCATGTTTTTTTCATTTTTTTTTTTCTGAGATAGGGTTTCTTGTGTAGGCCTTGCTGTCCTGGAACTCTGTAGACCAGGCTGACCTCCAACTCAGAGATCTGTCTCTGGAGTGCTGGGTTTAAAGGTGTGTGCCAGGTTTCCCCTGCCTTTCCCTCCTTATCTGCAAAGATAGGGAGGTCAGGATAGGAATGGATCCGCCAGAGCTGTGCGAGCTGAGTGAGCTACACTTGGAAAGCTTTTCCTGAAGACTTTGGTGTGTGGCATGGCCTGCTAGTGAATCCAGTAAAGGAAGCAGAGTCAAAATAACATGTGAAAGGGTGGGAATAAAGAAAACACAGGGAGAAAGATGGGATTCAGGGGTGCTGGGTCATGCCTCAGGAAGCTGAGGTGAAGGATGTGCTGTGAGTTTAAGACTAGGGTGGATTACAGAGTGAGACCGTGTCTCAAAAATGAAAAGGTAGGGAGGGACTAGAGGGATAGCTCGGAGGTTAACAGCAATAGCTGCTTTTCTGGATGACCGGGGTTCAATTCCCAGCACCTACATGACAGCTCACAACTGTCTGCAACCCTAGTTCTAGGGGATCTGACACCTTCTTCCAGCCACCAAGGGCACAGGTGTGCAAAGGGCGCAGAGATCCAGGCAGGCAGGACACCAATACACATAAACTAAAACCAAACAGCTCTTTAAAGACATTGTGAGGCGGAAGGCATTATATAACAGATACTTTAGGAAAAGATGGACATGTTTGGATGTCTATGCTTCATTTTACTTTCATGTTTACACAGATTGCAGAATGAGTAGGAAAAATGTCTTATATACAGGAGAAACAGTTTCATATACGGATTCAATTGCAGCCGCCCTCTGTTTAAAGCTTACACTTGCAGCAATGACCAGATGATTGCTCAGGTATAAAGCAAGCATTTTAAACGTCCAATCTGTCTTCTCAGGATGATTGCTGTATGATTAACACTTCCTGGAACAGAAGCCGTGTGAGGGAAGTAGATGTCAATAAGTTCCATGTCAGTGCTCTTTGCTGAGGGGCTCAGAACCATGTTTCCTTGTCTGAGGGCAGGAAGCTGTGGATGAGGGATTCTTTAGCTCACGCAGGGCACTCATAGCCTGTGAGAATAATAAGCAGAGAACCCCGTTCCTAAATTGGTTCGCAGTTACAAATGAACACTGATTGATCAATTTGTCAAATTTATTCTTTAGCTCTTTGAACTAAGAAAATGATATGTAAGTGATTTGAGCTTTCTATCCTTCAGAGCAAAACTGGGGCCCTGGAAGGCCCCGAAGTGGATGGATTTGTCAAAGACATGATGGAGCTGGTCCAGGTGAATTCTTTTTTTTTTAACCTTTAAAATGAACCATTTATTACATCAGATTGTTATTCTCACATTATGTAAGTTACACGTATGCTTATTCTGAGTATTTCACATGGGAAAAATTTAAACTTCTATAGGCAAGCAAAACTGTACCACACAATATATAAGTGGTTCTTGAGGCCAGAAGGGCTACTCCCATCATGCACTGAGGTTGACATTGTGACAAATTGCACTGTTTATTTCTGGGACTGAGTGAGGCTGAAGATTAATGTTAGGGAGAAAGATCTGGAGACATTTCCTGTCTCAGAACCACTGAGATTCCGGGAGACGTAGCACGTCCCTTTAACAGTTTATGATCCAATGAATTACAGTAACACATAATCAAGGCAGAAGTGTCTTTTAACCACCATTTTAAAGTCATTAACTCTTCCCAAACATCCCAGTGTTGCTGTTTTATTTTTCAGTTGCCTGGAGTCTTTTCTCCCCTCTATTACCTCTCAGACTTCATTATTACAATAACTACAGTTTTAAATTTAATTTCACATAGAACTTTTTTTTTCATCACAGGGTGCTCCAAACATCTAGCCTAAGAAGGACACATACTGTTATGACATTGCTGAGTCTCGGGCTGAGGCCATTTAGGTTATATTGTATTACATGGCTGTTTTTTGGTACAGTCGACAATGTTTCTAAAATGGCAATCTCCTTCTTTTGAACTTCATTCTCTATACTTGTTTATAATCCCCTACATAGACAACTCCAGCCTCTCTTTCTCCAGGGAGCAGTGTAGACAGTGGATTTAGTAGTCTATGTACCTAGGGATTACTTTGAAGTACATTATTGTATGCACGGTGATGGCATACTAGCTGTCCCAGACAGCAACAAATTAGAGCAACAGTTATTAATCACTTTTCAAGTCTCAGAATTATTGCAAATATGATTAAAGCTAAGGAACCTTGCTTGATAGCGGGCAGGTTAGATGGTCTCTCTGGGCTGTAATTAAGTGTGAAATTGTATGAACTTGCAATGCTTGTCTTGAAATTTTGAGATTACGTTTGTAGAACCCCTAGTCTAGGAATCTAAAGACTCCTGTGTTACTGACTTGCTATTAAGACAGCCTTAAAGACAGAGGTTCCATGGCATCTATGTTTTGTCTTCAGTGATCCAGATATTTTTAAGGAGCAATATTCAGTTTTCCTAACTTGTAGTGCTATATCCAGATTTAAAAACATAACCTACATGGTAGAGTGGACTTTCTCTTCTCTCCTCCCTCCTTAATCCCCACTACTCAAATTCCCCAAACACTTCTCACTTACTTCAAAGAAATAATTATTCTGAAATAAAATATATTGTTCTTCAATTAGGAATAAAAGGGTTATAATAATTTGAATGAGGTAAAGACACTGGTAAATAACTCATGAGTAGGTGTCTACCACTCCAGTCTTCTCTAAGCATTAGGATTTTCTATAAGGGTACTGGAGTGGGTACCGCTTATTGGGAACAGTTATAGCAGTGAGTTATTAAAGATGTTGAAGACTATATCGAAGACCTTTAAAGTAAGACCCAGCCTTACCAGTCTTCGCTCAGGGTTCAAAAGAGATGTTACAGTAAGCGGAGGAACTCCAAGGGCTGTAGAAAACTTCTCACAGCGCATTCTTTCTACTCTTGGGCTTTTTATGGTTCTCTCTTCTCCTGCCTCTAATATAATTCTTCTGACCTAATTATCTACATTTTTTAGCTCTAATTCTCTGTCTCAATTCTAATTCCAATTTCAATTCACTTCTCTGTTTTCTTCTTCTTCTTCTTCTTCTTCTTCTTCTTCTTCTTCTTCTTCTTCTTCTTCTCCTTCTCCTTCTCCTTCTCCTTCTCCTTCTCCTTCTCCTTCTCCTTCTCCTTCTCCTCCTTCCCCTCCTTCTCCTTCCCTCCTCCTTCTCCCCCTCCTCCTGCTCCTACTTCTTCTTCTTCTTCTTCTTCTTCTTCTTCTTCTTCTTCTTCTTCT
>JABTXL010012583.1:548584-592423 GCA_025134845.1 Neodon shergylaensis | reverse complement strand
TTCCTTCCTTCCTTCCTTCCTTCCTTCCTTCCTTCCTTCCTTCCTTCTTCTGTTGCTTCTTCTTCTACTTCTTCTGCTTCTTCCTTCTCTTTCCTTTTCCTATCCTTCTTCTAAATTTGTTCTTAAACTTTGTTAACAAGACTAAGGGCTCTTTCTTTCTGTACCGATATCACACCCACCAACATGGTGAACATTCCTAAGATCCGCTGGACATTCTGCAAGAAATGTGGCAAGCACCAACCCCACAAAGTGACACAGTACAAGAAGGGCAAAGATTCTTTGTATGCCCAGGGAAAGCGGCGTTATGACAGGAAACAGAGTCGCTATGGTAGGCAGACTAAGCCTATTTTCCACAAAAAGGCGAAAACTACAAAGAAGATTGTGCTGAGACTGGAATGTGTGGAGCCCAACTGCAGATCTAAGAGGATGCTGGCTATTAAGAGATGCAAGCATTTTGAACTGGGAGGTGATAAGAAGAGAAAGGGCCAAGTGATCCAATTCTAAGCTGATCTTGTTATGAGGACAATAAAATCATGAGCTTTCACTCAAAAAAAAAAAAAAAGACTAAGGACTCCAGTTTTCCTGGTAATGTAGTACCCTAGATGGGATTCTGAAAAAAAAAAAAAAAAAGTGAGATCCCTAGAAAAATCATAAAAGAAAGGTAATGGAAACTAACTTCTAAAAGAGAAACCTCACTTCTATTCATCTATTGTTGGGGGAGGCAACCCAACATATGTCTATGTAAAAAAGATACTTATTTTAGGACTATGTATAACTGAGAACCCCTTATAAACCCCTAAATGCCTAGTGGTAAGGAAATGGCTAAATAACAGGTTGTGGCCTATGCTATCAGTATGATGCAGGCATGACAAAGGGATGATTTATATAATATAATACAGTATATTAATAATATATGATAATGTAATATAATGCAATATAATGATCTATCTATCTATCTATCTATCTATCTATCTATCTATCTATCTCTCTGTCTATGGAGAGATGATTCAATGATTAAAAACACTGGTACTCTTTCAGAGGACCCATCAATTCCCAGCCCCCACATAGTAACTCGTTATAACTTGTAACTCAAGTTTCTGTGGAGCTAATGCCCCCTTCTGGTACCTTTGTAGGTCACAGACCTATATGCAACCAAAACACCCATACCCATAACAATTAAATAAAAATTAAAAAAATTAACTTTTGCATCACTTTTTTTAACTTTTCTAGCTATTTTCATCTGACTGTTGTAGATATCTATGAGGATAGTTGTGAACCTTTCCTTTTCATGAAAACAATCAAAGGAATATTTTTGCTTACTTTCCTCCTCTTATGGAAGCTCTTAAAGATCAAGTTCAGCCTGAAATTTATACAGGATTAGGTAGTTAGGGAATTCTATGACCTGACAAATTTAAGAAACACTACTTCAAAGACAACCAATACAGGACTCCCAAGGTTTTTATAGTCTGTGGGTGCAATGTCAGTGTTTGGTACTCATACCTTTGGGGCATCCCCACTTCCCCATATGATGGCTTCATGGTGGGACTGAAAGCATAATCTATTACTTCAAAGGTAAATTTAGAGAAGATTCAAAGCTTCCACTCTGCCACAGTGTCTCAGTTTCTTGGATTGCTTGCCCTGGGGAAACCAGTTGCATATTGGGATGAACCTTGGAGAGACCCAGATAGCAAGAATCAAAGCTCCTGCTCACAGCCACATCCTTGAAAAAGCTGCAGCCCGGGTGCACAGTGTGACTTGGACCTCAGGAGAGACCCTGCACCAAATCTCCCAGAAAAGATGGCCCTAAATTCTTGAAATAATGAGTTTGTTGTTTAACTTACTAACAAGTGTCTTGGAAAATGAGAAAGGTGGATGGATGTAGCTGAAGGCTTTTCTGTGTCCCACCCAGTCCCACATCCATTTTCAATTATTTGTAACTGGAGGTTTTTCTCCCACCCACCAGTTCTCAGATAACTACTCTGAGGTTTAATATTAATTATAAATGTTTGGTTGATGGCTCAGGCTTATTACTAGCTAGCTCTTACATAAAAATAAACCCATATCTATTAATCTGTATATCACCACATGGCCTGTGGCTTACAGGTAATGCTTTGACATCTTATTCCTCTGGTGACTGCTGATGTCTCTCTCAACCCTGCATTCTTTTTCCCTGTATTCAGTTTGGCTTTCCCACCTAGATATTCTGCCCTGTCATCAAAATTACATATAACAAAAACAGGTATCAAGCAAGAATTACAGCTATAATATTTAGTTGACTTGTATTTGGCAAAATTAAAGAAAACACTCTATAACTTATCCTATCTTTGTGAGTCTAAAGTTTCATATCTAATTTGTCTTTCATCATACCTAAGGAAAAGTATAATTATAACTGTTTTGTCTTTAATTCCATCAAAGTTCACAGAAGGGTACAATATAACCTGAGTAAACAGGAAGTGCATTGTAAACAACTTGCAAAATTCTAGAAACGACAAGAGACATTATCAACCTGACACTAATTCTGCTTCTGTAATCTCACTTAACTGCTGTTTGTTCAGAAAAAAAACAAAAAAAACAAAAAATATAATGCCTCACATAGCAGAAAAATCCTCAGTAATTTAGGCAGTTGTGGTTTGTGCCTTTAAAAACTCCAGCATCTTCCCGTTTGCAGCAGTTCTATTGTTTGTTGTCAGAACAGTTCCCAGTTGTCACAACATCCCCATAAATATTAACTTTTTTACTTTTAACTTGAAGTTTTGTCTGGTGGGGTCTTTTCCTGGTGGTCTTGAACTCTGAAACAAAGATATTTGAGAGTACTTATGAGGAAATTAAACACCAAGTATAACTTGCATGCTAAACTGGCCTGCATCAGTTATGAAAATGAGATCATCCTTACTGTGCTATCCCAGTTTCTTTTGTTAGCAAATTGGACAAATCAGATGGCTTGCTTTCTAGTCAAAACTTTTAAAATGTCCATTCCTGGATTTCAAAAAATAAAGACAACTGGGCTCAACAGGTGAAAAGCACTTGCTCTTGCAGAGGTTCTGAGTTTGGTTTGGAGTACTTTCATGCCAGCTCCCAATGGCCAGTAGCTTTAGCCAGGATCCAACCCCATATTCTGGCCTGTAGCTACTGAATGTTCATAGTGACATACCACAGATGCAAAGACCCATAAAATTCTTTTTAAAAAGTTGATAGGCTCTGTCCTCTTACTAAAACTAACAGCAATAACTCAGAATTCTAAACGTGTCTCACTTCTTCGACTAACATTCTAGCTCACTTGTGACCTTTTTCTCCTAATGGTGACGCAGTACCGACAGTTTTCTAAGGAACCTTGGTAGAGTCTGGTCATTCTCAACTAGTCAAGCTAGGAGGGAGCTGAATTAGTGGCCTTTCAATTCAGTGTCACCAGTATAGGTTCACACTACCCTAACCGGGTCCTAACTGTCCCGGGAAGGTCTTCCACTGTCATGAGCTAACATAACTGCTGGTCTGGCTGCCCCGGATTATACCTGCTCAAGAGAAAAATCACTCATGCACAGCTTTTTCTGATAATGAAGGTGGCTCTGAAAAGAGCCGTTTGTTTTAAAACTGTTAAGTGCAATCACTTGTTCTGGGACTTGTGGCTGCTCTCGGTCTTCTTGGGCAGCAGCACCGCCTGGATGTTGGGCAGGACGCCGCCCTGCGCGATCGTCACGCGGCCCAGCAGCTTGTTGAGCTCCTCGTCGTTGCGGATGGCCAGCTGCAGGTGGCGCGGGATGATGCGCGTCTTCTTGTTGTCGCGGGCCGCGTTGCCAGCCAGCTCCAGGATCTCGGCCGTCAGGTACTCCAGCACCGCCGCCAGGTACACTGGTGTGCCAGCCCCGATACGCTCTGCATAGTTCCCTTGGCGAAGGAGCCTATGGACGCGGCCCACGGGGAACTGCAGGCCGGCCCTGAAAGAACGGGACTTGGCCTTGGCGCGAGCCTTGCCGCCCTGCTTCGCACGTCCCGACATTGTCTTCGACAAGCTTGAAGGAAAGGGTAACCAAGCTAGCGCTTCCACGCCTATTTATAGTCTGATGGAAGGACATACTCGCCACCTGATTGGCTGATTGATGCTGGACTAGCCAATCAGGGAGCAGTACTTTAATTCCCCTTATTTGCATGCACAGAGCCCATATTATCCAATCAGATATCGTGTATCCTTACGTCAGTTGAGGTCCACGCCTATAAATGCCTCTTCTCTACTTCCAGCCAACTGTGTTTTCTCAGTAGTTGGCATTCCTCTGAGCCGTTGGGGTGTGAAGGGTTACTTTCACCATGCCGGAGGTGGCGGCCAAGGGCACTAGCATTTCCAAGAAAGGCTTCAAGAAAGCGGTCACGAAGACTCAGAAGAAAGAGGGCCGGAAACGTAAGAAGTGCCGTAAAGAGAGTTACTCCATCTACATCTATAAGGTGCTGAAGCAGGTCCACCCCGACACCGGCATCTCTTCCAAGGCCATGGGCATCATGAACTCGTTCGTCAACGACATCTTCGAGCGCATCGCGGGCGAGGCGTCGCGCCTGGCGCATTACAACAAGCGCTCGACCATCACGTCCCGGGAGATCCAGACGGCCGTGCGCCTGCTGCTGCCCGGGGAGCTGGCCAAGCACGCCGTGTCCGAGGGCACCAAGGCCGTCACCAAGTACACCAGCGCCAAGTGAACTTTCCAAGTGACTGTTAACACCACCAAAGGCTCTTTTCAGAGCCACCCACTTCTTCGAGCAAGAGAGCTTTGCTTACTGGCTGGTCCCCGCCCTGAGCTTGGCCATGTGGGAACCTGGCCCAGGCTGCGGTGAAGGGAGTCTCACTGGCCATCGCAACAGCTTTTCAAATGCGGCTTTGTTTTCAGAGGAGGAACACATAATCCCAAAGTAATTTCAGATCTGAAGCTGAAGGCTTTCTGGTCTGATGTCTTCTGTCTAGTGAGAGTTCTAGGATTTAGTTTTGCTGGAAACACAGCAACGGTAGGTAGGAGCTGCCTGGTAGCCTCAAATGCTTCATAGTGGACTGTGTTAGGTGGGGTTAACTGACAAACGGCAATAACGGAAATTGGTGTCCTGCCAAGGTGGCCACATCGGGCTATGCCTTTGTTGGTTGGTACCATCTCTAGTCAGAGTCTAACTGCCCCAGCTTTCAGATCCTTGCCTATTGTAGACCACTCTTAATATTACCCACGGATAGTGAGGACTATTTAGGGAAAAAGCCAGAAAAGGCTTCTCTCTTCAAACCTGACATAGCTTTTACATCATATACAGTCTGCAGTAAGAGGAAATGTTAGCGGACTTGTCTGGGGTAATACTATCTCTGAACAGTACCAGCAAGTGTAGAAAGGTTCAAATAGGAACCTTCAAATGGGAGAGATTTCATACTCAAACCATTACGGGTCTGCTCCACAATGCAGGATGACCTCATTTCAATATTGTTAAAACTACATCCTCAAACATTGTTTCTAGGCATGGTCAAACTTAAAGGGTGAGGCATGAGCATTCTGTCTGTAAAATAGTTTACTATGGCACTTCACATCTTAAACCTGACCCGTAGGCTTTAGTGTCACATAAAATACTCAGAGCACATGAATCAAGAGTATTTTATAAATTATTTTTATAAAATATTTTATATTTATATATTATAAAATATATTTATATATTACTTTTATAGTATTTTATAAATTTTTTTGGTCATATAAATTAACCTGCCCCAAATTTTCTGTGCCATTTCTTTGAGAAATTATTGAGACAACTTCCCCATTTGTGTTTGCTTCTGGAAGCCCTGTGCTACTGGGGGCTTCCTGCTTCTTGGGCAATCCCTCACACATGCGCCCTCACACCTTCCATTCATTCAATGAGCAAACACTCTGAGAATGGGAAAGGGAACACGGTTCTTATAAATAACATTTTGGAAAGGAAAATAAGGAGAACGCTAACAAGTGGACGTGTATCTGTCCCAACTCAACAGTACAGGCCAAGGACAGCAGCTTGTAGTGGACCGAAAAGTAGAGACTTGAGTCAGATGAATAGCCCCTCCGCTTCTGCTTCTTCAGGGAGAGCCGGCTTCTATTGCTGCAATGAAACCCTTACCAAAAGCAACTTGAGGACAAAAGTGTTAATTTCATCTTACAGCGGTAGATCATCAGGAAGAGACTTCAGGGCAGGAACTCAAGGAAGCAACTGTGTGGAGGCTGAGAAATGTAGCCCCATTCTCATCGTTGTCTGATGGTCAGAGTTTGGAGACTAACAGGCGTAATTTGTACCTTCTAACTCAGGAGGTGGTTGCCTGGCTCTTTCGAAGTTAAGAAATCTCGATGCCATCCTGACAGGTGGTCAGGACATGCAAATGTACTTCTGCTCCTTCTATGGTCACTATGAGGTCACTTGGGAAAGAGCTGTTTTCTGCCTACATGAAACAGTGTGGCGAGTATAGTAACTCGGTCATCTGGCTACCTAGGCAACAGAATGCTAATGATGGGAAGTCTCTGAATGGACGGATGAGTTAATCTTGCTGTATTATGTTAATGAAGTCTTTGTTACCTTCTCCTCCAGTTTACATTGGGTATAAAAGCTGTGGAAAATAAACGTGGGTGATTTCAGGATCTGAGCAATCCCTAAAACTCCTTCCTGATACTGTCTTGTGGTTTCTGTCTTTATTTCCCATGCCCCTACCCTGGTAAGAGGTGATTCTGTTGAGGCTAGTCCTCAGCAGAACTAAAGCAGAGACCATGGAGGAATGCTGTATACTGGCCTCTCAGCTTGTTTTCTTACACAACCCAGAACCGTGCACTAGGCTCTCCCACATCAATCACTAACCAAGGAAATGTCCCACAAACTTGCAAACACAAACCAATCTGATGGAGGCATTTTTCTCAAATATAGGCCCTCTTTCTAAATAAGTCTAGCTGTGTCAAGTTGACAAAACCAGCCAGGATAAATGGTACGTCTATACAGAACGAGTCAGTGAAGTGATTGAAAAAGAAGAATGAGCAATTGCTACATAGAATGAAATGAATAATTCATTTATTGGATTACTCATTGGAACTATGTGTAATATTGAGTTGGATGTGTCACTCCCAGCCTGCCAAGTACTGACCACTTTCACAGGGTATTTAGGGTTGCCCTGGAACAAGGAACACGTGGTTTGGGGTTTGTATGTGTGCTCCTTCTGTCTTTCCCTTGCCATGCTCTCCCGGCCACCCGTGAGTGTGTCGTCTATTAAACACGGGCATTTGATTTGGCTTAATCTGGTTTGATTGGAGTTCTTGGCACCAGTGGAGAGGTTTTTCTTAACACTATGCTCCCAAGTAAAAGAACAAGACTGAAAATTTTACCAGTGTTTCAGGTGCAGACACAGCAGATTTGGGAGCGGTACTGTTATTTTCTATCTCTAAGTGTTTCATTGTGGCAGCTGGGGCCCCTGATTACAGACAACACATGTTTCTGTCTGTTATCTCTTTGGAGTTCCTTCAGGGGCATCTCACTGTACACAAAGGTATAAGGCTTTTCTCACTATGAATTAAAAAAGCCTTTTAAAGTTATGTGTGTGTATGTAGAGTATGTGGGTATGTGCATGTGTGTGTATGTGTGTATACAGTAATTAGGTATGTGTATATGTGTGTGTATGTAGAAGGTGCTTTTAGAGGTCAGAGGTATCAGATCCCTTGGATCTGGGTTAAATGTGGTTGTGAGACACTGGTTGTGGGTTCTGGGAACTGAACTGGGGTCCTCTAAAAGAGCAGAAAGCATTCTTGACTACTGAGCTGTCTCTCCAGCCTTTCCTATGAATTTTTTTTACTGTATATTTTATTTCAAACTAAATTTTTTTATTGTAGAGAAAGCCAATATGGACAGTGTAGCTCTTTTGAAGGAAATATAAATCAAATTAAAAATTCCAGTTAAGTTTTTAAGTAGTTGGTGTTTTTTATTTTTTTCCGTAATGTCGATCTGCTCTTGGAGAAAGCGTTCTTTCTCACTCAGAATCCTCTAGCAGAAATATGAGATAACCTGTAGCTCCCCCATCACTACTGGAGACCACAAAGGATCCTGTCATGTGAGCCAAGAACAAGTTATGAAGGAATGCAAACTCAGTGGACAAACTGTTGGTTTCCAACCCAAATGCTTTGAAACAGGATCTTCACGATCCCACTGCAATCTTCTTTTTAAGGAGACCCAAATATACGCACAATGTCTCCTCAGAATCCTGGTGCTGCGGACTGGGCTCAGAAGCTACAAGGGTGCTGACCTCCAGGGTATTTTTTCTCCTACATGTTGCCAACAGAGAGAAAATCTTCGTCTCTGGTCCCATGGCAGGTTTCACCTTAAACCCGCAGCTCTGGGCCCTTCTGCTGTTTTTTTTTTTGTTTTGTTTTGTTTTGTTTTTGGTGATGCTAATCACTAAGAGAAGGCCTGAAAAGTGGTAATCCCTGTCTCCACGCAGAACACCCTAGCCTGATTTACCTGGGATCTGAATTTTTTCTTAAAACTACAGCAAAATTCAGTTGGCTATTTAGAGATACGGTCCGGGCGATTAGGAAGCAATTTTGCCTGGTGAGCCTGTCACATCAAGCATAGCAGCTAACACCAATTTGGTTATCCAATCCATGAAGTATAGACATAACATCAAAGTCAAAAGTCTGTAGCCCTTCAGAGTGTGGGTGGATCTTGACTTGCGAACGTGATGTGGCCATTGGCCAGTTTTATTTGGTTGCTGTATAGCTGTCGATGACCTCATTCTCAGACACAGGCTAAGCACAAGTCCGTGCCTGTCTCCCCCACGATTGCAGGTAGATGCTTGCTGAAATGTGCCAGACTTGATGCCACGTGCTGTGCCGTGCCATGCAGACAAAGCTGTTGATGGGCTAGAGCTTGTATCCCGATAAGGCCCCTTTTGGTGAGATGCAGACCATGACTGGGCTCTCGGGAACGTTCCTTGTGCTCCCCAGCCTTGCTGAGTGCCAGCAACTGTCTGGAGCACTTTGTGGCAAGCCTGGTATGGCTGGCACAAGGCTGTAGATAACAGCAAATGGCGAGCGGATCTGGGCGGTGGTGGCACATGCCCTTAACCCCAGCTCTTGGGAGGCAGAGGCAGATGGCTGTGAGTTCGAGGCCAGCCTGGTCTACAGAGTGAGTTCCAGGACAGCCAGGACTACACAAAGAAACCCTGTCTAGAAACAAA
Source organism: Neodon shergylaensis (assembly GCA_025134845.1). Lineage (NCBI taxonomy): Eukaryota > Metazoa > Chordata > Mammalia > Rodentia > Cricetidae > Neodon > Neodon shergylaensis. The sequence continues at coordinate 583,236 of JABTXL010012583.1, read as the reverse complement.
TAAACAGCAAGTGAGTGGAATCTGAGTTGGAGTGAGGTGTGAAATTTACAGTCACTAAGCTCACGTGGCCAGCTGCGGATATGTAAATGAGACAGTATTGGTAAGTTCCTTGGGTTACTAAGAGACCAACAGTATCCACGAAGCCAGAAATCTGGACTTAGCGTCACAGTGAGAACGAAATGTATTTTAACAGTCACCAGTTTTCCGTTATTTTTGTTATAGCAGCTACATTAATGGGGAATTGGGGGAAGTACTTAGCCCAGGATAAGTCCCATCAGTAGTGAGAGACCTACAGACTCCCAGCCATGTTCAACAAGACCAGTTCTGTTCCGGGTGCAGACCCGAGCGATGGGGTGCACAACCAGGCCGAGTGAAATTCGGAGTGGACCTGCAACGCATATGGCCGCAGGAAGATGACCTCCTTCTCCATACGTTCAAATGGCAGAAGTCAGGACAAGCTCAAACTGTTTAGGATTAGAGAACATTGCTAGGAATGGTGCCTTCTCTAGTATGCAAATACTAAGCCTTCTGCACACTGTTCCAAGCTAGCAACACTTCCCACATGGCAAAGGCCAGCGAGTGACCTGAACTTCCAAAGGGAAAAACACAAAGTTGAAACCAGACTCTCATCAGAGACGCTCACCCTTTTCACAAAGAGTGTGACAGAATTGCAGGGTCACAGGGGATTTGATCATCAGCCATAAGTTTAAGAGTCCACAGCTTTCACAGAGTAACAGGACTGTGAGGAGAATTGGTGGTAGGGGTGTCTAAAGGGATTTTTTTTCCTCCAGTGATCCGAGGCTGTAATTTATGGTTGTGAATGGTACAAAACGAAGCAGGTAAAATGGTGAGAGCAGATCCTAATTGTGACGTTATTATTGTCACATATTAATATTAACATAATATTAAAGGAATGTTATTAAAGGAACAAATCTAGTTCAGATGTTGTTGTGCTGGCCTATGTTGTTCCTGAGAAAAAGAAGGAAAATGTGGGATCATCTTTGAGAGCTTCCTAGTATTCTAAGGGTGAAATAACTGTGAATGATTGGATTCGAAATAAAAATAAATTGCTAACTTGTTTTCGGAGAGTGGACATACAGGATGAGTGATGTGGCCAGCACCTCTCAGCATCTGGTGGCAAGTGTCACGATTGTCTTCTAGCCAAGATTTTTCTGAACTGTAGGGCATCCTGCATCTGTAACTATACCATGCAAATAAAAACAAGGACCCATGCAAATGTTTGCTACCTGTTAAGCCATGTATTAAAATACTAATTTCATTTCTTTGTATTATTCAGGGGTTATTATCTCAAGAAAAAGTTTTAATAGTGAAATGGGCAAGACTGGAGGCTCTGGTGCCAGATAGGAACACTTGACACTGCAGACTAAGCAGTAAGGCAAGGCACACACAGTAGTAAACAGCCACCGAAAAAGTCAGTCATGCAGCCAGCATCTGCCGTGACAAGCTACAAAAATTCCCTTAAAATCTACAGAGTTAACAATTGTCCTATTACTCAAATCTGCAGAGAACTGGCCATGAGACACATTTGAGAGAAATGATTAAACCTGAGAGCTTCATGAAGAACTGGAGCATGAATTCAGGGATTGTTTTAAAATTCTAGAGGTACAGTTTTGAAGAATGTGAACATATTTTAAAATAATGATGGAATAAAAGTTTCTGAAGAAATATAAAGTGATTGCCGTGAATCTGGAAGGCAGGGAGTAGCATGCTGGCAGGAGGAAGCTGGTGTCGTGGCTGGGCTAATGTCCTCACACATGCTCCCACTGCTCACTCCCAAACACTTAAGAGAAGGACAAATGTGGCCAGGGAAGTGGCTCCAGATTGTGACAGAACCCTACTCTTGTTGTTTTAGAAATATGGGAAGATCCAGTAAAAGCTGCCAAGTGCTGATTCTGTGGGACACAAGACAGACTCAGTTACAAGAATCCACAAATCTTCCTTTAATATGAATGACAACACTGGGTCCAACAACAACAACAAAACCACCAAAACAAAACAGAAACAGATACAAAAAAACAATGGTAATACAGGGTTCCTCAAAGTCCGTCAAGGATGCTTGAGTATTGTGTAAGATGCAAACTTCGGTCACTTTATAAAATCAAGGGAAAACAAATCTATTTCAGACTCAATAGATGTTTCTAAGATGTTTGGTAATAGGCTGAGTTGTATAACTGGTTGTGCTGGCTGCTCGTAGGTCAACTTGACACACAAACTAGAATTACCTGAAAGGAGGGAACTTTAGTTGAGAAGAGACTTCTATAAGATCCAGCTGTAAGGCATTTTCTTAATTAGTGATTGATGGGGGAAGGACCGAGACCCATGGTGGGTGGTGCATTCTCTGGGCTGCTGGTCCTGGGTTCTATAAGAAAGCAGGCTGAGCAAGCCAGGGAAAGCAGCTCAGTAAGCAGCACCCCCCTGTGGCCTCTGCATCAGCTCCCGCCTCCAGGATTCTGCTCTTTTTGAGTTCCTGTCCTGACTTCCTTCAATGATGAACAATGCTGTCGAAGTGTAAGCCAAATAAGCTTTTTCCTCCCCAATTAGCTTTTTGGTTATGGTGTCTTGTCACAGCAATAGAAACCCTAACTAAGACACTGGGAAAGATACCTGTAGTTATGAGAAGGCTTTCTCCAACGCTAGCAATATCCTAGCATCTCAGACAAATCTTTGAAAAGGACACTAAAAATATGTAGCACCTCAGAAAGAAAAAAAATAACATAATGTCCGTGACTTTCGAGGTGCAATGCCACACAGAGCACAAAAAGTCACATGGGAATCAACTATCACCGTCAGAGAAGAGCTGTGGTTGGGTTTGAAAAAAATGTCATCCCAATAAATAACATGTATTTGATGTAATAATTGTTCTCACTTCAAAATGTTAGTGCTGCTCTCTCCTCAGTTTATCCTCAGTTTATAAAAATTATACTATGTGAGAGAAATTTTGATATAACTTTTTTGGGTAGTATTGGCTGCTTTTCATTTTAAAAGTGAGAAAGCATATGGTAAATAGTAGAAGAAATAGAATGTTCTACTGTAATAAGACTGGGGTGGGGAGAAAAGAGATTAAAGACTAATGAAATTGGGAACAAACAAGGACAGATAAGGCTGAATGCTAAAGCCAAGGGGAGAACAGAAGTATGCCTGATTACTCTCCAATATGGGCAAATGAGGAGCAGAGGAATTAGGGTGAAATGTCTCTAATATCTGTTTGTGAAAAACCCTAAAGAGGGAACTGCCTTGCTGATAAACATCGTAGTAGGGACAAGTTCAGACAGTAGCAATAGCACACAGAATCCAAACATGCAGAATGTATAGCAGGGTTGAGAAGTTTGTAAAAATTGTTTTTACCACAATACACTCTAAGAAATCCAGTTTATTATAAGACCAAGTACCAGAAATACATGCGTATGAGTAGCAGGTTAAAGAAAAGTTCACCGGCACAATGTACTGCAATGGGAGGATCCTAAAACTCTTATTCTGAATTGTTCTGTTTTGTCCTCTTGCTCTCTCATGTGTATATCCTCTGCATTGGGTCAGGAAAGGAACTCGAGTCACCCGGTCTCCAATGTTGGTTAGGGCACAGGCTAAACCACTAGATCGCCCCAGAGATTTTCATTCACGGAGTTGGAAGGGACACATTGGTGGCATCCAGGGGAACTGAAGACTTCAGAAAAATGAGTGCACATCTGTACCTCTTACTGCAAGAGTGGTAGAGCTCCTTATTGGAGTAAGTTACAAAAACAGAAGTGATGTCAGGCTAAGAACCGTGGCTGTTGGGAGAAAGGGTTGTGTGTTGGGTTCCTCTCAGAAGATGCCCTCGGTCCCAGCAGCCTCTTGTAGCAAGAGCATCTCAGGAATGGCCCTTTCCAGGCCTCTTCCCTGTTTCTTTAATCTATTTCAAGCAGGTAGGTCCTTTCATTGCATGCACATCTAAAGCCTCACTCAGGACCGTGGTCAATCTAAATCTTTCTGCTCTGCCTTGTTCTTAATCAGAGTAGACCGCAGGGATAAGCAGGGAGTAAGGAGGAGGCACAGATTTAAGCGGATGATGGATTTGTCTCTGTATCTGGTACCAGAAGGCAATCAGAGGAAAAGTTCAGAATCAGATAAGATCAAGAAGGCATAACTGATCCTTTGAGGAGATTTGTGTGTTCGCCTGATTTCTTTGCTTAGGATTGTCAATCTGTCCCTCTGTTCTGCCGTTAGGAACCCATGGGAGCAGTGGGATCCCCAGGCCTGCTTTCCAGTTCCTTTTGTGTGACTTCTGAAATCTTGAACCTTATCAAAAACTCTACCATTTGTAACTGCATCTGCCTTCAGGATCATACACAGTAGTAATAAAATCAATATCCTACTATTTTCACCTGGTCTTACACTTTCCTCTATGGTCTAAACACTCCAGTGTGAATCAATTAATAATATGTAAAGAACACGTGACATGTCTACTATGATCATTGTGCTGGCTGGTTTTATATGTCAACTTGACACAAGCTGGAGTTATCTGAAAGGAAGGAACCTCAATTGAGAAAACGTCTCCATAGTATCAGGTTGTATGGCATTTTCTTAATTAGTCATTGATGGGGGGAAGGACCTAGCCCGTGTGGGTGGTGCCATATGTGGGGTGGTGGTCCTGAGTTCTGTAAGGAAGAGGGCTGAGCGAGCAATGTGGAGGAAGCCAGTAAGTAGCACCCTTCCATGGCCTCTGTGTCAGCTCCTGCCTCCAGGTTCCTGCCCTGCTTGAGTTCCTGTCCTGACTTCCTTCAGTGAACAGTGATGTGGAAGCAGAAGTTAAATAAGCCCTTCCCTCCCCAATTTGCTTCTTGGCCACAGTGTTTCATCACAACAATAGACACCCTAATTAGAACAACCACCACGTGCTACCTGGTGACATGATTCTGGTGAAGCCTGCCGCCTTTGCTGAGTGGTCACAGCCTTATTGACATTTTCCCTCTTAAGTGTGTAGTGAGATTAGGGACTTACCAGTGAGTGTCCTCCCCATTACCTCAGAGAAATCTAAGTATTGATTCCTATAAAAGGCCTCATTCTTAATTTCTTTCTTCCAAACTATACCAGAATAACAAATTCAAATAAATGAAGCCAAGCTTATTGCTAAAATCTTTTAAAAAAATTATTTATGTATTTTTTATGACTACTCTATTTGTATGTATGCTTACATGCCAGAAGAGGGCATCAGATCCAATATGAATGACTGTGAGCCACCATATGTTTTTATGGAACTGAACTCAGGACCTCTAGCAGAACAGCCAGTGTTCTTTTAACCACTGAGCCATCTCTCCTGTAGAAATATGAGTGCGGGCTACGTTCCTGCCACCCCGGCTCACGGCCACTCTGTTGTAATAAGAGCTGTGGGGCTACGTTCCTGACACCTGCCCGCCCGCACGGCTAGCTTTATACCCGAAATAATTACACAGAAACTGTATTCTTTTAAACACTGCCTGGCCCATTAGTTCCAGCCTCTTATTGGCTAGCTCTTACATATTGATCTAACCCATTTCTAATATTCTGTGTACCCCACGAGCTGGCTTACCAGGGAAGATCTTAACCTGTGTCTGTCTGGAGTGGGAGAATCATGGCAACTCCTGACTCGGCTTCTTTCTCCCAGAATTCTGTTCTGTTTACTCCACCTACCTAATTTTCTGTCCTATTAAAGGGCTGAGGCAGTCTCTTTATTTAACCAATGAAATTAACACAAAACAGAAGACTCTCCCCCATCACTCTCCAACCTCAAGATAGAGAAGTCTTTTTTTTTTTCTTTTGGTTTTTCGAGACAAGGTTTCTCTGTGGCTTTGGAGCCTGTCCTGGAACTAGCTCTGTAGACCAGGCTGGTCTTAAATGGAATGATTGCAAGGCAATCAGAGGACACATTTAGAGCCGAGACTCAAGCGTCTCAGTAAGAAAAAGTACGGTGTGACAGTATACTTAGAAGTTGGCTGTCCGCTCACTGAACAAGGGTTACCAAGCATGGGAACACAGAGCGGTGCTCAAAAATTAGCTGCGTGTTAACAGTGTTTCGAGAAGTTTGTATAAAAGTGATGAGCAAATGAATGAACTGAGGATTTCAAACAACCCCAAGTGAAAATGCAAAGTTACAGATAATGTTTATGTATAAAACTTGCTGAGACTTAGGGGCTGGAGCATCTCATTCCGATTTGAAGGGACTGGAGAGCAAGAAAATACTTCCAGGGAAGGAAACATTTGAGTCACATCTGGAGGATGGTGTCAGAAAATGCCATTCAGGGAAAAGGCAAGATTCAGTTAGGGACGTGGAAGAGAGTCACCAGCACTGAGGTGTGGCCACAGATGGCTGCTCTGAGTCATAACACACAATCCGATGTGACCGGAGAGTGTGGGGACACACTGGGGAATGTGACTGGGAAGCAGCTTGAGATCAGTCAATGCAAAGCTTTGGGTAGCTAAGGAGCTTCGTTTTTTTTTTTTCCAGTTTCTTAAATCCTTGTTTACCACTGTGTCTGCATGATGGGGCATGGCAGCACGTGTGCAGAGTCATGAGATTAGTCACCTTGGGCTGCTAGGACAAAACACCACTGGCTGGGCAGCTATATACAATGGGAATTTAAACTCTCGTAGATCTGGAGACTGCAAAGCCTAGGGTTAAAGTCTGGCCTGGTTCAGTTTTTGGTGAGTGTCTGCTTACTGTGTATCCTGGTTTTGACCTCATGTGACACAGAGATGGGGTAGAGAGAAAGTGAGAGGGGAAGAGGGAGGGATTGAGTGAATTATGGCTTCTCTTCCTCCTCTTTCTCAGACACTAATACTGTTGGGGGGGTATCACTCTTATCCAAACCTAATTATATTCGTCAAGCTCCGACTCCAAGTACCATCATATGGAAGGTAAAGGCTCCAACATAAACTTCAGGGATATAGCCAGTCAGTTCAAGGCATCCATCAGCCATGCATCTGAACATGCATTTCCCTAGGTTCTAACTCTAGTTTATCAATGTATTGTACATTTATAATTTTCGAACATTTACAGAAACTGCCTCAGTTTTAATTTTTATCTTATTTTAATTTTGTATTATACATCCATGTATATTCTTTCTAATTTTTTATTTCCTTTACCCAAATAGCTATAGGACTCTTACTATACATTCTCTACCCACACCGGGACCCTTTTATTCAAGAAGTCAGCTCCTTGTCCCATGTTACCGGATTCGCTTACATTTTCCTTTTCAGATTTTTAAACTGAAAAGATATTTTTTATTTTCATTTGTTATTAGTCCTTATAATCATATGCTGTGATTTTCTGTAGTATAGGCAGAGATTATTTCTATCCTATGTTAACAATACATTTTTATTATAATAAAACTTCTTAAAATATTCATTTTTCTTTCAAATAAGCTAAGGAATTGAGGGCAGGGGCACTTGGCTTTCTAATGAACAGTTTTTATATTCTTTCTGTAGTACCCTGGTTGCCTTGGTAGAAAGACTAACTGCCCTACAGTCAGCAACCCTCCCTTTATGGCCCCCTTGCTGCTTTGAATACCGCAAAGACCACTAGAAAAGATAGCATAGCAACCACAGCTACCAGTTGCTCAAACATAACTTTCACTTGCCAGAGGGGGGCGTGCTCCCCATCACCCAGAACCACAAAAAGGTTGGTGGCTGGCTTCTACAATCCTTCACTTGTGTAAGCCTCTCCCAAGGATGCAAGTATGGTTCTTCTGGAGGATGCATCCTTTGCAGGAAGATGGGGCAGACTCCCTTGCCGTATCTTATTTCTCTACATTAGCAAGCTGTTTGGTTTATTTGCCATTCTGCTGGGAAACATCACCCTGATGAGGCAACACGAGGCCCCAGCCCAATGGAGAACTTCTCTCACCTGGTCTATTCTTACCTGTTTGGTCTTTGTCATTCTAGAGCAGGGGCTCTGGTGACGGGAAGAAGGGGTGAGATGGCAGCAGGACGGGAGGATGCCAGCTGCAGCTCTGGCGCAGTAGCACTGGTTACAGTAGAGATGGCAAAGGCAGTGGTGGTGGGTACGAGGGGCAGAGACGATGAAAGCTCTGATGTGCTGAAGACAAGGAATGATGAGCTGACCATTGGAAGAGTTCCAGAGAGCTACCAAAGGGTCTCAGTGACCACAGGGCCATTAGCTGTAAAACCATTTCTGTCAATGGCTCAGTTTCTGAACAACACAGCACCCATCACTGTAGGACTGAGGGTCCCAAGAGCTGCAAGACCAGAAGGTGCTACTGGCTCTGTTGTGTCCACTGCTGCTGAAAGTTGAGGAGCATAGTACTGCCGAGTACTAAAACCACTATATTAATCCCAGAGCAGTAAGCCTCTAGCCTGAAAATATGTTCAGCCATACGTACCCGACTTTGATGAAGGCAGTAGGCCAATAGCTGTGCTCTGTATAAAACTAGTTCTATTAAACATGGGTATGGTGGGAAATGGCCACATAGGAGACAAGATGTAACCCCATCCTTTGAAAATTGTAATACCCCAGAGACAATAGAAGGTAGCAATATCATCAGTGAGCTGGTCAGAGGGTTGACAAGATGGCGTGGCAGCGAAAGATATGCCACTCTGCTTGACGACTTGAATTCCATTCCTGGGATCAACACGGTGGAAGGAAAGAACCCACTCTTGAAAGATCTCCTTTGATCTCAACCAGTGCACATTGACCCTCACAGACTTCAACACACAAAAATAAACACATAAATGTAAATTGAAACACGACACAGGCAGAGTATGGGGATCCTTCGAGAATCAAGGAAGGCATAAGTGACTTCAGATGAACTCAAAGAATGAGGAAGATTCAGTGAACTTGATCTGCTGATCAATTAAATAATAAAACAAAGTTAAACATTAAATGGCCGAGCCAATAAAAACATCCAGTTGGTGAGATAAGGGCAAAGGTTCTGGGTAATCATTTACTCCTAAGGGTTAGACAGCGGCACAAAGCCCAGAAACATAATGACCGGAACCAGAACCATGCGCACCGCCTTCCTCAGGTTTGCTTTCAAGTTCTTGCTCTGTTGTTGCTGATTTGGGAATGTGGGCCTTCTTCTGTTGAGATGGTAGGAGGCGAGCAAGACTGTCTCTCTTGGGAGATGGTTCTGAAAAGTGAGGCAGGATGCTGCCTTTCCCTGAAACAAATGAGGACCCTGGGAACTCCAGAAGAAGAGGGATAGAGGGAGGGAGGACGGGAGGGACGGAGGGAGGGAGACAAAAAGATAGAGGGTGGGGGAGGAAAGGGAGAGAAAGGGGGAGGAGGAGAGAGAATATCGGCTGAAGCCACTAGAAATAAATAAACGGGCACCATAAACTCAGGGTTTACATGTCTGAGGGTTATTGATGCTGGAAAATGGAGCAGAGCACTCATGCATTTAACTTACATTTGTGAAGTGCATTAATGTGAGGAAATAGCATTAACCAACAGATTGAGGCAATAACGGCTTATGTCTTAAACAATGTTTTTACCAGGCTTCAAAGATCAGCTTAACCAAAACAGTGATCACGGGGAATTACACTGGGAAGTGGGGGACAAAACAAATAACACCTCTTATGGCTTTGGACAGTGGTTCAGAGTAAAGAGCCTAGACCGGAAGAAGTTTTGGGAGTTGTGGATGAGAAGGATGCCATGTTTCTCACAAGGAGAAAACATTTAGAGTGGAGACCAGCGCTATTAACCTCGCCATTCTCACTGCAAGCCAGCACTTGGGCGGGGTGAGAAGCAGGTTAACGCCAATAGATCAGAAAGAAACAATATTGCTAAGTAAAATTGCTAAGATCCGCCGACCCACCTGCTTTCCCGGCTCTTTATAATTTTTCTGCCCTAAAAGGAAATAGTTAAGACTGATAAATTTCAAATTTATAGCTCTGCCTTAGCCTACAAGACTGAGGTCTGCTGGGCCGTCTTCCTTTCCGTGTACAGTGCGCAGGAAACCTTCGCCCCACCCCTGTCCCCACAGCTCCATTGGGCATGACTCACTCTTACCTCAAGCCACATAGAGCCTCCAATGGTTACTGTTCTGCCTGTCGCATCTCCACACCCATCTCTTTACCAAGTCTTACTGGTTCATTTCCAAATCTCCTGAATGTGGGCTTTTTCATGGCAGGCAGCTCAGCCCAGCCAGCATCAACTCCGCACCCAGGGTGCGAACAATTGCTGCCCAAGGCTGCTGTTCCCAGGCTTTCCGCATGCGTCGCAGGCTGGCTAAAATAATCCCAGTCCCTGGCCAGGCCTACGGGAGCCTGCATCTTGTGACCACTGCCTATTGCTTTGACTGCTGCTGCCCCCTTGAATCTCCTTTCTCACTCTGTGTGAGCTACGTCAGACTGCCTTCTGCCTTCCAAAGCAAGCCGAAGCTACTTGTTTCTTTTGCTGCCATTCTCGTGCACAGCTGGACTTCCCTTTCAGCTCAGAGATAGCCACTGGGTACCAGCAGACTAGGTGGTAGCAAAGCAGACGCCCTACCTGTCACTGTTAGGCCCTCAGTCACTATCACTCATACTCTCTCGCCCCCTTCCCAGCTATGCCTTTCTTGCTTTTTTTCCCATGATCATATTGCACCCTCTCACTCACCAGGGCATGCGTCCTGCATGTTGCCCATAGTCCTGGCTCTTCCCCCCCTCATCCTTGTCCCACCCTCACCCTCTAACTGGCGAATTCGCTTGTCTCACAAACTCAAGAAAGCCCATATTTCCAGGCATCCACGCTTCTGGTGAAGTAAGAATAGAAAGCAGCGAGTGAGCCGGGCGGTGGTGGCGCACGCCTTTAATCCCAGCACTCGGGAGGCAGAGACAGGCGGATCTCTGTGAGTTCGAGGCCAGCCTGGTCTACAGAGCTAGTTCCAGGACAGGCTACAAAGCCACAGAGAAACCCTGTCTCGGAAAAAAAACAAAACAAAACAAAAAAACAAAACAAAACAAACAAACAAACAAAAAAGAAAGAAAGCAGCGAGTGAGAGCCAAGACCTCCAGTAATGCTGGAGAAAGCCATGGAAGCAACCCATTCCATATAGTCCACAAATGTTTACTGAATCTGCGAATGAGCCAGCGATCATGAGCTCTGAGGCTTTGCTTCCCTGGGAGGGTCTGTAAAGCCATAAGATAATGGGGCCCTGGATTCCATCTTCAGTTCAGTGAGTGGCAAAAGTTTCTGGTGAACCCGTCTCCCTAAGGCGTGGCCAAGAGCCAGCACCTCAGTTTAGTTTTTCCAGCAGAATTCTAGGGCTCGACCCACTTGACTCCGCCATTCAGTGTTGGTTTGGACTGAGTTGTTTGTGAGTTCACTTCTGAATCCGGATGCAGCCTGGCAGGTCTAACCGCAGAGGGTGGGAGTCAGGATCCTGTCTGTGACCGCTCACTTTGAGCTGTAGTAGTGACATGCCTGGACATTAGGTGACCTTTGTAGCGACTCCGAAACACAGGATCATCCTGAAGCTAGCACACGCGACACATCTTTAATATGAACAGATTTCATATTCCCTAGATGGCAGGTGAAGAATGGCTTCACCTCACGAGAAACTTCATCCACCCTTGCTTTCCTTTAAATCGGTTTGACCCTTCAACTTCTGTGTTCATTATCAGGTGGTGAGAAGCTATCTTAGACTCTATGTAACCCCAGTCTCATAGGTCGTAGGCTTGACACAACAGAGAGCATGAAGTTCCAGACTTTATATAATGAAACGTCTCAGTTCCAGGCTGGACCCTGGAGAGAAGGGGCTGTTTGGATAGCCTCCCGTTCCCTTCCTTAGTCAACCACTCCCCTCTCCTCTCATCCTAGCTGAAGCTTCTAACCCTTCCAGGGCTGGACTAGGGCAACGGAGGCCAATATGAGGAGGGGTGCCTTTTGGCTGGTGCTTAGCCCACGCTGCATCTTTAGAAGGCCTCACTGGTGACTTCAGGGGTCCTTCTCCTGTCAGGGGTGACTCATGTCTTTTGGTCCTTTCCTCAGCTGTTGAGCATCTGTTAGTCCACTTCTGTGGTCACAGAACAGCTTCTAGGCAGGGCTTGTGGGCAGGGTTTAGAAAGCTGGGACTTTGACTCCTCTCAAGTCATCCACATCTGGTGGACCTGGAATGTGGGGCTCTGTGCCCCAGCATTTTTGCACCTGCTACCGTGAAGATACCACAGGCATTTAGTGTGGGGTGGGCTTTCTCCTCTACTCAATGGATACCCACATTCACAGCTTATGTGCTCTGAACTGAAAGACATGAACTCACCAGTTCCCTTCTCTCTGCCTTTCTGCCTCCACTGTTTCCCACAACAAGCTCAATTGGGCATATGTGTAACTCTATAAATGCCTCTCTTTCATAACATCCAGGTGGCTAAGCTGTTCTGTTTGTTCATCACAGTTGGTTTGTGCCCCTGAGCTTGGTTCAGTAGCATCTTCCTCTGAAACCTCTGAGATGGTCTCTTCCAGGTTCAGGTAGGGCTCATCATCTAGGATTATTACACACACACAGAGACACGAAGACGCATGCACATACATATACACATGAGAGTATTGTCAGCAAGAACAATTTGCACACCCTGCAGGTTGCAATTACACTTTTTTTGTGGTAAATATTTGTTGTTGTTGCTTTAAAATTTTATTCATTTACATTTATGTTTTATTTGTGTGTGTGTGCGAGCACGTGCATGTGTGCACACACTATACAACCTGTGTATAGCACATGAGGAAGCCGTAAGAGAGCTGTGCTGACCAGAAACCTGCTGGATTAACAGGTGGTTGTGAGCCTCCTTGAATTCAGCGAATACTTCTGAAAGAGTAGCAAGTGCCTTTAACCACTGAGCTACCACTCCAGACCCTTTCCAATTTGTTTTTAATCACATCAATACTTCACAAACACTGATTAGACACAAGAGATGAAATGAAATTCCTGTGTGACCATTTTGACCTGTCTTGCTTCCCCCTACAAAGATGACAAAACCTATTAGACAAACGGATCTTAATTTTTCTTTCATAACTTTTAGATCTCTTATTTACACATAAAGTATGTGAGGTGTGTCTTCGTGTGAGTTTGCATTATTTAAATTTAGTTTTCTACAACCTGCTTTTCACCCAACAACTTTACTTGTTCTCTCGTTTTTTTTTTTAAATTAGTTCTTTGAGAACGTTGCACAATGTGTATTTAGCACATACAGTCCTCAGATCCACTCCCCACTTCTCTCCACCCAAGTTTGTATTCTCTTTCTCCCTTCCCAGCAGTTATCAATTGGCCATAGCTCCTCAGCTAGGGGTGGGACTTTGTGCACACCTCCCCTCTCCGCACTGGGGTTTAGTCTGGCAGAGCTTGCCCAGGTCCTGTGCATGCTGTCACAACCACTGTGAGTTCATATGTGCCCCTTCCTGCTGTGTCTGGAAAACACTGCATTATTTTCTTGTTGTCGTCTACCCCTCTGGCTCTTGAAACCTTTCCACTTCCTTTTCCATATTAATCCCTGAGTTTGTGAGGAGGGGGAATGATGTGTGTATGCGTGGGTGTGTGCATGCATATGTGTGTGTGTGTTCCATTCAGGGCCAAACATTCTGCAGTCTCTTATTTTCCACATCTTGACAAATTTTGTATCTCTGTCTTGATGTAAAAAGAAGTTTTTTGATTAGGGTTATAGGATGCATTAATTTATTGCATTAATATATTAAATATTAATATATTGTATATATAATTATATATTAAATATATTAATTTATATCTATTAATATATTAAGCCATTAGGAGTTGGTTTAATAATGTGCCCATTCAACAGAATGATAACAGTAGGATCAGTAGGATCTATGACCTACCTAGCCACAAGTTCTTGGCCGGTTAATGGTGCCAGGCCTGAATTTCTTCTTGTGGAGTGGGCCTAAATACAAGCAGAAAGTGGATGGTTATACTCATGATCTTTATGCCACTTTCGTGTGGTGATTCGCAGAAGACCCCATAGTTCCAAACATTTCAATTCTTGGTCCCCAGTTGGTGGCACTGTTGGGTAGTGAGTGCTATGCCCCAAGTGGCTTGGTTTTGCAACTGACTCGGGACAGTGAGGGAATGAAAAAATGACAGACACATGTACAGAAAAGCTAGGGTCAAGTAAAGTGTGTACTCTGAAGGAGCTGCACCTACTTCTCCTACAACTCAGAACCTTAGCGTCTTCTCATGTACAGCACAAGGAGAAGTTAGCTAGTCATGGTAGGAGGTCTTTGTAAGCGAGCAGCCTGAGTCTGTAGACATCCAGGAGGAAGGAGCTGCATTCGCTAGCTAGTTTTTGTATCCATGTGATCAATCACCTATAAACACTGGTACTTGGACCAGAAGAAGAAGGCTTTGCCAATTTCAAGTCTCTCCTACATGGGGAAAGGATTTGCCATCTCCCATGGGTTTGAGGCCTTGGTCCTTGTATGTCTGTGCCTGTGTTAATAATACAGATCCATCCTGGACTTCATTCTTTTTAGGGCTTCTTCTGCTCCCTGGAGGGTAGGCTTGGAGGGTGTAACCTTGCTGGAGGAAGGATGTTACTGGGGGCAAGACTTCAGGTTTCCAAACCATGTTCTTTTCCCAGTGTGTAGTCTCTGCCTGGTGCCTGCAGTTGAAGATGAGAGCCCTCAGCTACCTGCTTCTTGCTTCTGCTGCCTTGCCCTCATTCCACTATCGTCGATTCTGTCCTCTAAAATTGTATGCGCACACACTTTCCTCTATCAGTTCCTGTGGTCATGGTGTTTCATCACAACGATAGAAAATTAATTGACATAGCATGTCTTTCCTGGCCAGTGGTTTCCTGCTGAGGAAGGCTGACAATCAGCTTTCTCCTCTGGTAGTGTGCATAGACCCTCCCAGCGCTCAGAAACCCAAATCAGGCTCTTTGCAAGATGTAACCACTAAGCGGTCTCTCTGGCCCCTCTTTAATCACTTTAAGCATCCTATGTAACATTATGAGGATCATATATTTGGGGAAGTTTCCATCTATCTTCCGTGGGTTACATCAGAGGATTGGCTTAGATGGGCTGCATCTCTGGATGTTTATCATTTTGAACCTCAAGCTCATAGTAAGTGGAACTTCACCTGTAGTGATTGGTTGTGATCTGTGCATATCAAAAGAACAAGCTACAAGCCTTGAGTTTTCATTAGGGACTTAGTTCTCAGACAATATAGTGTGAATTCAAAACTCCAGTTCACCAGGATTTTTTTAGAGTCCCTGTTTTTAAACCAGCAGCTGGGGAAAGTGTAGAGGTTCTTCAAGTTTGGGGCCTCTGCAGCTTCTGGGTATGTGTTAGGATCTTCCTCATAATCTCATTCCTGACATGGACCTGGCTTCATTCTTCATAGTGACTGGGCCACACTCCTGTACCCCTGATGGACCCTGCCTCTATGCCCCACCCCTACGTCACAGAAGAATTAGTGCATGACTCTAAGCTTTCATTGTATCCATGGAGGTAGCTCTTTCTAGCTTTGGAACCCTGTGCCTCAAAGAACAACTGTTTGCCATATTTTACCTAACCTAAGCATTTTTAAGGGACAATTTCCACCACCCCAGAAAATTTAATCTATTGAAATCTTCCAGATAAAGTTTCAAATAAGTGTTTAAGTTTTCATGTACAGGTGTTACAAATACCAGCTTAAGAACAGGGAGCAAACAGATGTAGAAAGAATCTTATATTGATCTAGACAATCCAGGATAGATTTCCCATTTCAGAGATACAGCTAGTAAGACTTGGGGTAAATATAGCTTTTCCAAGGTCTCACATTTTGTTAATGACAGCCAAGGATGGGGACCACATCATATAAGATATAGGATGCTTTCTTGTCTGTGTTTGCTCTTACATTCTTTTATTTCAGTAAGTAGATGCTGAACCTTAGGAAGAGAGAGAGAGAAAATGCCTACTGGAGCAGACATCAAGGAGAGAGTGGGAGACAGTTCCCATGACAGCAATTCAAACATGACCCAAGAACAACCCTTCAAGAAAGGTAAAAATTACACACAAAGAACTCTGGTTATGAGGAAAATAGGATCTAGGCACCCCAATTTCCTCCTTCTTGATAGATAGCATTTTTCTCACTAGTGACCAATAGAGCTAAATAGTGATAAAGCATTTTTACTCCTAATTATTCAATTTCTCATAGGTAATCTCAAAGGCATACAGAACAGATAAGAAAATGATGTAGGTGGGCCTTCTATCTATCTGTTGTTTCATTGCTTAATTAATAAAGAAAACTGCTTGGCTTGATAGGTCAGAACATAGGTAGGCGGGGAAGACAGAACAGAATGCTGGGAGGAAGAAGGCAGTAAGGCAGTCGCCATGATTCTCCAATCCGAGAAGGACGTAAGCTAGAATCTTTCCCGTATTCTTTTAAACACTGCTTGGCCCATTAGTTTCAGCCCTTATTGGCTCTCTCTCATATCTTGCTTAACCCATTTCTAATAATCTGTGTAGCACCATGAGGTGGTTGCTTACTGGGCCCTGGAAACCTTATCTCTGAGGCTGGCTCTGCTTCCAAAGGAACTAGCTCTCCATCTCGGGAGAATGGAGACTCCGCAGAACAAACTGTACCCCCTATATTCCTGAGAACCAAACAGACACCAGTCTTTTGCCTCCTCCAGACCTAGAAACCATAAGAAAAAGGCAGCTGACTGCACGACCTCTGTCCCTTTTTCTCCTAGGTTTTTGTTCACTGCGGCATGGCCTGGCCTTCATCTTGCAGCTCTGTAATTTTTCGATCTATACCCAACAAATGAACTTGAGCATTGCCATAACAGCCATGGTGAACACCACAGCAGCAACCAGCCAGCCCAACGCTTCCACTGAAAGACCTCCCACTGACTCACAGGACTTCTGGAATGAAACAGTACAGGAATCTAAGGTACTGATATGTTTTGTGAGAGTCTCAACTATTTCTTTGATTCAAGGGCCATCTTATGAACAAATGAAATTTCTTTAGTATGAGACCATAAAGATTACCTGAGGGGATTTTTTTATAATATTTATTTATTATGCATACAATATTTTGTTTGTATGTCTGCAGGCCAGAAGAGGGCGCCAGACCTCATTACAGATGGTTGTGAGCTACCATGTGGTTGCTGGGAATTGAACTCAGGACCTTTTGAAAAGCAAGCAATGCTCGTAACGACTGAGCCATCTCTCCAGCCCACCTGAGGGGATTTTTATCTCTCTCTATGTAATGCCTATAAGTGAAACCTTGGTTAAGTCAGAATAAATCATGGTTCCTCATTCAGTAAAAATAAATTCTTCTTCTATACGGATGAAAATCAACCCCAACCAGGCTCATAGATTATGTGCCCTCTCTTCCACATAATGCTCAGTATCTCAGCTATGATGTTTCTTTCTTCATGAGCTTCTCCTTCTGTCTCTATCTATTATGCATAATATATGTGTCTATTATAATATATAAAATATAGTAGTTAATATAGATCCTATATGAAGATGAATATTATATGTATTTGCCTTTCTGAGACAGAGACTTTCTATGTTTGTCTTCAAACTCCTTATCCTCCTGCTTCAGCCTCCAAAGTACTTGGATTCCAGGCAAGTACCAGCATGGACTCCTGTGATTTTTTTGTTTGTTTTTGTTTTTTCGAGACAAGGTTTCTTTGTGTAGCCTCAGTGTTTATTCTGGAACTAGCTCTTGTAGACCAGGCTGGCCTCGAATTCACAGAGATCCACCTGCCTCTGCCTCCCAAGTGCTGGGATTAAAGGCGTGTGCCACAACTGCCCTACTGTGACTCCTATATTTTAACTGGTCAGTTAATCGTGTCAGGGTGACAGAAAAGAATACACTATGCATATACTTAGGTTTTTTTCTTTATGAAACTGGTAAATTGGAAGAATTGAGCAGTGTTGAAATGAACTGCACATTGCTTTCTGTGTCTCAAGTCTTACAGTGAATAGTCAAACAGCTGAGCCAGATGTGCAGCACAGCTGTAATCTAGTGACTTTGGAGGTTAGAGCAGAAGGACTAAGAGATCAAGATCATCCTGGGCTGGCAAGAACCTATCTCAGACCAAAATGAAATGAAACAAGTCACGTATGCAGCCAAACAATGGATTCTTCTTGTCAACTAGGCCCCGGTGTATGACTGGACGCCAGAGATCCAGGGTATCCTCCTCAGCTCCCTGAGCTACGGGTCATTCTTAGCTCCAATCCCCACTGGCTATGTGGCTGGAGTATTTGGAGCCAAGTATGTGGTTGGAGCGGGTTTGCTGATTTCTTCAGTGCTGACTCTCTTCATTCCACTGGCGGCTGACACTGGAGTAGCCTTACTCATTGTCCTTCGGGTCATCCAAGGCATGGCTCAGGTATCAAGATCTTTACCAAGTATAACTGGCAAATATCTATGTTCTAGAATGATCTCATATCTCTAAGAATGAATAATTTCTCCCAGGTTATGGTATTAACAGGTCAGTACTCAATATGGGTCAAATGGGCTCCACCATTGGAAAGGAGTCAACTCACCACCATTGCTGGATCAGGTAACTGGTATCTGAATCTCATTTTGTATGCACTATCCAAGAATTCTCGGCAATGGACTACTAAGAGAACAAAAACCTTGTATCCTAGTCACCCTGTCTTCATAATCCTTGCTTTGAAGAACTATATCATCTTTTTTGATCAGAATAGCATGTTACCAATGCAGCAAACATTCTTGGATTTTGTATGCATTAATTTCTTTTACCCTCATAAGAACCTTATAAATCAGTTAAGTAGTATGTACACAGTGTAAAAAATCCAAGACACAAGTAGACTGATAAGTGTCTGAGATCATATGGCTCCTGAGGGAAGGAGCATGGTTTGTTTTGTTTTGGTCTTGATTGAAGCTCAAACCCTCATTCCCCATCACTCAACTCTGTAGGAAGTGTATGGATTCTCAAGACCAGCCCTCATCTACATACCCTTGTATCTTTTGCTCAGGGGCAATGCTTGGGACCTTCCTTGTCCTCATTGCTGGTGGTCTTCTTTGCCAGACCCTCGGATGGCCTTATATCTTCTACATCTTTGGTGAGTTTGTTCATTTTGAAAATCTCAGAATGTTTCTCTATGACAATGAATGCTGGGTATCTGGGATGAACATATCTTTGGTTATCTAAATTTGAACAGATAGCATTTATGTAAAGTTGGCAATGTTCAAAATTAGTCATGGTGAAAATCTTGCTGATTTATAAAAGAGCATCTAGGTTTTAGTATTCTGGGGGCTGTAGAGATGGCTTAGCAGTTAGGATTATTTGTTGCTCTTGCAGAGGACTCACGGTCAGTTCAAAGCACTCACAAAATAGCCCATAACCTTGTGTAACTCTAATTCTAGGGGATCCTATGCATGCCCTCTTCTGACCTCCACAGGTGCACAAACACATATGCAGACAAAACACTCATACATATAAAACAAAACAAGTAAATTTCAAAAGACAAACTAGTATGAATTTAATAGTTTGGCTATATAGTTGAATAACCTTATAACTTTATGGACATCAACATTGTTATTGTTTATAAACACTTGGTGGTGGGGGACCAGTCCCAGAAAGGGCATCAGCAGGATACCCGAGGCCTTGGCAGGGCAGCGGCAGGTCCCCAGAGGCATCCACAGGTTCCCTTTGTGGGTGGGAGACCAAGGTGGGTGAGAGACAGAAAGATACATCATGCAGAGAGAGAGTTTGGGTATAGCGTTTATTTAGCAGGTTATGGAGAGGAAAGGGAAGCTGGAAAGGGAGAAGAAGGGAGAAAAAAAAGGCAGAGAGAAAGAGGAAAGGGGGGTAAAGAGGGATAGAGAGAGAGGGAAGGGGGAGTGAGACAGTAGTTACTTCTTCAGAAGAGGGACAGGGAGAGAGAGAGAGAGAGAGAGAGAGAGAGAGAGAGAGAGAGAGAGCAAGCTGGAGAGGAGCCAGGGGATCTGTTTGCATGGTGTGGGGAATGGAGGCTTGGGAGTGGTTGGAGCTTATCTCTTAAAGGACAGGGTACCCAGGTGACAGAGAAGATCAGAAAAATAATAACAAGCATACACCTTTCTGAGCTAGGGAGATGGCTAAGTTGGTAAAGTGATTACCATGTAGGCATAAGGAGCTGAGTCTAATTTCCAGAACTCGTGAAAAATTGGGTATCATGGTGCACATCTGTAATCTTATTACTGGGGAGGCAGAGACAAACAGGACCCTGGACTTGTTGCCAGCCAGTGCATCCTCCTTAGTAAGTCCCAGTCCATTAAAAAAATACTGTCCAACAATGAGGACCCTAAGAGAGACAGACATACATGGATCTAATCTACATGGGAAGTAGAAAAAGACAAGATCTCCTGAGTAAATTGGGAGAACGGGGACCATGGGAGAGAATTGAAGGGGAGGGGAGAGGCAGGGAGGGGAGCAGAGAAAAATGTAGAGCTCAATAAAATAAAATTAAAAAAAGAGAAAGTACTGTCCAAAAACTAGGTGGCTGACACCTGAGTGATGGCATTCAAGTTTGATGAGCCACACTGCCACTCAGCAGTGATGATAGTGACTTCTCCAATACTGTGATAAGGAATGTATTAGATTGATGGTGATTAACTTCATTCTGCATGTAGAAACGGTCTAAGTAATCAGTTGCACATAAAAGAAGAAAGATAAACGAAAGGCAGGAAAAGGCTCAGTGGAGAAGCTAACCTTGCAGTCCAGCAGGAGGAGCACCAGCCGGTGCTCAGTTGTGAGGGCACGTGCACTGAGAGCTTGTGTATATCTTCAGAGTAACACGTGTGTGCTTCAAAGCCTCTGGGCAGTGTAACACGTGTGTGCTTCAAAGCCTCTGGGAACTCAGCGGTTGGAAGCAGCTGCCGTTCTTCCTGGAGTCCCACGGAGCAGCTGGTGGCCTCTATTCTCTTTCTCTCATCTGCCTTGGATCACGGAGTCACTGGAGCGCCTTCCTCCCTAGAGGACAGGGAAGAAAGGCAGCATCTCTTGACGCCTCAGCTGACAGCTGCCCTAGGGATTAGGCAAAAGCAAGTTACACGAACAAGACCTAAGTCAATGGTGGTGAAGTACCCTCTGTGACAGAGTCATTCAGGATTACAATGTGGGGGATGAGGGTGAAGTACCTGCACTAGTTATTCTTTCGGTTGCAGAAATCATTGAACTGAAGGAAAACGCCAGCACAGTGCTGACGGGCTCTTCTATCACAGGTGGAATTGGCTGTGCCTGTTGCCTGATCTGGTTTCCTCTCGTATATGATGACCCAGAGAATCACCCCTTTATCAGCACTGCTGAGAAGAGATACATTGGGTGTTCACTGGCTCACGAGGTACATTGAAGAATCTCCCTGTCAGTTTCCCTACCCCTGAGCATCTCAGAGATAGAGCAGGGGCGCTCCTACCTCGTGGTGGAGGGGGTAATCACATGTGTTTTCTTTTAGGATTGCTCGCCAGGCTGGTCTCTTCCCATTAAAGCCATGGTCAAATCTCTCCCACTTTGGGCTATTGTAGTTTCTTACTTCTGCCAATATTGGCTGTTATCCACAATGATGGCATACACACCCACATATATCGGCTCTGTACTTCAAGCAAACCTCAGAGACGTGAGTATAAAGAAAGTGTACCCGGTTACTGTGTTTCTCTGTGTGATCTCACTCATGGCCACAGGATGAGGAATTTAGGCCAGGACCCCTCACAGGAAACACAGCCAGGTAACTTGGATTCACACTGACCTCAGTGTGGTTCACTGCTTACTTGGCTCCAAATCAGGTCACGGTGTCATATTTTTAAAAGTCCTATGCAAAAAATTCTATACTTAATGAAGTCAGCATTTATAAACAAGATTTTTCTATTGGCAGCATAAATTATTTAAGGATTAATTAATTCTGTTGTAAATAAGATGTTATTAGACTTCTTTTCCTTCCTTCCTTTCTTCTTTCCTTCCTCCCTCCCTTGCTTTCTCCTTTCTTTCTCCCTTCTTCCCTTTCTTCCATCTTCTTTCCCTTCTCTCTCTCTCTCTCTCTCTCTCTCTCTCTCTCTCTCTTTCTTTTCTTGATTTTCCCCCAGAGATAGGGATTCACTAAGTATTCTAGGTTAGCATGTATCTGGCCCCCAAATTCAGGTCTTATTTCTACCTCCTCACTGTAGGATTCCAGGCATATACCACCAAGCCTAGCTCAAAATTTTTAAAATAACTATTTCTAAGTGATCTTTATATATGAAGAGAGCGCTTGTCATTTTATTAAAATTATCGAAACCAGGTATGGTAGTGCATGCTTTTAATCCCAGCACTTGGGAGGCAGAAGCTATAAGATGTGTGTGAGTTTGAGCCAGCCTGCTCTACATAGTGAATCCTGGAATAGTTAGCACTACATAGTGAGACCTTCTGTCAAAAAAAATTTTTTTTAAGAAGATTGAGTTATGTGCACATTTCCCCTCCAGAACTACAGTTAATCTACAACTCTAGTAACAAAGAATTTAATTTGCACTGGAAGCGATGTGTGTAAAATGCAAAGCCACAGACCTGGGCCATCCCTTCAGGATCAGTCGGGGCCACAGTGGGGAAGTGCTTGTACTTACTATCTCCTATCTCCAGAGCGGAATCTTGTCGGCCCTGCCATTCGTGTTTGGCTGTGTCTGCATTATCTTGGGGGGACTACTGGCAGATTTTCTCCTCTCCAGGAAAATCCTCCGACTCGTGACTATCAGGAAGCTCTTCACTACAATAGGTAAGGGCCAAGCTGTATGCTAGGCGTCT
The DNA here is from genome assembly GCA_025134845.1 of Neodon shergylaensis. Classification (NCBI taxonomy): domain Eukaryota; kingdom Metazoa; phylum Chordata; class Mammalia; order Rodentia; family Cricetidae; genus Neodon; species Neodon shergylaensis. The sequence continues at coordinate 560,541 of JABTXL010012583.1, read as the reverse complement.
GTGGGAGCTCTGGAGCCTCTTTTTTTATGGCTTTTGTTCTGCTGCAGGGGTCCTTGTCTCATCTGGGATCCTCGTGCCCCTGCCTTGGGTCAGCTCTAGCCGCAGCACTACAATGGCCTTCTTGGTTCTGTCGTCTGTCTTCTGCAGCCTCTGTGACTCAGGGGCCCTCATAAACTTCTTAGATATTGCTCCAAGGTAGGGACCCTTTTGCCTCATCCTCATAGAAGCTCAGTTCAAGTCCAGGAACCCGAGCTACTCTTGCTCTGATGTAAAGGTAAAAGATAGTGTACGCATCAGGTCACAGGGACAGTAATATCAGCGCTACGTCTCTGCAGTTCCTGGAAGGGACTCTGGGCTAGTCGGCCATTGTGAACGCCACCTTTCCTAGCTGAAACAAGAGCAGTCTGTGGCCATGTGAACACCTTGCCTGTAAGTCTCTGCTGAAGAATGCAGCAGGGCCATTGGATTGGTTACTGAAAGTTCTCAAGAGATCCCATCATGGAGGTCCATGTGGAGCTTAAATAAAGGGGGGAAAGGGGTTGAGAGAAATGGCTCAGTTGGTAAATACTTGCCAGGCAAGCATGTGGACTCAAGTTCCATCCCCAGAACTCATGCTGCAAAAAAATAAAATAAAACAAAGTAAAATAAAACAAGGCAGGTATGTGCACTTGCAATCCCAGTGCTGGGAAGCTGGCAAGAGGTACGGATCCCTTTGGCTTGTTTGCAGCTGGCCTAGCCTACTGAGAAATTTCTATGCTAATGAGAGACAGTATTCTGAAAGAAATATGGACAACTGAAGAATGATACCCAAGGTCATCTTCTGTCCTCCACTTGTAGTGCACATATGTACATGTATACCAGCATACATGTGAACACATATACACCCACAAAAATAAAGGGGCAAGACATAGAACCAAAGGAAAGAATCATTATCTCTGCTAGAGAGAACTGAGACCAGACATAAAGCTCCCGGGGTCTAATCCAGGCAACAGGAAATGTTTCATCTTTACACAATGGGCTCCTGAGACATGTATGAGAAAGGCTGGTCTAGAGAACAGCCATGTCATCCCACAAAGGTCTTGGACACAGAAGGAGGAGGCATTTTATCCCGAAACAGGGCTACAACATTGGCCTCAATAGCAAGAGCCAAGAAGTTGACATGTTAGCATAGACTACCCCTGAAAGGCTGAGCCTGGAGCATAGGGGTATAAGGATCATTAGTTAGCATATGGTGTTCAAGTTTAATATGCACCACCCTAAACCTCCCTAAGAGATAAGCATAGAGATAGGACAGCAAATGCAAACCTTTGCTTACCTGAGACTTCCCCCTTCCCAGGTATGCTGGCTTTCTCAAAGGACTACTGCAAATCTTTTCTTATATAGCGGGAGCCGTAGCTCCTACTGCTGCTGGATTTTTTATTGGTCAGGTAAGATTAAACATTGTAAGAAATATCAGTAAGAGAAACTGAATAGTGGTAGTTAGTAGAAGTCAGTCTAAGGTGCTGGTAGTTCTTCAGTGAGGAAGAACTCAAAGCGCATGCGTCTGGAGCCCTTAATAAGCCTTCATTCCCAGCTCAGCTTCTGAAGGGAAACTCCATATTCTGTGGATATGGTGTGTGTGAGAATGCTCAGGGTCGAGGGCTATGGTTTGTGAATTCTTACAGGATGAGCCTCTCATGTTAAAGTCCTACATCCAGTAATATTCATAGCGTTTCTCCTACAGTACTGTATGATCATTCAGCGTAGTTTGCCTCAAAGTGAGGGCTCTCAGGATTTTGGGGAGGTTTTCAGTGTTAACATCTTGAATGCTCTGGGAAACCCAGGATGAGGTGGTTTTCTGTCTAGGAAGCTAACAAGTCTTTGGAAATTGATAAACAAGATGTTTAATGAATGGCAGAGGGGAAAGCTCCCTGCACCTCACACCTGTGCTCCTGAGTGTTCATTAATCATCTTGCTCATCAGTCAGAGCAGAAGCACCCAGGACCAGTGCTGCTGGGATGTCGGTTATCATTCTGAAGCCTCCATTCTAGAGTTGTGTTGAAGGAGCCTGCTTGTTTGTTTCCCAGTCGCCCGGCAGCTCAGACCAGAAATAATCACACAGAAACTATATTATTTAAGTCACTGCTTGGCCCATTAGCTCTAGCTTCTTATTGGCTAACTCTTACATATAAATTTAACCCATCTCCATTAATCTGGGTATCACCACATGGCTGTGGCTTCTGGCATCTGTCTCTGGTGGGGCTAAATGGCTTCTCTCCTGACTCCTCCTTCTTTCTCCCAGCATTCAGTTTAGTTTTCCCCGTCTACCTCTATTCCCTGCATAGGCCCAAGACAGTTTTCTTTATTCAGTAATGGTAATTACAGCATATAGAGGAAAATCCCACATCAGAGTTGCATTTTTACATCGTTAAAATAAGCATAGCAATGCAGTGCGTGATTGTAATCCCAGCACTTAGAAGGCCAGGTTGGCCTACATTGTCAGACCCTGTTTTACAAACAAATCCCCAAAAGAAGAAAAAAGTAAGAATAAATACATAATTAAACCTGATAACTTGAACATTACCTAAGAATTATATAGACATACCTTTCACATGGAAAAGGATGTCTGTGAGATTTATGAAAATCTCACTTCTAAGCTTCCCATGACTTTCTACTAATAGCTCAGAAAAAGGGGCTGGAGAGATGGCTCAGAGGTTAAGAGCATTGCCTGCTCTTCCAAAGGTCATGAGTTCAATTCCCAGCAATCACATGGTGGCTCACAACCATCTGTAATGGGGTCTGGTGCCCTCTTCTGGCCTGCTGGCATACACACAGATAGAATATTGTATACGTAATAAATAAATAAATATTAAAAAAAGAAATACTAAATAGCTCAGAAAAAGACAGGAGATTAGCAAAGAATGGACTTTATCAAGTCCCCTTTTGCCTCGAAGCTTTCTGGTCTCTGAAAACACACTATTAGGGATTGGTTAAAATGAAAATTCTCATATAGACCTTTTTCTCTTGCCACTTGACTGACTGATTAGTTCATTCATTTAGTCATTCATTCATTGATTCAAAAAACTATTAAATGTTAGTGTGCATTATGTCCATGGTTTTAGCAAACAAACACATAAAAGTGTCCCAACCTTATCCCATTAAATCTACAATGAAAAACAAGTGACAGAAAACTGAAGTAAATTATAGACGGATTGGTGGTAAGTGCTGAGAGAAGCTGAGAGTAGGAAACAAGACCAATTTATCAATGTGGCCAAAGACAGAATCTTTGAAAAGGTGACTTTAAGCAAGTACTGGAAAGAAGTGAGGGAGTGAGTCAAAAGAGTGTCTGATGGGAAATGCTTTCTAGCTGAGGGAAGAGGGGACTGATGGCCTAATGTTACACACGCAGCAGTATATTCCAGGAGCAAGATGGGTGTCGTGGAGGTTGGGTTGAGCTAGGAGAAGGAGCATCAAGTCATAGCACCCCAACTTTTCTGAACCAGGGTACAAGAAGTAGGCCACCATTGCTAACAAATAGTTTCCTGCCTCCAGGATCCAGAGCATGGCTGGAGAAATGTCTTCTTACTGGCAGCTGCTATTGATGTTGTAGGCCTGCTCTTCTACCTCGTCTTCGGCCAAGCAGAGGTCCAGGACTGGGCTAAGGAACAGACCCATCTCTGAGAAGAGTGAGCAATGTGTGAGATCCTGATACTTCCCTTCAAAGACCTGCTTTTGTGCCTGCTTGGCTGCTAAAGACATCTAACCGAAAGGGGCTTTGTTCCAGGGTCATCTCAGAGATCCTGGCTAGATGATACTAAAGGCATCCCCCCCCACACACACACAATTGGAGGTCTCACAAGGGAAAGGAACAGTTGGTTGTTTATAACTGTAACTGTATGCTCCTGGAAGCACAGGTGTGTCCAACTTTCTATGAATCCTCTATACTTTCCTCTGTTGCCATGGTAAAAGCATCAGGGGTTGGAAGATAATTTGCAATAAAACTGAAGAGGAAGTCGGAAGTACAGGAGTGATGTGTTGAAACCATGGAAGAGTGGTACCATGAACTCTGTAAGCTGCCAGCAATAGAGACTTGACAACCTGGACAACAGAACATCTACAGGGGCAGGAGGCCAAAGTGGACAGTGGCTCTCATGTTAAGTGAGAGGGTTAAAGAGCCATTATGAGTCTTGGTGTGTGCAGAGTGTCTAAGAAAATCAGAATAAAGAACAAGGAAGAGTGAATCTATTGTGTAAAAATGAATCAACTTTCTTCAACTAATAGAAAAGGGGCAGTAGAATTCAACCATTCTAGACAGTTTCCTGTCTGTAGATCTTGGCTTTGGATCAAAATCACTTCTAGAACATAAACACCATCAGGCACTCTCTGGAGTCAACTCTTCCACAGATACCTTCTTTTTGACCATCCTGGACCTTTCATTGGGATGTGGATCTGTGCAAATCCCTTATGTCTTAGTCTTAGAGAGTAGACACGGACTTGTGTGACTCTGATGTCCTCATGTGCTGCTTTGCAGCACCAGTCTCACAGTGACTGCTCCTTGCCTGCTTCTCTGACTCTTGCGGTTTCAGCCACTGTTCAATGGGTCTCATTCAGTGTAAAATGTCTTCTAAAAATGTTGGTAAGACCCATGCTTGCTCCAGCTCATTTCTAATGCTGAGAGAGTGTATATGGTGTTGTACAGTGTTTCTTTGCATTAAGAATCCACATGCACTACAGAAGAAGAGAACACAAACACTCAAACACTAAATGAATGTTAATGAATACATTAGTGTGTATGGAGACATGACAGACATCACAGTCATGCACAGCTTGAAATAACTCACTATCACAGGGGGATAGATGGCTTTAATGACAGTATCACAAGTGAGTGTGCAGTGACAGCTGTGGACTATGTAAGAAAGAGGGGCCCCATCTTACTAGAATATGTAAGTGCCATGTGCTAATTTAAGGGTGAGTGGTGGCCACCACCTTTACACAGCATCAATTGAGCTGGTGTTTGAAGATCACCTGATGTAGGAGGCTGATGGAATGTATATTCCAGGAAGGACCCTCTAGGAATATTCACAGCATTTGCAAAGGCTTGGTGGCAAGAGAGAAAGGGCAGGCATGAACAAGAGCAGAATTGACTGGGAAGTGACTGAAGAAGAAAGATCAGGAGTGAATAAGAGAAAACTGGGCGGTGAGGAGGTTATAGCAGCATTGAAGTCAAGAACATCCAGGACATAGTGGACCTAGTGAAGAATATTGGTCTTTATATTAAAATCAGTGATCATATTTTAATGGAATGGGACACAATCATGGTTCTGATTTTTAGTGGTCACACTGCATAAAAGAATTGGTTAGGAGGTCCCCGTGCAGTTCAGGAGAGTGGTGGTCCATGGTATAGGTGGATGGGGTAGGGAGAAATAAGCCAAGTGGATAGCCTGGCCACACTCTAATACCCCAGGAGAGAGTGAATGACGTCCACAGCAACACTTGCATTTTGATTTGTTGTTAGGTCAAAGGGGATGCTTCTCACAACAACAACTTAACAATTTAAACAAAGGTCATGATGAAAATTTTCAATGTGGATGAGATTGCCTGGGTAGACAGTATGATATAACTAATCCTTCATGGTCAGCTAGAGGATAGAGAGAGAAAAGAGGAAGGTGGGGGAAAGAACAGAGAGAGGAATGGAGGAAGAAAGAAAGGCAAGTATAGACAGCAAACCAAGAGAATAGTATTAAGATGGAGAAATAGAAAGAATGAATTACAAAAAGGAGCGATCGGTCAGTGTGGCATCACTCTGCAGGGATCTGTCTGATGGGGAGGAAGCAGAGTGAGAAGAAAGGGGTCCACTCCTGAGACTTCGGAGGCAAAAGAGAGGGAGGAAGAAAGGTGAGAGGTTCAAAGAGAGTCTGGAGCAAGCCATGAAGACCCCAGAGGCAGAGCTAGCTGAGAAATCAAACTGGCGTAAACGAAAGCTTCAAACGTGAATCGAAAGTTCCTGGGAGGGGGGATGAGGAAGGACTGCTGTGGTCTCAAGACCAGCTAGGAAGATAATGTGTAGAAATAAGGAGCGGTGGGGGCTGCGTCCCCAGCACCCTAGCCGCCCTCTCGACTAGCTTATGCCCCGAAATAACAACACACAAACTATATTCTTTTAAATGCTGCTTGCCCATTATATCCAGCCTCTTCTCGGCTAACTCTCGCACCTGGACTAGCCCATTTCTAATCATCTGCGTAAGCACCCCAAGGTGCGCTTACCGGGAAGATTCTAGCCTACGTCCATCTTGGATTGGAGCTTCATCGCTCACGTCTGTCCGGGAGACTGGAGCATGGCTTCTCTGCTCCAGAGAGCAGAGCTTGTCGAGTCTGAGCTCACTTCCTCTTCCTCCCAGTATGCTATTCTGTTTACTCCTCTCACCTATCTTTTAACCTATGAGGGCCAAGCAGTTTCTTTATTACTTAACCAATGAAATCAACAGATTGATATGACACTCCCACATCAATAATGGGAGTGGAATGTAGGTGGTCTCGCTTTTTCACTGCCTGTCCAAGGTCATGTCCGTATTAGCTCCTGAGAAATCCAAGGAGGGCTTCGTTCTTGGAATCTTTCTTTCTGTTTGAAAGTGCAGAGGGTGCATGAGAGGCTTGTGGGTAAGACAGAGGCTACAGTGCTCTTATTAGACAGAAGAGGAGCATAGCAGAGATGCCCTGCTGGTGGCCAGGCAAGGTCACCTACACATGTTTCCTCTTCTAGCCCATTCTAGCCCTTTCCAACCCCAGAGAATTCAGGGCATGCATTGTTTGACACATCTTCAACAAAGTGTGGGGTTCCATATACAGTAAGTACCAATAAATGTTTAAGTCACGTATTGGAGCAGCTCTGGGGTGGTATAGAAGACCAGTTAGGGGATAAAAGGAATGGGAAAGTGTCCTTGTTTCTGCCCTGTTGCTGTGACAAATACCATGACCAAAGCAACTACAGGAGGAAAGGATTTATTTGACTTACACACACATCTAGGTCACAGTCCGTCATTGACAGGAGACAGGGCAGGAACTCAAGCAGGGATTTGAAGCAGAAGCCATGGAGGAATGGCACTTGTCCAGCTCACCCACAGGTCATATTCTTCTCACTTTCTTATACAGCACAGGACTGTGTGCTTCAGGGTGGTGCTGCCCATCACAGGCTGGACTCCCTTGCACCAGCTAACCATCAGTCAGTCCCACACAGACACGCCCATAGGCCAGTCTCCCTTCTCAGGTGACTCTAGGCTATGTCAAGTTGATGGGTAAAGCTAATGGGGACAAGAGAAAAGGAACCAATTTCACCCCAGATTTATACGCTTTTGCTTTTAGAGCCCATGGGTTCTTTTTCTTGTAGAGTTATGTTAACAGAAACCTGGGTGTGACACCGTCACTCTCTTTGGCAATCCTGGACCTGACACAGGTCTCATTAGAGCACATAGTCAGCTTCATTAATCCATTTCTTTTCCCTCCCATGCCACTTGTATTTTTATCTTTTGATATTTATTCATTTTTATTTTACTCCTACAAGAGTTCTGCCTGCACTATAAGTGTTCAGTGCCTATGGAGGCCAGAAAAGGGCACTGGATCCCTTGAAACTGGAGTTACTGATGGTTGCTAGCTGCCATGTGGGTGCTGGGAATCGAACCCAGGTTCTCTGGGAGAGCAGTCTTCTTAACTGCTGAGCCATCTTACAAGTCCCTATTTTTTGTTTGTTTGTTTGTTAATCAATCATCTTCAGCTGCTGCCTATAACACCTCTGACTTCTCTGGGACCATCAAAGAGGAAACTGATTTTTTAAAATATTTTCTTTCAGATTGGGCTATCCTAAAAGAATATAAATAATTTAAGTTGTTTTTTTTTCAAATGGCTCACATATTTACAACGAAGAGGAATGAATGTTGAAAATTGAAAACAAAATGAACAAAAACAAACCCAAACCAAGAGGCCTTTCATGAAGCTGTAGAGTAAAATTTCATCTTATGTTTGTTTATTGAATCATAGAGAAGGACAGATAAATAAATCCACCTTTAAACTCAGACACGTAAATTGTCGCATACAATACGCAGTGCAGAAGAAGTACACAGACTAAAGCGGGTGAGACTGGCCTCCCAGGATCCTCATGCCACCCCCTCCTGGGGTTGTGGCTCCCTGGGGATGGGAGTCTCACACAGTACCTCTTTTTTTAATAGGGACTCTAACCTCGTGCTTCGTAAGCGCTCAGTTTTCTGTTAACTTTTGTAGAAACAGGAAAACAAAACACACAGAGATGTCACGCAGAGAGTGTGCCAGCACCTCAAAGAAATTAGTGTAGACTAGGAGACTTTTCTCAAGTCGTCTTTCTTGTCCAGTGACAGGTTATCCATGCCATTTTCGCATGTCTCCCCTACGGACATAAAAATAAATAAATCTATCTGCCAGGTGCCACCTTGCCTCCTTCCCCTGCCCTACCCTGGGACATCTATGTGAAAATATCTGAGTAGCTGCTGCATTTTGCTAGGCCCAGTCTCGGTGCTCGAAGATACTCATTGCTGTGTGTTGAGGCTGCATCCTGAAAACAAAACAAGCAAATCAAAAGCCACTGTGCCATAGAGCTGGCACTCCTGTAGGTATATTACTGCCCTCAAGACAGCATATTACAAGTGTAGTAATAATAGGTACATTCTCTGTGTCCCCACATTTCATCTTTTAATACAGTGATTTGTTATTAAGACAATGAAAATTGGGGGCCCTGCACCAAGCACGCACTCTAGCTTCCGGGTCCCTGCACTCACGCACCATCTGCCTTTTCTAAGAACCATTCCTGACACCCATAGAGGCTGCTTCTGACAGTCGAGGGTGTTCTGACTGTTAACAGGCATCTGGACCAACTCCTCTGTACTCATACATCCTGTCTAGAACCTGGAAAAAATCACGGCCAAGTTAGGGTCCAGCCAGGATCCTAACTGGAGCAACAATGAAGAAGGCACACATTATTCTGCTTTGTTTTGTTTTTGTGAATGGATTTTTCCTGTTTGATTGGCTTGATTTTGTAGACAGCGTTTCACTGTGTCACCCTAGCTGGCCCAGAACTCATTATATAGACAGTTTGGCCTCAAACTCACAGAGATCTGCCTGTCTTCGTCTTGTGAATGTTAGGATTAAAGGTGTGTGTCACCATGTCTAACCCTGTTCTAGTCTTCTTTAAACGGATTTTACTTATTTTTAACTTAAAATTTCAGTGTATGTATTCGATGTATATGGCACATAAGAACAGCTGCATATAGCTGGATAATGTGCATTGAGTATGTTCCTCCCATGCCCATGCCTGATGCCTGCCTTCGCTTTGCTTCTTCCTCCTCTCATCCCCAGTTTGTCCCCATTGTTTCCCTAGACGGTTTTGCTTTGATTTCCATGTCCTATATGTGATATTACCTTTCTGTATGCTTTTTTATGCCTGTGTGTGTGTGTGTGTGTTTGAAGCTTTGCATGTCAATTATGCATTGCCTTATACCTGGCTATCAGCGCCTAGTCAGCTGGACAGAACATTCTTTTGCTGCAGGTGTCCCCATGTATTCTGTTCAGAAAGGGGACCTGCTGCAGGTATTTGAAACCTCTCAATGGCATTGTCACTGCCTTGAGTTCACGGATTCATCTACGAAGTTCACTTCTGTCCTCTTAATGTGAGGTGGCCTATCTGTGGCAGTATGGCTCTCAGAAATTCCGGGAGAGTCCTTATATAATATGGCAAGTTGTGATGTTACAATGGTGTCTTCAGGGTAGTGGTGGAACACATAGCAGATCTATAATCCCAAAGTGAAGCCCTGGGAGAGTTGAGGTGGAGAAAGGCTTTGCAACAATTTAAAAATGCCTGTTTTTACCTGAAGGTCTGAACAATGTAAATATGCCTATTCTTAATTTTGATCATGGCGGCACATGCATGTAACTCAATCACTCAGAAATGGAGGTGGAAAAATCATGAGCCTCAGGCCAGCTTAGGCTGTATAGAAAGTCCAAGGCTAGTCTAAGCTATACTTATTGAGGTTTTGAATTAATGTACACACACACCACACACTTCACAGAAAACAAAAACACTCCTTAAGCTAAACCAAACCAAAAAAAAAAGCACTAAATAAGAGATGTTATCTCTTGAACCTTGCCTTCAATTTTATACTAAGGGTTCTAAGCAAAGCAATTAGAGAAAAAAAAATGAAGATTATTCAGATAGGAAACAGAAGTGAAATTACATTTCTAGATAACAAAATTATTTATATAGAAATCAGACAGTATCCACTAAAAACTAGTAAGATATGCTTAATGAAACTGTAGGGCATTACAAAAGTTAATTGCATTCCTATTGTATTTAACACAAAAATTAAACTGAGAAGACAATTTCATTTAAAATAGAATTTAAGAACCAAGCACACTGATATACATTTGTAACGTATATAACTTCCTGAGAGTGGAAGTTATAAGTTCTGGGCTAGTCTGTTTGGGCTCCACAGTGAGTTCCAAGCCCATCTAACATCACCACACGCTGGTTCTAGCTCTTACCCAGGAGTTCTTGGGTAACACACTCAGATACTATGAAAGTGCACTAACATCAACAACAGAAAGGACCAATGAGCAGTGACTCATACATAACATCAGCTTACAGGCACTGCATCCCCCTCCAAAACAAACAGCCAGGAGCAATAGCGAAACCCTCTTTGATGCCATGTTTCCCTCTACTCCTTTTCGGGAGGAATATCTGTCTATTCTGACTGCTTCTATTTCCTCACATCATATTTTCTCTCTCTTTTCTTTTCCATAGATAAAATAGACAGCAGAAAATTGCAGAAAGCAAATAGTTAGCTTAGTGGTTTGCAAGCACAAGGGCCTGAGTTTGAACCCCTGAATCCATGTAAAAATTTATAGCGTAGGGGCACATACTTGTAACTTGAGCACTGGGGAAGCAAATACAGGAAGATCGCTGGGCCTGATTGGCCAGCCAGGAGACTCAATTGTCAGCCTGACAATAAGAGACTGTCTCAAAAGAGCTGAACCCTAAGAAAAACATACATAGATCCACCTGGAAAGGGGAAATAGACAGGATCGCCTGACACGATTGGGAGCATGGGGGTGGGGAGACTAGGGAAAGGGGAAGGGGAAGGGGAAGGCGAAGGGAGAAGGGGAGAGGGGAGGAGAACTTGAGGGAACAGTATAGTAGGGATGGAGGAAGGACAGAAATGAGAGCAAGGAAAGAGAAGTTTTGATTGAGGGAGCCATTATGGGGCTAGCAAGAAACCTGGCACTAGAGACATTTCCAAGAATCCATAAACATGACCCCAGCTAAGATCCTAAGCAATAGAGGACAGGGTACCCAAACTGGTCTTGCCCTGTAGTCAGACTGATTTATATCTTATACATCACCTTAGAACCTTCATCCAGCAACTGATGGAAACAGAGGCAGAGACCTGAATCATAGCAGTGGACTGAGCTCCTGAAGTCTAGTAGAAGACTGGGAGGAGTGGGAATATGAGCAAAGAGGTCAAGACCATGATGGGAACACCCACTAAAACAGCTTACCTGAGCTAATGGGAGCTCACCAACTCCAGCCAGACAGGGAAGGAAACAGCATAGGTACAAACTAGGCCCTCTGAATGTGCGTTGCACCCGGATTTATCTCTACTGCTTGTACTGGCTTTTTTGGAACCTATTCTCTAGATGGATGCCTGGCTCAGCCTAGATACAGTAGGGAGGACCTTGAACCTTGGCCAAAGCAAGGTGCCTTACCCTCTCTGAGGAGTGGATGGGAGGTGGGGTGGGGGGAAAGATGGAGGGAATGGCAATAGGGAAGGGAGTGGAAACTGAGATTGATATGTAAAATAAAAAAAGATAGCTTGCTTTCATTTAAAATAAAATAAAGTAGAAAGGAAGTGAAAGAAAGAAAGAAAGAAAGAAAGAAAGAAAGAAAGAAAGAAAGAAAGAAA
>JABTXL010012583.1:509023-548574 GCA_025134845.1 Neodon shergylaensis | reverse complement strand
AAAGAAAGAAAGAAAGAAAGAAAGAAAGAAAGAAAGAAAGAAAGAAAAGAAAAGAAGGTGGGCAGCGGCAGCATGACGATAGCATTGAAGCTGTCTTTGGCTGACACACACACACACATCACACACACATCACACCACACACACACACATCACACCACACACACACATCACATCACACACACCACACCACAACCCCCCCAACACACATGCACATTAGCCCAGTAACATGTGCACTCTCTTCCCCCATGCCTAAAAAGAGGGGCTCACAGTCTTCTTTTGTCTCTCCTAACAGCTGTTGGCATTTATCACAACAGGGTGTCTTGATTCAATGGGGCTTGAAAATAGGGCTGTTTCACAACTGCCAATTGTAATGCAGGTTTATCCACTACCCACAGTTTAGATGAAACTTTCACAAACTACCAGATTCTCTTTGAGCACACCTTAACTGGCCTCCTGTCTCCATCATTTATTTGAAAGTTGTTTCTGCCAGGATCATCCCTTTGACAGCTATGCCTAACTTACCAGCGGTAAGTTTTAGAGCCTATCTAAAGATGTTAAGTCCTGGACAGTGCTTTCCAGAGACATCAGTTTCTTCGCCTCAACACTCCATGTTTTCTAACCATTATTCTACTTTCCTGAGGGCAGGTCTCATCTCTTTTGCGTTTCTCTTAACTGTTCATTTCTGAGAAACTCAATTTCCCAGAGTTGCTATAGCAACTCTGATATCTCCCCAGAACAGTGTAGTGCTGGGTGGGGCTGTTATCAGTGATAATGTTTCAGATTTAGCATGCTTCCCCTCCCCCAGCCCACTCAGCTCTCCATCTTGGCGACTCAGCAGCAGCAGCTCTCTTGCCTGCATCTCCAGTTTCAGAATTTAATCTGGTAATGTCTCACCTTCACAGTCGTGTGTTTTTTGTTTCTTTAGCCCAGTCCTGAATTTCTCCTTTAGCAAACACATTGTAGAAAGTTAGGCACGTCACATTAATGCCTGACATCAAGAAGAAGATTTTATGCCATGCGTTTTCTGGATCCTGAGGGATTGAAATACAAATAAGTGTGAGTGGCTGATCTTGATTTTGTAGCCAACAACATTTAGAATACAGCATTAAAATAGTATGTAGACGCAACACAGGTCACTTAAGCATTCAAAACACTCATAAATGACAATGAAAGCCCTCATTTCACTCTACATCAGTAACTACTTTTAATTACATATATAAATTTATAAATTTCTGTTTTTTACCAGCTATTAATACAACATTAATATGACAGTTTCTTTTTTTAATGGGGGGCTATTTATTTATTTATTTCGGTTTTTTGAGACAAGCTTTCTCTGTGTAGCCCTGACTGACCTGGATCTCACTCTGTTGACCAGACTGGTCTCAAACTCAGAGATCCACCTGCCTCTACCTTCTGAGTAGTGGGAGCAAAGGGGTGCTCCACCACCGCCAGGCAATATACCAGTTTCTTGTAAATAATGCATCTTTTTGGCATGATTTATTATTTTGAAACTTCCTGTCTCTTTTGAGACACCTCATGCAGACAACGGTGTGTTGTATCAGATAGTCATGTATGGATAGGCATGTAGGGAAAGTGTGTTTTCAAATGCAGTTGGCCGATTTAACCATTTCTATGCACTACCGCTATTATTTTTAGCCATCCTATGTACAGTAATTATTATTTTGCTATGATCATATAATTTCACGTTTCCCATGGCAGGGCTCTGACACAATTAAGAGAAATGGACACATGTTAGTTGAATAAAAACATTATCATTTCCCACAAAAACAATTTAAACTTTCATTTGGGATTGTATTTAACCAACAGATCTTATAACAGAACTCAAAATCATTTTACAGCTTTTCATGTAAGGGCTGGATGGCAAAACTCTCAAAAAGAAAATAAAAATCTTTTACCAATGCATAAGATGAGAGCTAATCAAGTGTTTTAATACAAGAAATAGTGTATCTTGCCATTTATGAGAATTTTTTAATTCTGTAAAAACTACCACCTGATTTCTCCACAGAAATGTAAATTATTTATTAATATATTCTTAGATGTTTTATTTTAGGGCTATAAATTATATACTAAAATTATCTCTGTGCTATTTATTCAGATGTTTAGAAAATACTTCATATGAACATTGGTTTATATAATTTATATATTTGTACTTTATCAGCAACCACGCCAAACTGTTAATTGTCATACTTTAGCTGTAGCCTTCTGGTTATCTTTGAATGTCACCTACTTAACTCTTCCTCTTTTCCTGTTCATTTCCCATATTTTCGCTAGAATACAGCACAAAGCTAATAAGATCATTGCATCCTTTTCTTGCTCACAGTGTCAAAGGAAAACCATCTTACAGTGCACTGAGATGCTGTTTGCTGTGAGGTTTAAGTTAGTATTTCTCTTCCCTCACACTGAGGAGAAGGCAGACAAAATTCCTTCCTGGGTAGAGACAGCATTGCAAAGTTCTAAAACCACATTTCCTCGTGCCTTCCGAAAGTTAGTAGAGAAGTTTGTTCAGCTGACAATAATTGGAAATCAGTTCATGGTATTCAAGAGAGGCAGCGGAAAAGCAGGGTGTGGCTGGCTGTTAAGGCTCAGAAAGAGAACTAATCCTAGTTGCCTTGAGTTTCCCCTCTTTAGTGAGGCCAGCGTTCCTCCCAGGGAGTTTCTGTGGTGCTGTCTGTGGCTTCTGCCTTTATGACACCATAAGTATGCACCGCAGGATTTTGGGAAGCTATTTGATGGGAAATGTGGCCACAATATATGCTGACCACCTCACCCTGCCCCTTGCTGTGTGGCGGGTGGGAGAAATTTCCAACACAACTAATCCACCTAGGAGCTTGCCCTCCAAACAAACCAGTTGAGGAGCTAATGAAATTGACAGGGGGTGGGTTTGGGGTAGATAGTCCTCCTGCAGGTAGACAGGCATCCGCACGTGCATGTTATCAATAGCTTAGACCACACACAGTACTAGCAGCTGGCTGTTCTGAGTTAATGCTCCAGCCCGGGTGGAGGAACAAGGGTTGATATAGTCAGACACTAGTTGGATTCAGCATTTCAGGAAGAAACTGGTCTCAGGCTCCTGGAGAACAAGGGGAAAGTGCAAGGCACAATACACAGACAGCACAAGTCTCCAAAATGTCCTGATCATCTGACCAGCAGGGCAAACAGACCTCTAGAATGATTAACGGCTTCCCTTTAAACCAGCTGGCTACAGCTTTTCCTAGGATATTAACCCACCGCCTTCTCAACTCACTGAATCAAACATTCCGGATAGTAATACGAAGAGATGCAATTCCTGTCTCTGCTAACAGCTTTTGCGGTGGCAGGGAGCATGACCTTGAGTAGTGCGCATGTAGATGAGGATGCCGCCCTTTCTCGCTACACAAGCCCATCCAGGCTTTGCTTTTTCGGGTAAATGTGTGTCCATTGATCCACAGCAGCTAGTGGCCCTGTGGTCATTCACCTCCTTGAAATCAAATTTTCTGAATCTCTAAAATGTTCTTTTATTTGCTTTTATCAAGAGGAAGCATGGATTTTCACACTGTTGTTATCAGTGTGTGTCACAGGCTGTGTGCATGAGAGAACATGCATGTGCCCCAGCATGGATGTGGAGGTCAAAGGACATGTTTGTGAGTTGCTTCTCTCTTCCCACCTTTATGTGGCTTAGGGTTTTGAACAGGTTGATAGGCTTTTACAGTAAGTGCTGTACCCCTGAGCCATCTCACCAGCCTGAAACACATATTTTTCTTTTTAAGTAACTTTAAATTGGTGGAGACTTTCAACTGGGTCCACCAAGAAGATTTTAAGGAATTCTGGGACAACTGCAGATGCAGTGCCTCAGTAGAAGCTACAGCGTCCTCCAACCTTGAGCCCCGTGTCTTCCTGTCTTTAACTTCCTTCCTAACAAAGCTCCTTTTGGTGCTTCCACCACCCTCCCTCAGCCGAATCCTGTTTCAACAGCTACCGTTCTCTGTTAAAACCAGAGACCCATTTCCTTGCAAACAGCCGAAGAGGTCCCAGTACAAACCAGCTGACACACAGTGAGAAAGAATATATTGTCTGTAGGAGTGTAGACTCAGAAGATCACCTGCTGTTGTGGTCTTCTCCAAGGTGTGTGTGTGTGTGTGTGTGTGTGTGAGAGAGAGAGAGAGAGAGAGAGAGAGAGAGAGACTTTATATAATTAATAGCAAAACCAAAACCAAAAAATACAGCTAAGCTTATCTGCATACTACTTACCTGATTAAGGATCAACCCAGCTACAGCTGAAGAAATTAGGCCTCCAATCATTCCAATTAGAGCTGAAACTGCTTTAATAAATCCATAATAGCTGTACAAAAAGGAAAGAGAACAAGGGTGGAAAGTGGTACAAATGCTTCAGGCAAAGCCACCCCAATCCAGTGAGGCTCGGAGGGGGAACTGCTGATGCTATGAACAAATGCTTACGTTTAAAAGGCGGAAAGCAGGCATGCATGATAGCAAGTTCTCACGGTTCTACACTGTCAGAAAGGGTTACCTTTAGCAGTAAGGAATCTATGATATTATGAAAATGATCAGTGTTTAGAGTGCAACTCAGCAGTGTTTGAGACTTTCAAGTACAGCCAGGATATTCAGAAGGTGATGGGGTGGCCCGTAGGAACTGGATTGGGCTGATGACTGAAGGACTCTGTTCATTGGGTCTAATCACACAGACCCAGAGCTCCTGACCCTGTCAGTCCTCTGATGAGGAAGTGAAAATGCTGTTTACAGGCAGCCATGATTGATCAATCCTGGAGGTTCATGTCAGCCTTAGCAGAAAAGAAGCAAGAAAAACAAGGCAGCCACAGAAAGTCATAGATCCAAAAAAGGCCAAGACTATTAGTCCCACAGAGTTAGGCAGTTCTCAGTCAAGAGCAGTTTGGTTCAGGCTTGGGAGCCTTGGCCCTTCAGCCAAAACTAGAGGATCTGTATTAGAAGGTCTCACGGCTTATGAGTAGCACAGTCTTCAGAATCTTTTGTTTATTTCCTTCGGTTTACACTGTTTCATAGGTTCAAAGTGGGAGGAGCTCAGACCTTGTCAGTTAATCTAGCATCCCTGCTCAGGAAAGGGTCACAGCTGAACCCTGGGTCTAGCTGAACTGTGAGGTCCTAGATTCGATTTTTGAGCTGAGTCCTGAGTGAGGTGGACAGTGTATCCTTCTAGGATATTATTCTTTGTTCACCTCTTTCGTGAAGAACACATAAGCTCGCTCGCAGCCGCAGGGGTTGGTGGTGGCAGGGACCATTATCTGGCCTCAGTTTCCACAGTTCACCTATTTAGTGTAGCATCAGAACCCTTTGATGGAATTGGAGTGAGTTATGACTTTTCTGAGCCCTTGTTCTGTCTTTCTGAACTCCATAAAAATACTAGGGCACACACACACACAGGTATAAATTAGGTACAAAATTTTAGACTCACCAAGATAGGACAGATGTGGAGTATTTTCTCTGAATTTGTCATATGCAAATGCACTAGACATTGTTTGTAGTGGCATTTCAATAGTATTTTAATAAATAAAGACTGTCTGAAGACCTGAGAGTAAAACAGTCCCACTGGTCAGCCTTATAGATCAGGTTATGGTAACACACCCTTTTAATCCCATTAGCCACAATGACACACAACTTTAATCCTAGTGGTGCACAGCTTTAATCCCAGCCCTAGAGAGGAATATAAAATGGGGACAGCTCTCAGACACAGTCTCATTCTGAGATTCCAAGAGGCAGGATCATCATTTCAGACTGAGGTCGAGGTAAGAGCCAGGGGCTGACTGTTTTGCTTTTCAGAACTTCAGGTTGAACCCCAAATTCTGACCCTGAGATTTTATTAATCATGCATCATTTGGCACCCAGCATTGTTAGGGGCTTGGCTGCTATGGGCTTGGTTGCTAGATTGGTACTACAGGAGGTGATAAAAAGGTGTGACATCTTGGAAGGCCCTGAGGTTATTGGGAGGATATGCCCTCAAAGGAGATGTAGCCATTCTGTTCCTGACCCCTTTTTATGTCCCAGATGGGAAGCAGTTTTGGCTTACATGCACTCCTGACCCAAAGCAATGGAGCTACCCCATGAAGGACTAACGTCTCCTGAACTGTGACTCCAAATCAACCCTTTCTCATTATAGATAGGTTTACTTCAAGTATTTTTTTAATAGTAACAGAAAACTGACTAACACAAATTCCAAACCAGTGCTCATAATTTAAAAATCAAATATTTGAAAACAAATCTCAGTGGCAGTAAAATAAGTCTAAACTGTCAAGAATTAACATCTGAACTTGCACCCAATAGCAAGAATGAAGTAGACAATCCGGATGGCATTCACTGTGTGCCAAAGCACTACTGTGCACATTTTACCTATGCTAAATTATTCCGGACTCTTTTACTTTATTATTTCGTTTTCCCTATGTGTGTGTCAGAGACTGTCTCTCTCTTTAGCCAGGTGGCCTCAGTCTGGTCCTTCTCCTTCTTCTGCCTCCTGACTGCTGGGTTAGAAATATGTATATAGAGAGTACATATGACCATACCAAAAAGAATGGTGTTTTAAAATCATTACTTAATAACAAATTAAGAAAAATACAATAATCCATTTTAAAAGAACTAGAAAAAATGTAATTAAGAATAAATTTAACCAAGGAGTGGACTGATGTGCACTCTAAATTGATAGGACATTGATGAACTGAAGACATGCCATGTTTATGGATCAGAAGAATGAAAATCAGCAAAATGTCTGTTTTTTAAAGTGATCTAAACACTCTATTCTTGCCTTGTGAAATCCAAATGATACTTTTCACAGAAATAGAAAAGAAATGGTTAAAATATCTATGGCTTCACAAAGGTAGACAAAGGTGTTCCAAGGACAAAGAACAAAGGAGGGGGTCTCACACCACCTGTCCTCAAAATAGACCTCAAAGGTATGGCAGCCAACAGGAAAGGAAAAAGGACAATAAATAATATTGGAACCAATTATATGTACTTACAGAAGAGAACAGAATTGTGCCTTTCTTTCGGACAATATATAGTATATTGACTCAAAAGGAACTGAAGACTTGGAACTATAAATCCATGAGAAAGACACACTGTGGGAACCTCCAGGACTTCAGTTTGGACTACATTTTTTTTTTATATGACTAAAAAAAAATCTCAAGCAACAAAAGCAAAAGGAGAAGAACGGAATGACTTCAAACTACAAACTTTCTTCAGTCAGGGAAACAGTCAGTGGGGTGAAGAAGCAACCTATGCAATGGGGGAAATGTAAAGCACACATTCGCTAGAGGTTGGTGTCAGAAATATATCAGAAGTGCAGCTCACCATCCACCTAGAGGAACACGACTAAAGAACCCAGATAGAAACTTTTCACAAAAGGCCTAAATGGTCAGCAAATACATAAGGAAAATTTTCAACATCACCAATCATCAGAGAAATGCAGATTCAGAACATAGTGAGATGTTGCCTTCCATATTAGGATGGCTGTGATGAAAAGGATGAGAGACGGGTTGGCGAGAGGCAGAAACCTGAGCTAGTGCGGCAGCCACTGTAGGAAATAGAATGAAGGCACCTCACCATATGTCCCAGCGCTCCGGCTGCTGGGCACGTATCAGACAGAGACTGAGTCAGCGCGTCTGACATCTGCCATGGCTTGTTTATGGCCACATCATCCACTCAGGTAAGACACAAAAAATACCAGCGTCCACCAGCACTAAATGGATAAAGACTGTATGGTCTGCACAGCAGAATGCTGTTGCCTTTAGAAGAAGGAAAGCCTGTCTTTGTTTTTTTTTTTTTTTTTTTTTTTTGGTTTTTCGAGACAGGGTTTCTCTGTGGTTTTGGAGCCTGTCCTGGAACTAGCTCTTGTAGACCAGGCTGGTCTCGAACTCACAGAGATCCGCCTGCCTCTGCCTCCCGAGTGCTGGGATTAAAGGCGTGCGCCACCACCGCCCGGCAAGCCTGTCTTTGTTTAACAACATGCATGAACTTGGAGGATATAATGCTGAGTGAAATAAGCAGGTCACAGACAGGTCACACGCATGATATCGTGTACATGTAGAATATAAAAAGTTGAATTCGTTGACATAGAGGATAGAAAGGGGGTTATCAGAGTCTAGGGGTGAAGCGAGACATTTAGGAAGACGCTGGCTGAAAGATGCGACATTTCAATGAGCATGAATAAGTTCAAGAGACCCATCGAACAGCACAGTGCCTGCCATTAACAGCAATGGATTGTAATCTTGAAAACAGCTAGTATGATAGATTTTAAGTACTTTCATTACAAAAATAAGGAACTGTATGAGTAATATATATGTTACTTAACTCCATTTAATCATCCGGCAATGCATTCATTTCAAAACATTGTCCTGTACATAAGAAATGCATGTCATTTTATTTATTAATGCAAAAGTAAGTAAATTTTAAGAGAGCCCCACCTGGGAGCAATATCCAAGGCATTGATGTGCTGTCCACAGAAGGAAAAACTGAGTGTCGAGTTGGCGAGTGTCAGGAAGATGATGGTGCTGTAGAAGCTGGAGCTCAGGTAGAGCAGGCACATGATGAAGATCACAGGAGAGAGAATCCCTGCAGAACGATCCAAACTGTACAGTTAGGTGCTTCTGAACACAGGGCCGAAGGACTCCCCCACGTGCTCGTCTGTCCTGGCTCTTCCTTACCTAGCGTAGAGAAGAGTTTCCGCACGTTAGCTACGCTGAAAATCTTCCGGGACAGGAGGAAGTCTGCCAGCTGACCTGCTACGATGCCACAGATGTAAGCAAGCAGATAGGAGAGACTGGACAGCAGCCCGTTCTGAGGAGGAAACATGAATCCTGAGTGTACACGGTGGAGACGCAGTGCCCTGCAGCCGGTGCGTTCACCGGATTTCAGTAACTAATGTGTACTTTAGACTTGGAGATGTGACTCAGTGGTGGAATTCTTGTCTGCCATGCCAAGGGTGCTGGGTTCAATCCCCAGTCCCATCTAATTAATGCATGAATTAAATGTGTGCTTTGATCCAGGAAACTATCCAGTGCTAGAACTGTGTCTGGGAACACAAGGTCCAAGGAAAGCGGAACATAGTTTTGAGGTTAGTAAGAATTGTCACCATACTCTATATAGATTTTTGTTTTTAGTATCATGGGACCTGGAAAACTGCAAGAGAAGACTACTGAGAACAGGAAGTGTCAGTCCTGAGGGAAATGATAGGGATAGAGATGATAGTTGATGACAGACAATTGCATGTTTGTTCTAACTGGCCAGGGTTAACTCTAGGAATGACTTCATGGTTTCATTAAGTTGAATTGGTGAGAGCTTATAGGACCACGGCACTATGCTGGCCGCTACCCAGAGACAATAAGTACATTACACAACGTTCTAAAGTTGGGAGCCCAGACTCCATTTCTAAGGGAGTCTTTCTGGGTTACCTTAATACCAAATGATAGGAAGTTCCAAGCGTAACTGGCATCCAATGTCAGATAAGCAATGGGAATCCTTTAAGAGTAACACCTAAAGCCCAGGAATTGGTTTTATCCCAAGACAATGGGTTGGCAAGAGCTGGACACGGTGGCAGAGTAACTTTTATATTAGGACTCCATTTCCTGAAGAGAATGTACCATCAAGCTATTTTCATCTTTTTTTTTTTTTTTGGAGATAAAAATCTCACAGTGCGGTTCAGGTTAGGCTCAAAGTTAGAACAATCTTCCGGCTTCAGGTCCATAAGCACTTAGGTGATAGGCAGGCATTCACCACAATACCAACTTGTAACAAGTCTCAAGTAACAGGCTAAGACATATATTAGGGACCCTGGGGGTCTGTGTGGAAATGTGGCTGCATGTGTGTTGATGGAAGAATTTCAGACACTGTGTGTATACCAACACCCTTTGTCTGGAAAGAGTTCACGTGTAGGAAACCATGCATCTCCAGGTAAAGTCCACTAGCCAGTGTAGGAGGCAGGCAAAAACTGAGTGTATGGTCATAAGACACAGAGAGATAAGGGGGGAGGAGTTTTTTATGAGTTAAAGATGAGAACAGGTGGTACACTTACCTCTCTAATGTTAACATGAAGCACGGTGTTGATAAATGTTGGAGTGTACGTAACCAGGAGGCTGTTGGACCATATGAAAGCAAAGGTATTGAAGATAATAGCCCAGAGCGGAAGAGACTTAAGCATAGCTTTGATTGGCAGAGATTGTCTGCGCGAGCTGACCTGAGAAAGAAATCAAGAATCATTCAAAATGAGGATCATCTGGAATGTGTTGTGTTTGGAGCAGAATGTAGAAGCTGCCCAAAAAGAGCTCAGTGTCCTACCTGCTGGGGAAGAGAGGATGTGATGTAGGCCTTCTCACTGCTGCTCATATATGGGTGGTCCTTGGGGTCATCATAGAACAGAAGGAACCAGCAAAGACTCAGGATACAGCCAAAAATACCTATCAGAGAATCACATGTTACAAGGAAGTTCTAGCTGGAGTTTTGGATCAAGCACATTTTAGAGCATCGGCCTGAGAATCTAGGTGGTCTCTTTCTCTGAAACCCTGGGAGGCTCAGACTTTGATGGTCTTTGTAACCACAGCTGGCCCTTGCTGTGGTGTGCATGTTACTGATATGCTCCTGTCGGTGAACCCTTTGTTCTTGGCCTGATCCAATGAGTCCGTCTACTCCCTTAGGGTTCCCTTATGTTGGGCCTTTATATTTTCAGATTGGTAATGGCTCCCTACCTCAAGAGGGAGCCATTCTGAGCTTGCACAGAGCTAGACAGCCACACACCCACTGTTGCAAGGGTAGATGTGTTTCCCTATTCTGACTCAGCCTTTGGCACACTATTGGAATTGGGCACTTTCTGTAACCTTCTGACACTGACTTAGCCATAGATGGCTTGAATAAATAGCAGCAGGCCTTCTGCTCCTGTACTTTCCTTTTGAATTTGGACAATAGAAAGCCTGGGAAGGCTTCTTCTTCTTCTGGAAACACCAAATAGTAGATGATGCCAGCGCAGTGGGAGGGCCCAGAGGACCTAGGAGCCCAGTATTAGGGGCCATGCAGCAGTCTTAGGGGCCGTGGGGCTCGCGGAGGTAAAGCTGAAGACAAGGAGCGTATCCCCGTCACCAAGCGTGACCGCCTGGTTAAGGAGATGAAAATCAAGTCCCTAGAGGAGATCTACCTGTTCTCCCTGCCCATTAAATTGTTAAGTTATAATAGATGTAGATTTTTGTGTTTATTCTTAAACTTTGAGGTCTTACTGAAATTTTATAAAAAAAAGACTCACCGAAAATGTAGAAAACCATGGGCCAACCCAGAAGATCACAGATGAATCCACTCACAAGAAGGACAATAAATGGTCCCATTACAAATCCTGATCAAAGGGCACAGAAGACATCCCTGTTAACTTAACAAAGGCACCTGAAAATTCAGCCAATAAACCTCTATGTTGTAATGAACAATCTCCACGGAAGAAGTTTGTTTCCAGTGCTCAGGAGGAATAGAGAACGTCTTTTCTCTCTTTTTCTGCTTTTTCATTCTGAAACAGTGTGTGTGTGTGTGTGTGTGTGTGTGTGTGTGTGTGTGTCCGTGTACATTCATTTGGATGCCAGAGGTTGAAGTCCAGGGTTTTCTTCTCCTACTCTCTGTATTGAGACAAGTTTCTTTCAAGGTCTTTCAAGGAACTTAGAACTCACTGTTTCAGCAGGGCTGGCTGGCCAGTGAGCTTTTGGCCTACATCTGTCTTTGCGCCAACTGTGCTGGGGTGATAAATGCGTGATCCCATGTCTGCTACTTTACATGGGTGCCAGGGTCCTCATACTCGTGTGGGAAGCATTTTATCCACTGAGTCATCTTCTCTCTCCTAATCAAAGCAAGAATACTGCAGGGATGTTTCTAAAGCCCCTAGCAACTCAAAGCACAAGTTTTTAAATGGCTCTCGGAAAGACCATGCCCAAGGAGATGAAAGTGGGACTTAACCATGCTTGGCTTAAGTACTTACCTGATAAAGTCATGGAGGTAAGTCTGCCTCGTTCCAAGGGAGGTGCCCATTTGACCCATATTTCATGTTGGCCTGTTGACACTATCCCCTGAAATGAAAAGATGAGGGTTTTGAACTCTAATACTCTGAATCCGAGCTCTATGTCTGTTTGAATCATGTCTTAATACCTGGGCTACTCCCTGGAGTACTCGACACACAATGACCAAAGCTGCTCCAGCTTGGGCTGCTGGTGGGATAAGCATGGATAACACAGAGCTGAGGAGCATTGAAAACCCAAGTATTCTCTTCATTGGGTATAGTCCAGATAGGTACCCAACAGGAATCTGAACCACGACCATACCAAAGAAGACAGAACTGAGGATAAGCCCTTGAATATCAAGACTCCAGGAATACACAGGGTTCTAAAAGGAAAAAAAAAAAAGAGGAAACATGTCTGAGGACTCTGCACTGGAGATAAAATCTGGTGTTTATGGGTTCCAGGAGTGTGGTCTTCCTGCTCAGTCTGTTTAAAGTAGTCTTTCCTCTTCCTAAAGTTTACTTTTGTCTCAAAACAAATTTGTTATCTTATAATGTCATTTTACATATGTATTTACATTTTATCATTGATATTTTCAATTATAGATTAAGTGTCTCTTATCTGAAATGCTGGGACCAGAAAGATTTCAAATTCTTTTGGATACTGGAGATGCTGGCAGAAGCCGTGAAACAACCGATTACATTGCACCCATAGTTAGGAAGAGAAAGAGACGAATGCTGAAGCCCAGCCTGTTTTCTCTTTTTATATACTGAAATATTAGTCCACTGAATGCTGTCATCTACATTTAGTGTGAGTTTCCCCACCTCAGTAACAAAATCTAGAAACTCCCTCACAGATGTGAGGTGTGTCTCCTATGTGACTCTTGATCCCTGCCAAGTTCCAGTTAGAGTTAACCATATCTTTCATTTCCCTTGGTAAGGTACATTTTTTTTGCCCCCATTTCTTTCCCAAAGTTCTTACCCTAAAGAAGTTCTAACTCTTGGGTTTTGTTACCCCTTAACCTGAAATCATACAACAAACCCTTCCAAAATGTCGAATTATTCTTTTTACCTATTAAAAGGTTTGTTTATGTATTTAGGTGTTTTATCTGCATGTATGTCTGCACACCAGAGGAGGGCATCAGATCCCATAGGATTACAGTTATAGACTGCCATGAACTGTTAAGTTTGTGCTGGGAATTGAACTCAGGACCCCTGGAACAACAGTCAGTGCTCTTAACAGCTGAGCCATCTCTCCAGCCTTTGAGCTGTTCTTTAATCACAGGCTCTGCCTATTCTTACTCATAGTTAAAACTTGAGTTTTATTTTATGATTATTTTTATTATTATCTTGTCAATAATATACGTCCTCTGTAGAAACTAGCTACCAAGATAAAGTTTTAAACTTATACTTCATACTTCCAATATACCTTTCCATCATCCAGTCTCTCCACTGCAGATCCATTGGGTAAATGGGGTGGCTCTGTTCTGTTCACCATGGCTACCATGGTGAGGTTCAGGCACACTCTCTGAGCCATGATGACAATATTACAGAAGTGCAAAACGATAGCCAATCCATAGCGAAAGGAGCAGAACCCTGGAACTGGGAAATAGAAAAGAACATCTCAGTTTGTAACACAGTTCAAGAAAAAAAGCAGGCATTTGGAACTTTGATATTCTAGACAGTAAGTTAAAATTTTACCATAAAAACATGCTTCTAGAAATTGTCATATAAAAGGAAGAAGTGGGACTTTTATAATAATCTTTATTACCTTAAGACATCATTCCAGTTAGAATGTCCCGGAATGTTAATCCAGTTTGCAAATGCTTTGGTGAGTGTCTATTTTAAAGAAACCATGTACAATTACCTTGGGTTTTCTTTGGAAGTAGGACCCCTTAATATTATCAGCCATATTTTATCTCAAAGAAACTGCTTTGATCTTCAAACTGATATGACTACTCTGGTTGAGAAACTCATATTTTTACATTGTGAATTTTTTTGAAGAGAATAAATTTACTGAGAAAGTATCAAGCTATAGTAAAGAATGTAGTATTGGTATAAAACCAAGCATGCTCATCAGTGGAGGAAATCAGGAATTACAGAAATACATGTGCATCTAGGACTAAGTGATGCGTGTGTGTGTGTGCGCACACGCATGCTGCATGTTGGTATGCATGCTCATATTGGGGAAAGTGGCTGCACATTTATGGAGTCCAGAGGTCAACGCTGCGTGTCTTCCTCTATTGTTCTCCACCTTATCTACCTCAGTTTTTGAAGAAGCATCTCTCATGAAACTCTGGATCACTCTGGTTAGGCTAGACTGTCTGGCTATCAAACCACAGGAATTCTCCTGTATCTGTCTCCCTCCTACTAGGATGACAGACACATATCACCACACCTAGCCTTTTATATGGGTGCTGGGGATCTGAAGTCAGATCACTGTACTAGTGATGCAAATGCTTTCTTGACTGATCCATCGCCCCAGGCTAAAGAACTAGTCACCAAAGCTGTCTACCATAGGAATCTATTGTTATGGAGTTCCCTAACAGTCAAAAATAATCGGCATGGCCTCTTCTATATCCAAAACCAGCAGTGAAAAGCCCCACCATGCTGAATCCATCTTACATCTGTCTGACTGCTCCATCTGTGTCCTCTGAAACATAGATTTAAAGGCTTGTGTGATTCAATCACTTTCCCTTGATAATTTCCCTGATTAACTGGGAATTTGCATGTATCAGAGTTAGGATGTCTTAAGGGTGATCTTAGAATTCTGCCTACTGTGGTCCAACATCTGACTTCTAAACATTTATGTTCATCACACATGTAAAACATAGTCAAGCCATCTTAAGCATCCCCAACTCCCATTTTATTGAAATGTTACCTTGAACCTCATCAAAAAGTCATAACTTCAAATTGCAAAATCTCACCATCTAAATCAGTCCCCAATGACCCTTATAGAAGCAACGCAACTAGGGTACAATATTTATCTGTAGACTTGCTGAAGAGGCAAATATAAGTTCTTACTACTCCCAACATACAATAATGGGATGGGCATATGCAAAACTACAAACATTAAAATTCTAAAAGAGAAAAAAGTCATGAATCCACAATGGGTTTGAAATCCATCTGGACAAACACTGTGTTTTAAAAGATGAATTTTTATCCTAGTTATAAAATAAAGTGGTATAGAGTATGATAATCCAATATATGTATTGTGATTGTCAATTTCACCATATTGAGAACCTACTATAAAAGTGGTAACTTATACTTCTGGGTTTGTTGGGAGAATGTATCCAGAAAGGGTTGGAATCTGGGTGTCTATTCAGATGAGTATTTTTTCCAGTAAGTCCATAGTGAATGCTACCTCTCATGCAGGCCAATCAACATAATGTCATGTTGATTAATGTTAAATCGACCCCTGCAATACCTTGCAAAAGAGGAAGATAATCAAGATCCCTGAGAACTAACTTATAACACCGGGTTAGAAGATTGACAGTTATGCATGGGCACAGCATTCACCAAACCCCACATATCTATGACTGTTGCTCAATGCTCAATCTGCCAGCAACAGAGACCAACATTGAGCCCACCATAAGGCAGTTCCTGTGGGTGACCACTTAGTAAGCTGATATTATATTAGATAATTTTCCTGCATGGATAGGTCAGTGTTTCATATTTACTAGGGAGACAGTTATTCTGGATATGAATTTATCCTTCCTCTATGCAATGTTTTTCTAGAAATAACTTTATCTGAATTCGAAAAATGCCTTATTCCCCATCATGGTGTCCTATACAACAGGAGTTCACTTCACATCCAGAGATGTGCAGCAGAGGGCCTGTGTTCATAGATTTATTGGTCTTACCTCGCTTGTGGTTGAATGGCCTTTATGAGGACACAGTTACAGCATTAACTTGGTGGCAGCACTCTGCCTGACTGGAACGATATTCTGGTAGAGGCTGTGTATGTTTGAATCAGCATCCAACACATGGCGCTGTTTTCCCGTAGCTATAATTCATAGATCCAGGAACCACAGGGGAGAGATGGAAGCCATCACCCCTAGGGATGTGGCAGCAAACGTTTCACTTCCTATTTTCAGGAGCTACTGCTCTGCTGGCCTCTAACTATTGCTTCCAGGGGGAGAAATTCAGACATGGTGGCAAAGCAAGGACTCCATTGAGCTAGAAGACAGAGCTTCTCCCCCGGGGGACTTTGGGGTCCTCAGCCTCTGAGGTGATGAGCTATGAATGGAGTTAAAGCATTCATGGGTGATAAATCTGATCTTCCAATAGGGAAATATGGTTTCTATTCTGTAACTTGACAAGGAAGAGTATGGCAAACAGGCACGGTCTTCTAGAGTCTCTCCTAGTGTTTCCCAGACTAGGGTTTAAGGTCAGTGAGATTCATCCACAACCCTGTGCAAGCAGAACTACAAATGGCCCAGGCCTTCCGGACTCAAGCTGCAGATGCCACACTAGGTAAAGAACCACAGTCCATTGAGGTGCTTTATGAAGGCAAAGGCTGTAGGGAATGGTAGTTTTCAACATCAGCCATGACATCTGCCATATATATAAATTCTAACTATGGCATGTGATGAGTCCCAGGAAAAACAATGACGATTATCATGATATTATTATTTCCTATTTTGTTAAGAATACATTTGTGTCTATACATACATGTATCAAGCATATTTGTTTTCTTTCTCCTATTTTGATTCTACCCTTTAATATAGGACTTGTTGATGATATACAAATATTTAAGCACTGTTAGTTGCATCGTAGTTATAGGATGTCGGAAGAGCATTAAGAATCATATGAAAACTTTATTGCCTTTTCTGAATATTTCCAAATTAATGCTTCCATAAACCAGTTCTCTCACTCGCCGTCAGTGATGCTGTGTTTAAGAAGGTGGACCCTGTACCACAGGACAACACTACCTTTCTTGGCAAGACACTGGTTCTCCATTTGATGCTTCTCTTCTTGTTCGTGGGTTTGGTCTCCATGCACTGTGGATTCAAAGCACACTGGTCAGCATATGAAAGGAAGCAACTGACCAAGCCCTCGGGAATCCTGTCTGACTGAAAGCCAGGGTCAAAGAGGATGACTAGCCCATCACACCAGTGCCCTTTCACCCCCACAGAAGAGTTTAGTTAATATTCCACTTTCATGGTTCTTTTTTTTTTGTTCATTTAAAATTTATTGAAAATCTGTTAACTAGCAACCCTGTCAATCCAGTTTTTTTTTTAATTCAATGAAAAATAAAAACTTTATTACAGAAACAAAAACTGAGGACATTTGCTGCCCGTAGGCTTGCCCTGCAAGACAGACTGTCAGAAGGTCAGAGGGCAGGAAGAGACCACAGTGCACATTAAAGCTGAATGTTATAGGAGTAAATACAAGCAAAACTCATTTTTCTGCATTTTTTTGCTTTGTTTTTTTTTTTTTTTTTGTTTTTTGGAAACAGGGTTTCTCTATGTAACATCCTGACTGTCCTGGAACTTGTTTTGTAAACTAGGCTAGCCTCAAACGCACAGAGATCCACCCACAGCTGCTTCCCAAGTGGTGGAATTAAAGATGTGCCCAGCTTATTTTGTGTATGTTAAGAGGGGTGAAGTATGACTGTCTTCTTAGTAATGCTACACTCTCTGGAGATAGAGCGCTCTCCATAGCCCCATGTAAACCTGTCTGAGTCACCGCAGCCAAGCTTCTGTCTGCTGGGGAGAAGCGGGTGGGAGGGTGATGAGTTAGGATTCAATTCTCACACATGCTGTGAGCTTAGACTTTGAGATCTGACTTCATCAGTGCACATGACTCCCACATGTCCCCAGGACACCTAGGATTTGTGTATTTGGAACATTTTAGAATGCGTAGAACATCAACCACAAGTATCACACATTGGATCCTCTTTTGAACTGCTCTTTATGCAACAAATGCCCAACACAGTACAGAGATACTACACGTACTCACACACACGTAGAGGAACACTACATGCTTACCATTCATAGAACACAGTACACAGATACAACATACATACCACACAAACCTAAACAGAGAGAAACACCGCACACATACTATACATACGACCCAGTGCAGAAATGCCTTATACACTCATTACACACAGAGAAAAACAC
Source organism: Neodon shergylaensis (assembly GCA_025134845.1). Classification (NCBI taxonomy): domain Eukaryota; kingdom Metazoa; phylum Chordata; class Mammalia; order Rodentia; family Cricetidae; genus Neodon; species Neodon shergylaensis. The sequence goes on along the minus strand of JABTXL010012583.1, from coordinate 530,448 downwards.
TACACACATAAACAATACACATATGCTACACATTTATGCAAACTCTATACACATACTATATATACAACATAGTATGCAAATATTACACACAGAAACACTATGCAGACAAATAATATACACATACTACACATAGAAATAATTACTATACAAACACTACACACATAGAAATGTGACACACATAGATACATACAGCACAATACATGGATACTACTATGTACACACAGAAGCACTAAATACATACTGCACACAGACAGAAAAGCACACACATATTGCACTGTAATACAATACACAGATATAATAGACAAACAATTATACTCCATATACCACATATAACCACACTGCACACAAACTATATGCACATGGATGTTACATACATATTACATAAACACTATACACAAACCCAGTACACAATACTATATACACAAAAACATTACATGCTACTATTCATACACAAACCACATGTAAATGCACATCTCACATACATATACATACATACAACGCACACGAATAGTACAAACCCTCCTCACACATAGTACAAAGACCACCACCCACAAACCAAACCTATATCTCTCTAGCCTGCAATGATAAGTGTGCACAATTTGCACACACCACCTACCGGACACACTTGCAGTCCAGCGTACCACACTTACCCTTCCCTCCACCACTGCCATGCTACAACAATCACGGACAGCTCGCCCCATAGTCCACACCTTCTCTTTCCCCGTGTCTCTGTGAGCAATCTTCACACTCTTTCCTAAAAATATGTTCTTTTTCCCCCTTGTAAAAAGCCTCTAAAGATAAGCAAATTCTTCTAACAAATTTCCTCACACTGGGGAATTCTCTGCCAGGGAAGGACCGCTAAAGCCTTCTGGAGAATTAAAAGTTCGTTTCACTTGGTACATAATAAAAATCACACTGACCTGATTAAGACAGAACAGCCCTTCCTCCTCCCTGGAAGACTTTCCACTCAACTTTAGAGGTGAATTTTTCTACCTGCTGGTAAATCCTATATCAAATTCTTGACCTCATCATGTTAAGGGTAATGTTTAATTTTTAACTTTTCTTTTACCCTAACCTTGCATCTTCTAAGGAGAAACATGAGTCTTGAGATCATCCACTGGACTAGAACTTTCTGGGAATTAATCAGCAATTTCAGGATTTAACAAACAGATCCCATAGTCTCCAACCTACCCAGGAGGGAGCATGCCTTCCAAAAGTGTTCACAAGATGTCTCAATCTAGGAGGACTTTGGAATTCCATGGATTGTCCCAGAAGAGCTGTGGCTTCACGGATGTTTTATTAACTTTATTATCTTTTCTCCTCCCCCCCCCCCGCCTTCTTACTTCCCTCCTTTTCCTGCTCTTTCCTTCTCTTCCCCTTCTACTGCTACTCACATTCTCCCCCTTCTCCTCCCCTCCCTCCCTCTCACCCGCCTTCTCTTTCCTTTCCCCCTTCTCAGCACCTTATCTCTTTTCCCTCCTGTCCCCTCCTTCCTTCTTCCGCACTCCTCAGAGGTCATACCTATCTGACATTTGACATGCTCAGAAAGCTGTGCATTTTCTTATGTTGTGCCTCTCAAAGCTGTGACTTGTTCTCTGGCTTCTCCTGGTGTTCAGCTCGTGGCTCTTCTGAAACATTTGGGCTGAAACTCTTTGAACATAATATGCTGATCAGTTAGGGACATCTAAGCCCCGATTCAGAAATTTTTCACTGTTGATAATTTGTTAACATACTTAAACATTTTAATTTTTATTATACTCTTTCCAATGTCCATCAATATTTTACATGTAGCAGCTGCTCCATGACTTGAACCCAATTTCCCCCCCTAAATAACTATGAGGCCAAATGTGGTGCGAGCCTGTGAACTCTGTACTTGAGGCAGAGGCAAGAGGATCATGAGTTTGAAGCCAGTCTGGGCTACCTAACAAGTGACAGGCAAGCCCTACATGCACAATGAGACCCTGTATATCAGAAAGGGGAAGAGAAGGGAGAGAAGGAAGGAAAGGGAAGGGAAGGGAGGGCAAAGTCAAATGTTGAAAATGCTTTGCCCTGGAGCCTTGTCTTGTTATTCAGTTGGGGTTGTGATTCTAGGAGGTATTGATGCTCCGTGTGCCACATCAAATCTGTTCTCTCTGCTTGATACTACATCTTGCAATTTCTGGTACCATCCAGAAAAAGGGACTTTTTAATGATTGAAAGCTCCAAGTTAGCAGTTGTTCAATGTCCACATTTTGAATAAACAGCACTCCCACATGGCGTCAATCCCCACGTTCTAGGTACAGATTACATAAGAAGGAGCCAGCTTTCTGTTTGCTGCTTCCACTTTCTATTGCATCGCAAGGCTCTGACGCCGCTGAGTTCCATGTTTAGCTTATTAATTTTTTACTTTCCCAGTTTATCATGGAAATTTTCATACCCAGAAAAGAAATAGAATAGTCCGATGTAACCATGGACACATTAACTAGCTTCTGCTATTATTAGCATTTGAATTTCTCTGTCCAATAGTTGTTTCTGTAGTATTCTAAAGCAATTATCAGATATCATGCAATTTCTTCTACAAAAACAAAATGAAACAAAAAAAACAAATAAAAAGAAAGAAACCTCATCAAAGAAACTTAACTCATCAGAAAAATCTACTATATAGATAACAAGCCACCAGCACTAGTAAATAAACAAAATCCTTTAAATGTCCTCAGTTACTTCAGAACTATCCCCTTTATATTTGATTGATTTTTGTTTGTTTTTCAAATGGGGTCTCATGCAGTCCAGACTGGCATAGAAGTCATGCTGTAGTCAAGGATGGACTGGAATTCCCAATCCTCCTGCCTCTATTCACCAAGTGCAGGGATTTCAGACATGTGCCACTGTCAGTGTAGCTGGGCTCTGTGAATGGTGGCCAACACTCTACAGCCCCAGTCAGCAGGTCATTGCTTTTTTAAAAAAAATTAAATTGTGTGTGCGTGCACCAGTGTATATGAGTATGGGTACTCTCAGAGTCCAGAGAAGGTATAAAATCCCTTGGAGCTAGAGTTACTGGTGATTGTGAGCTTCTTGACATTGGTACTGGAAACTGAACTTGAGTTCTCTAGAAGAGCAGAAAGCATTCTTTATCCCCAAACCATCTTTCCAGCTTCTGGATGGCATTATTTCTTGACCGTCACTTGAGAACTTGCTACCTTAATGAGATAGCTCATTAGTTTTACCCTTAAACAATTCCCTCCCAGTACCACATGCATTCAGACAGTAAGAAGTTCAGGTTAAATCTGGAAATGTTGGTGCATGCTTATAAATCCTGGCACTTGAGAGGTTAGGGCAAGGGATCATGAATTTGAGGCCAACTTGGGCTACATGTGGAGTTTTAGGCTAACTTGTTTTACATATTGAGATTTTATCTAAATAAATATATAAATGAATCATGTAAAAACGAGCTATATATAACCAGGAGTGGAGTTACACGTTTATGATCCTAATACTCAGGAGACTGAGGCAGGGAAGATCATGAACTTGAGCTGAGCTAGGACTACATAGAAAGTTCAAAGGTCCAGAGGCCAGTCTGTGATACACATCAAGATCCAGTATTTCAAAAAATCATTCTGTAAAAGCCGATGACATACCTGGTAATGAAACCATTAGTGGCACACCAAGTCAACGGAAGAAGTCCACAGTCTTTACAGACCAGGGGTATCCCACTCTTTGACTTTCCTAGGCTATATAGGATGAAGAATTTCCTTGGGCCACACATTAAATACAAGATCACTCACAAAAACTCATAAACAATAAAAATGCCTGTTTATATCTGCCACTATAGAAAAGCAAAATCCTTACACAGTAGCCCCAATAACATAGTAACCCACTAGGATAGTCTTCCAGGATTGATGAGAAGGCTCCACCTTTGTAATCAATAAGAAAGTGAACCCTTCTATATAATAAAACTCCATTGATTTAAATGTCCATTATAAAAGTAAAGAAAAAGCCATGTGGTGGTGGTTTGTGCCTTTGATCCTAGCACATGGGGGGCAGAGGTAGGTGGATCTCTGTGAGGTCAGCCTGGTCTACAGAGACAAGGTTCAAGGACAGTCAAGGCTACACAGGGAGACCCTGTCTCTAACCCTAACCCCTCCCCCCCAAAATAAAAAGTAAAAGAGGAAAAGGCAACATGAAATGATTGTACGATTTGATGTTGTATTTGAGATACTCCTGCCTCAGTAGCTGATTTCATGGAAACAGCTGCTGTTTCACTGAGTTCCTCCAGTGTTCAGATATTGTCCTTCTAATTCTACCTGGACCACACTTCATTCTTGAAAACAGTTTCTCACCTTTCTCACCAGTGTAAGCACGGGCAGGAAGTTATGACCCAATAAGAGCTGTGACTGTGAAGAGAAATGCATTCATCTCTGGGAAGAAGGGGCCTATAAGAGTCTAATAAAAGAGGCATGTGGTGATTTGAATGAGAAGAGCCTCCATAGGCTCCTATATTTGAATGCTTAGTCACCAGGGAGTGGAATCATTTAAGGATTAGAGGGATTAGGAGATGTGTTCTTTTTCGAGGAATTATATATGGTCTTATTGAGGACATATGTCACTGGGGTTAGGCGTTGAAGATTCAAAAGCCCCTATCAGGCCCAGTCTCTCTCTCTCTCTCTCTCTCTCTCTCTCTCTCTCTCCCTCCCTCCTTCCCTCCCTCCCTCCCTCTCCCTCTCTCTCCTTCTCTCTCTTCTCTGCAGATCAGGATGTAAGGTATCAGATGCTGCTCCAGCATTAAGCCTGCCCGCTCGCTGCCACACTTCCTGTTATTATGACGAATTAACCCTCTGAACCTGCCCCAGTTAACGCTTTCTTTTACAAGAGTCATCTTGGCCATGGTGTCTCCTCATAGCAATAGAATGGTAACTAATTCAAGACACAGGAGGCAAGGATTTCTTTAGGTGGAATGTCAGACTGCAGCTCAGATTGGGACAGATGGTGTTCCATTTAGAAGCTGCCAGGCAACGTTTTTCTGTAGACTGAAAACGGAGTTGCAAGTATACCAAAATATTGATTATTTTCCCAAGAATTATGAAATCCATTTTAATTTAAATGAACTAATGAAGCTTAAAATTACTAAATATGTAATATTGCTTTCATCAGCAAATTTTGGTACAATGTTCTGTTTTGCTACCATAAATGACTAGATAACATGTAACAAATCTAAATCATAATTTCTCAACATTTGTCCTTGATTTATCCCCCCCTCCTTTTTTTTTCTCTGTAGCTTTGGAGCCTGTCCTAGAACTAGTTCTTGTATACCAGGCTGGCCTCGAACTCACAGAGATCCGCCTGCCTCTGCCTCCCGAGTGCTGGGATTAAAGACATACACCATCACCACCCATCTTGACTTATCCATCTTACACGCAAGCGCAAAGAATGTATTGCTATAGTCAGCTCACCAACACTTTTAAGGAATTCTTGAATTTGATGATGATGTGGCCCTTAGGAAAGTCAGTTTTGATGATAATTTGCCTGGTGTTATCCATTTTTATGCCTTCGTGCATATATTATCTTGCTAATACTTCATTAAGCATGGGCTTTGGGAATCAATTTCTTTATCTTCTATTAATTAATCTCACACTCAGGATACACAGATAAATGAATCTCTGTGAGTTTGTGTTAGCCTAGTCTACAAAGTAACTTCTAGGCCAGCCAGGACTATACAGTGAGTTTCTAAAAAAAAAAAAAAAAAAAAAAAAAAAACCAAAAATAAAAATTGATTTAAAAAAAAAAAAAAAAAAAAAAAAAGCCAACAGTAACATATATTTATAAAGAAGAAATAAAATGAATTTTAATATATCCTTTTATGGCTCATATACATTCCTTGGTTTATATGTGTATTTCCTTAGTGACGTTGTATTTCTCATTGATACCTTTAATAAAAATTACTAGTTGAGTTGTTTTTGTGTCATTAGCACGGCCGTCTATGGCCACAGCAAAAGATTTAAAGTAAGAAACGAAACTACGAAACTCTCTAAGGTTCTTTCGCTAGATTTTCCAGTGTCTTTAATTCACCAGATGAGACAGCTAATCTAAAAAGTCCTCCCTCCTTCTCAGTGTGGGTTACGTCTGCCACACTGCCCCCTGTACTGTTTCAGAACTTCATGACTTTCAGAACTTACCATCAGCAACTGGTTTTGGTATTTTTGCTATTAAATATCCTACCACATAATTAGCCTTAATAACAGAATCTGTTTACATTACAACCTAAAAAACTTTTTTATTGAGAAGACAGACTCTCGCTCACCTCTGCTCATTTTCCATCCAATACAATCCTCAATGGGAAGGCAGTGTGTTTTTGTGCCCAATGTCTTTTCAGATTATCATCATAGGAAGCTTGCACAAAGCCCTTAGACATTAAGCACAGTAGTTATTGGCCTCAACGGGTTAATCAGAGTGATTATTTGCCTCAAGAGAAATGCAATCATCTTCCTTTGTTTGATAGTGTTGCTCTTGGGGGCATTCTGTTTTCTTTCTACACTTTGTAGAATCCATGCTGGGACTGATGAATAATAATATGTATGTGGCTGTATGTACTTTTATTATGAAAATTAATTGGCAGGGAAAGAGAAAGCAAGGATTGGGCCCTTGGATGTGCTTCAACTGCTGGTGCAGTGTGCAGCAGAGGGTGGCTGGCGAGGCTGGCACACCGTGCAGAAGGTGCTGGATGCGGTCCGGACACAGCCTCGGGAAGTGACTACGGATCCTTACCTGTCTTATAGATAAGGCTGAGCTCCACCATGTTCAAGTAGTTGAGTATTATCTTGATGGCTCGGTCCTTTCGGAAGGGTACATGGACTCAAACGATAGAACTTAAAATCTGTCAAAGGTAAATTCATATGAAGACCAGAGAGCCACCATCACCCTTTGTCACACCCATCCTCAGGGGAGAGAGATGTTTGAGAGAACTCTCCTGTGAGATTCGGGGAGATTTCTCTCTATGGTCTCAACCATCTCTCTATGATCCTTGATTCCCATGATGAAATAAAAGCTACCATGTGTGCCAGAGAGACAGCTAACTGGTGGGTCTTTGGCCTGTGATAGCCCTTAGGCTAATTAGCTAAACTTGACTTACTGAGACCCAGCAGTGTAAGACAACGCATTGCTTAGTGCAGTGTCTGTAACTTCTTTGGAGATTAATAGAAATGTCAACCAAGATTTATAGTATGTTTATTCTGTGTGATTAAAATTTGGCACGATTAATTTCTGACCTCTCATGTAATACTGTGAGGAAGTCATTTAATCTCAAGACCATAATGAAATTAAAATAATAAATGCCAGTTTATGGCATTGCCATAAAGATTTAATAAAAGAACAGATATAGTTTGTTGACTTCTAGCAAGTGTTCCTGATCCAAGTAGAACACACCTTCATGGGTGATGGGAGGCAGAAACTTCAAGCACAGTTTCTTGGGTTAGATTCCTCAGGACTGAACTCCATCCTTGATGCTCATGGCTGGACCTGGCCAAGCTACTAAACATTCTTGGAGTGTTAGTAATGTTCATTACTGTTATTATTCAAGAACAATCAGTTCTCCCCATTTGAAAGTAAGGATCTATGCCCCAGAGGCAGATGCAAATCTGGAACATTCTAGGGAGGAGGAAACATTGGCTTTACACACTGGGATTTACAGTGAGGCAGGAAAGAGGGGAAAAGTGAGACAAATTCCACAGTGATCATATCCAGGCCACCTTCATTTATTTTTGTCTCCACAGATTCACAAATCAAGTCATTAACATGCGAATTGCTCCCAGTGGGCTGACATACATGATGTAACACCGAGTTGTCATCTAGACCTTCAAACTGTCTGGAAGTTTCCATTTGGTTCTGCTCACCCCCAAGGTCAGAACCACACTAACCCATCATGTTACTGTCTTACACATAAGCACCCTAAGCAACTTGCCATCTGGGCAACCTCACCCCTGCCTCTTCATTCAGAAAGGCAAAGCAGCATCTCACATATATCCAACTTCTGAACACACTAATTGTCACCTCTTTCCTTCACTGACAGGCTCTATAGTTGCATCTGTATTTAGAAAAAACTATATTCGTAAAGCTAAATAAAAGGAGTTGGGAGAATATGACATGTTTTGAATTTCAAAGGCAACCAAAATTACTTTGAGAAACCTCACTGCAAGGCAAGTATGAAGATGTCCTCTTTTAATCCCAGCACTCTGGAGATGGAGTCAGGGGGATCATAAACTTAAAATTACCCACAGTTCTATAGCAAATTTAAGGTCCTGTTGCCCCCATCTCAACAAAACAAAACAAACTATAGTAATTTCAACAGTCTTTCAGGTTTTCTGGTCTCAGCCCTTGCCCTGTGACCCCAAAGAATAAGAGCCATGAAGCAGAAACAGTGAGAAGAAATTAAGTAAAAGAAAGTTCTTGGTGATTAACAGGAGGCCCCAAATGTTTCACCCAGAAGGAGACCTGTTGGTTTGCTTGTGCTTTGTTTTGTTTTTGACACAGGATCTCTGTATGTAGTCCTGGCTGTGCTAGAACTCACCGTGTAGACCAGGCAAAGCTCAAATTCACAGGGATCTCCAGAGTACAGGGATTAAAGATATATGTCACCAACCCGGCCCTTTGTCTAGGGTTTTTAAATGTTGATGAACAAAGAAAGTAGTTTTGAATGGTCACAAAAGAGCCTGCCACTCTGGAAAGGGCACCCAGGAAGTACAAGTTCATTTCCTCCCACAATCCCGTCTTTTAGACATCACGCCTAATGGCAGAAGCAGATAGGCTTGTTGCTTGAAATAATATGTATTCCGGATTTTTCGTATCAGAAACTTGGTGTTGGGGTCTTCACTGCAGAATGCTCCCATAGACATTTCTTGCCATGGATCTTCCTCCAGACCCTTATTATGAACTTGTTTTTCCTAATCTGTAGAACCCATCTTTATGGAAGGTATCATATGTATTTGCAAAGAGTTGATGTAGCCATGTCTGGTCTTTATTTAGCTTACTTTGAGCTTTATTGTACACACGGGATTGAGTTAATTATCACCAGAAAAACTTTTCACCAACTTGCAATTTGCTTAAGTGTTCCTAAAATAAACTTGCCAGGGTCAGGCTCCTGAAGTTTGAACCAACACTGACTAGTTAGGCATATTGAGCCAAAATGCCTTCTGGCCTCCCACAGTGATTGTCAGAGAGACACCGCACCACCCCGTGTTCCAGCTCATTCCAATGATGAGTCAGGATTCCTAAGTCTTTAGCTGTCTCCTTTAAGAGTCTGCCTGTTCCCTGTCTAGGAAAGGTAAAATTGTTGCCTTAGATTTTAGGAGTGTTCATTGTGTAGTCCCTTTCTATAAATAAATAAATAAATAGCACCTAAGGTAGTGCCATTTTCATCAGCTGCAACAGATACAGTTTTAACCATTTCTCCTTTCCACAGAGACACTAATTCAACAACCATGACTCTACAGTGGCAGCAAGGTGAGCAGGCCACGCTGAAGGGATCCTTCAAGGGCTGTCCTTGTATGTCAGCTGTAACCACTGTGATCAGAGGAAGCAAGGGAACTCTGGCAAGAAAATGCGCACCTGCTTTTCAGTGCCCCAAATTAGTGTAACAACGGCTGGGAGTAGGCTTTTTATGAGGAAGGAAAAAAAGACATCCTTTGCTTTTTGCAAGTTTATATATGTTTAAAATTTTTGTACTTAGACTACTTCAGCCTCTGTCTCAGAGCCTTTACTGTGTCCTGCTAGCCTTTGGTTCATCGCTTTCACACAATTCTACCGCAGTCTTCTTCAAAGTCTCCCTAAGGACTGCTGCCTTCTCCCTTAGGTCAGACCTTTACCCAACCTCCTCTTTTATATTTTCATATCCTTATTTTAATCAAACTTTGTGAATTTTTTTCTGTTGCTAGCTCTACCTCCCTTCTAGTGTTTACTTTCTTGATATAAAAATCACAACACTAAAATAGATAAATAAACAAATAATCACAACACTAAGCTCAAAGAGGACATTTTATTCTGGACTCAAATATGAGTGGCCGTGGCATGGAAACCTAGATTTAAGTTACCCCAAATTCTGGGTCCTAATGTGAAAGCGGTTCTGTTAAGTTATTGTAGAAGCAGAACAAAGGAAGTCACAGATCAGCACACCTTTAAATACATGAGTAGAGACAGTAGGTAGGCCAGTTAAAAAAACGTGGGGATAGCTGAGAACCTCAAGTGTGTTTTTATTCAACACAAAGACCCAGAGTTAAAAATGAGACTATTAGAGTGGAATGTGCTCCGATAGGATCAGCACCCTCATGAAAACAGGAAACACAGAAAGACAGACACACAGAGGGAGCCTGATCTGAAGTCTGGGAGCAAAGGAGGAGGCCAGTCACTGCATGACAGACAGGCTTTGCCTCTCTAACTATTTGCCTCCTTAGTCATTGCATGAGCTGGTTTATTTTGTCAACACGATGCAAGCTGGCAGTTTCCGGGAAGAGGAACCTCAAATGAGAAAATGCTTCCATCAGATCGGCCCATAGAGAAGTCTTGAATGGTATTTTCTTGAACAATGATTGATGTTGGAGGACCCGACCACTAAGGGGGGTGTGGTACCACCCTTGGGCAAAAAATGGTCCTCAGTTGTGTAAGAAAGCCGCATGAACAAACCCATGGAGAGCAAGCCAGTAAGCAGGATTCCATGACATCTGCTTCAGTTTCTGCCTTGAGTTTCTACACTGACTTCTCTTGGTGACAGAGGGTCACTTGAGAGTTGTAAAAGGAGATGAATTCTTCTCTTCCCAAGTTGCTTCTGGTCATGGTGTTTTAGCTTGGCAGTAGCAAGCTAGCTACTGATAATCCTTCTCTTCTGCAGTTGTGTTGCGCTCCAGAGTTACAGCACTGATAATAAACATCTTTATGACCGAAGACCCAGATCGCACTTTGTAGGACAGATCCCCTGCTCGCAAATGAGGATGATACCAGTTACTTGGGGGCCGAGGCTACACCCTGGAATAGGTGTTATCATTCCATGGGACTCGGGTACTCCCCTCAAGTGGTGACAGCAATGACAACTTCTCAACTTCTCCAGAACTCAAAACAAGGGCCAGAACTGAGACAATGACCAATAGAACCCTGGCACCTTGAAGACAGACTTAATGACATGGCTTCCCAATGTGGGCGTGCCAAGTTAATATCTTTTCTTTGTCATTTACCACCACTCAGGAATTTCTCTGACTGGGACAAATGGTCCTTTGAAACTCCTGAAAAAAAAAAAAAAAAACAGGACTTTTATCCTAAACTCCTGTAACCTGGAAAGGGAATAAGTAAGCCAAAGGATTCCTGAAACTGCAAAGCAATTAAAATAAAAGCAATTAGCAGGTCCTCTTTCACAGTCCTTATAGAAAACCACCAACCTTGTCAACACTTTAATTTCTGAACCGAGATAATAGTTGCTCTTGTTTAAGTTTGGTTGGTGGCAACTTGTCAAGGCAGAAAACTGTCGCACACGGCTGGCTACTCGATAATCTTAGCACCACTGTTCGCTCAGCATCCCCAGCCAGCTTGTTAGCTGTCCTCTGCACAGAGCTCATCTTCTGGCTTCTGGTCGGGAAGGCTAGGGCCCCAGGACTCTATCTCCTCCTGTGTTCTCTAGCATCCACCCAACTAGACGGTAGGTTCCTCAAATCCACCCACACAAACACTTCCGTTCCTCTCCTCATCCTTTCAGCTTGGCCTGCCTTATTCTAGTCCCCAGAAATGCTAGAAAGACCAGTGTCCAGATGATTATTTGGCTAGTCGCCTAATTTTAGGAGAATGTTCTGCCTAGCAAGATCTGTCCATGTAACGATTGCTAGTAGCCCTGCTTACTGCTTGTAAGACACACTCAGACTCTCTCCCATGATACACGGGCGAGACATACTTCAGGAACACACACATTCCTCTAGTTCTGTGCTTTGTACTTTCCTCACTGAATATGCAGGCAAGAGATTCCCTTCAGCATGCACCCTGTTCGCCGCCTTTATGCTTCTGTAGAAACTGGACTCTGGTTTGGGAAATCGGACCACAGACCTTCTCATTCAACATCTAGCCCAGGAATTAATGAAAGAAAACTTCCCTGTGTCTTTCAGCATGAAGATTTTAAACCTTCACCTGCATCCCATGTGTGTCTTTTTACTACTGTACCCAAGACAGTGTTTGCCAGGCACATGAGAAGGAAAATTGTATTTAACTTACTCTAGTGCCCTAACAGACATAGTGGAACTTATATCAAGATCACGGTCTTTGCTGAGTTTGTTCATGCTTGGCCTTTCTTACCTTGTCCTGATGAACCTAGAATTTATTACACTGCCTCTGTAGGAAATGACTTGAGGACAGTAATCTCCATCTTAAGTACCCAATGCTGACCTGGGTCTGACCCACTAATACCTACAAACCATTACTTTACAAAAACACTGAGCCAGTTTTACTTTCCATTTACAAGTGATTTAGCCACTTAATTAGGCAGATCCCAGAGAAGAAAGACACCAGCCACACAGAGCAGTCTCAGCACAGTGCGAAAAGAGATAATTTATGCAGGATCTGACACAGGGCAAGAACACCACAAAGGGTTATAGAGAGAATCAGATCTGGCACAAAGACCAAAACAAACAAACAAACAAGACCAAATGGACAGAGGGAAGAAGTTACTAGAACACATAAAGAGGGTTGCCTGCTAGGCCTGGGGATCCGCAGACTACATTTTCCTTTCTCTGTCAAAACTCTGGCTGAAGCTGGTGGGCAAGGGAGTGTGGGTACAGGCCATGCAACTCACCCTCTAGTAGCCTGAGCACAGTGAAAATAAATGGAACACAGGTGACAAACATGGCAATAGCCAACCCAGCAAATAGAAACTCCACGCTAGGAGTGTATACCAGTGGTAGAGGGCTTGCTCTACTTCCAGAACCACATGCACAGAAAGAAATTAATATCAAATCTGACAAATAGAAAATAAATAATTGTTCTACTAAGATTGCCCCTCTAGACTAAGAGTTCAAAAACTTTTGTTCTTTTCTTTAAAGACAGTGAAACTACCATGTCAGTGCCCACATTCTCAATTAAAAGATGGCAACGTAGTCTTTTGCTGTCGTTTTACTTGATCTTTTATTCATCTTAGATTTCTTCACAAGTAGTCTGAATGAAAGGGGGCAGGGAACCTTGATGTCATTTTTGACTGAAGTCTTCTCACACAGGAAACAGCGGGCGTCATGATGTCTTTACCGGAAGTGGAGCAGCTGAGGAAGGAAATGACCGGAAATGACTATCTTGGAGTCCTATGACTATACCTCTACTGGGATCAGCATCTGTTACCTTCACAAATGGGTCATCATCCTCTCCTTAGCCCATTCTTGGACTTCTGCTTTTCCAAACACGAGGTAGATGATTAAGCCACACTGGCTAACGGCAAACAATAAGAAAAAGTAATTCCTCCACCCGAGGTCAGGGTCCTGGGAACACAAAACCCAAAATACGTATGACTTCTCTCTTTTTTGATGAAACTGAATCACTAGTTCAGATGACAGTTTCCAGGGTTTTCCATGCCGAGATTCATTTCCTACAACTCTTTTTTGATCATTACATCAAGGAAATACAAAATATACTCAAAATGCTCTATGTAAGAGAGATTTGGGGACCCTCATGATTGACCTACAGAGTTATGTTTGTCATTATTATCAATGTGTCATACATATTCTCTGTTGCCCAACCTTGCCTACAAATGCTATGCTAAAACCTGTTCTAAGATTCTTCCATCGAATGTTACAATGTGGTAAAGAGATTCTAGGAGTCAGAGCTCTTTCCTCAGATCAGAAAGACTCAATGTATCAAATTTTCAGTTTAAGTATCAGGAGATGAGGGTGATGTTGTTAATTTTCATACTTGTGTTAGAATGAAAAGCTAAACAAGATTGTGTTGTATAACATGCTTGTCATACATAGTCAGGTGGCAGTGGCGCACGCCTTTAATCCCAACACTCAGTAAGCAGAGGCAGGAGGATCTCTGTGAGTTTGAGGCTAACGTGGTCTACAGAGTGAGTTTCAGGATAGCCAGGAAACATTGTCTGAAAAAAAAAATACTTGTCATAATACCAGCATGTGGCATGCACTTAACATGCTTCCTCTCCTCTCCTTTCCTGTGTGTGATTATTTACACAATGAAAATTCAGCCTCAGTGACTTGGCAGGTCAGCATGGGAATCATATAGGGTTGTTTCCCATTTCAAATGGGGATTATGAGTGGAGCTGTGGTCAGTTTTCCGACTCCAGAATGACCTCAACTCTGGTTCATTCTGCTCTACACTTCATGGTCACCCAAAATTCAACACTACTTTCCAACCTTTGACTATACTCTTTAACTATTATCACTTTTACAAATGCATGTGGTATTTTAAAAGTCTGTCTTGGCATGAAAATTACCTGATCGAGGAAAAAGCCACCAACAAGGGGTACCAGCACAGCGGATGAATGTGCCAATCCTCTTGATGTTCCCATGAGAAGGCTGCCATACCTGTGGGTGACAGGAATGTCCCAAGCTAAATCCAGACATAGTTGACAGTATCTTTCAGCCCTGCTTTATGTATGAATCCACCATGTAATTACATCTAAAAGGACTTGGGCATTGTATATTCAATGTGAGGCGATATGATAAGTTTACACCCTTCCTTCCAACACACCATAGGCCCATCTATTGTCCATGCTTATGATTTATTGTTTTCTATTCTTTGAGACCTCAGAACACTATAGATCACCCTCCCTTCAACCAGAAAATGTGAAACTAAGAGCAAATGTAAGAGTCCTACCTTGGGGCAAGGTCTAAAGCATTGATATAGATTCCGGACTGAGATAGAGGGGCTAGTCCACAGGAAAGTGTCAGAAATGCAATTGTTGTGACATAGCTGAACTGGATGTAGGGCAGAGACACAATGAGGGCTGCTGAGGGAAGATTTCCTAGGGAGTGCGGAAGAGAGAATCCAAGAGTGAGATACAGTCTTTGGTTGTTGACTATTTAGAAGTCATTCAACCCTCATACCCTGTTCTTACCTAAAACTGTAAGCATTTTCCTTACAGTTACAAGCCTAAAATTCTTGCTCAGAAGAAAGTCAGCCAGCAGGCCTCCCAGGATGCCATCGATCCAGCCAATGAAAAAAGGAAGAGAAGACAGGAACCCATTCTGAAGTGAAAAGACGGGTGAATGATCATAATTAAGGCAGTGACAAAAACTTTTTGGTAATTCCCTCAGGTCATCCTGACTCTTGGAAACCACCCTTTCTTGGGAATCCTGCCCACCTCTTACGTCATGCCCCTAGCAAGGTTGCTGTCATTGGTTTGAAAGACCAGATTATTTGGGGTCATGAGGGTAACGCCCTGCAGACTGAATGATTTATGACACCTGAGTAGCAGAGCAATCATGCAAACACAAGGAAGGAAAGGAATGAAATCTACTCACGTCTCTGATGTTAATTTTGAACACGTAACTGATGTAGGTTGGGATGTATACTATATAGGTGTTAACAAGCCACTGGTGGGTCATAGTGCCAAGACACATGGCCCAGAGTGGCAGAGATTTGAGCATGGCTTTGATGGGAAGTGATTGCTCTTCTGAACTGATCTGAAAGCAAATGGTCTGAGTAGTAAGATCAATATAAGGTTCAAAGTCTCTGCCACCCTTCAGAACCCAGATGTGGATGCAAGGTTTTTGCAGAGGTTGGAGGTTTTATGAGTACCTGTTGGTGAAGGGAGGATAAGATGTATTCTTTCTCTGAACTGCTTATCCATGGGTGAGAGGCAGGGTCATCATAAACCAGAATGAACCAGAGAAGGGAGCAGCCACAGCCAAAACCTCCTGTGAGCGGGGAGAGTTCATCAAAGAGCTCATTTTGTCTTTTTTCTTTTTTAATTTTTGTAATAGTCATTGCACATAATGTTGGTTTTTAATAATTACTTTTAAATGTACCATGCATTTTGAGCATGTCAGCTTGTTCACATCCTCTCCCGAGTTTCTCCTCCCTCTCCCCTCATACCAGTTACTAATCTCCTTTCTCTGCTGCCTGTCTGATTTTATGTAGATATATGTATGTGTGAGCCATGTATGTATTATGTATGTATGCATACATGTAGAGATAGATAGACAGATGTACTTTACAAAGAATTTTAGTTCCCACAAATGAGAGAAAATATGTGGATTGTTCGCTGTATCTAACTTATTTCTCTTACTATGATTTCCAGTTCCCTCCATTTTCCAGAAAATGACATAATTTCATTCTTCTTTCTGGCTGAATCAAATTCCACTGTGACTTTGTACCACATTTCCTTTATCTGTTGTCTGTTGCTGGCCATCTAGGCTAGTTCCATGCTTGGGATACTGTGAACAGTGCGGCAATAACTGGAAATGTGTGCTTTCCCGATTATATTCTTTGTTCTGGGCTGCCTTAGCCTCCTTTAGGTATTTTGAATGGCTTGTTCTCATGCTGGGACATTTTCTAGGAGAGGCCATTGCCAAAGCTCATTCTGAGCCCTCCCCAGTTCTCAAACAAGCTGTCTAATACATTTCTTTACATTTCTTAGTCTCTTGTATATGGGAAGGGGGTCACAGACCTTAGGGAGAGCATAATACTTAGTGTCAATATTTTCAGTATTAGCCATTTTAATAAGCATATGGAGGTATCCCATTGTACTTTTGCTTTTCATGCCGCCATGATTAAAGGTCTTAGTTAAGCCCCTGGCCACAGGTCTGTGCTCTCTTTGTGTGTATTTGGTGAAATGTTTCTGCTTAGTTTTCAATGGAGGGTTTTGGATTCTCACTGAGTTTTGAAAATTGTTTACAAATTTTAGAAAAACAAATAATTGTTTTGTAGATATTTTCTCCTTGAGCCAATTCGTCTTTTTATTATTTTAGCAATCTCTTTTGAAGAGGATTATTTTTTTAACTCTGCGGATATCCAATTCATTGATTTCATCTACTTTTAGTGACTCATACCTATAGTGTCATATTTAGGAATTCTTTGGTTAACTAAAGAACAAAGCATTTTCTTCTGAATAATTTTTCCAGATTTTATATGTAGGTCTGGTGTTTGTGGATGGGGGTGAGGGAATTGTCTTCCTTGATTTCTTTGACACAGGAATCTCTAACTGACTTTGGAGCTCACCTATTTGCCTAGGCTATCTGGTGAATATATCTTGAAGGCTTTTGTTTCCTTACCCTACTCCTGCTCCACAGAACACTGTTTTGAGTTGCCCAGACTGATCTCATGTTTTCCCTTGAACTCCTGATCATCCTGTTTCTGCTTTCTGAGAACTGGGATTAGAGCCATGTGCCACCATGCCCAGTTTTCCTAGAAACTGAACCTACGGCTCCCTCCTAGCCCAGAATTTTATCAACCGGCCTACATCCCAAGCTTATTCCATCAGTTCTTGCATGGTGCATTTGGGGGCTTTGCTCTTGGGTGCATGTGCATTTCCGATTGTTGTGTCTTCTTGGTGAGCTGGTAATACTCCTTATTGTCTGGTATTAATATATCTACCCAATGATCTCTTGAGTAGTTTTCATGTTTCTTGGGCCCTACAAAGTTTCAAGAACTGACAGTAACCCATCTCTGTCCTCAGATACTCGCCAACTGGAAGGGGAACAGGCGTGTGAACCAAATAAGCTGATAGGAAGTTTGAAAATAAAATGCAAAGCCCTCTCCAGTGGCAACAGTAGGTGAAGCAGCACTTTCTTAGTTTCTAGTTAAATGGATGTCTTGGAGCCAAGAGTGAAGTTACCATGAATTACTCTCAGTGTTTGATATTTTCTTTTTATTGGGAAACTTGAGAGTTGCCCAGAATGCCGCCCCCTTGCTGTGTTTAACCAAAGACAAGCCTCATAGGTACACTTACCTCCCTGGATTGCCTTCTTATCTCTTAGAAAGCGCTGTTCTGCAGGCCTTCCCCTCCCGCCTGCAAGGCACAGTGCATCTGTGCCCACTGAGCCTTAGGGCAGGAGAACAGTACTTTATATGAAGCCAGAGGATTTCCACAATTTAACTAGCAAAGGCTATTTCCTTGTATTATGATACTTGGCTTCCCTGACATTTTTATATTTGGACTCTCTTCCTTCAGTAAAGTACACACAGATGCACAACTTCAGAAGAACATTACTGAATAGCTCAGAAGCCAGCAACTTACCAAAGATATAGAAGACAAAGGGCCATCCAAGGGCTTGGATAATGATGCCACCCACAAGGAGGACAACAAAGATTCCCAATACCATTCCTGTAGAAAGAAAGGAAAAAGGTAGTAGGACCCCTGCCTTCTACCAGACAGATAATGAGGGCTGACAGATGAACATGGAGACGTGCCACAAATCCACAGAAAACCATGTGCAAATGTAAAACCTTCAGATTACTCATTTAATTTATATACTTTCTGAAAGTCTTTTGTTTTCCCCTCAAAATCCCCAAATGACATTACAAAAGACTGTCATACTTACTTCCATGCTGTCTTAATTTTCAGTGATTTACATTTATTATTGAATAAAGCACATGAATAGTCAAGGTTGTTGTACACCCTCCAATTCTACCCCCTCATCCTTCTGAAGACAAACATCATGCCAATTTATTGTACAAGAAACAGTCACTCACCTTCTTTTCTGTGCACTTATATGCTGTTTATAGAGATACATACATTCATTTTTTTTGTAAACGCTTTCACAGAAAGCTGATTTCTGTGCAAATATGCTAATGATAGTGTTTCAATTTCTATAACTTCAGAGAATTCTAATATATGTCAGACATAATCCCATTTCACAGCTTTTCAAATATTTGTAAGCAATCTCACTTTTTATGTTTAGTATTCTTGTCAAAGTCCATGTATATGAGGTTATTTTAAAATAAGTAAGATGATAATGGCCCAAGGGTGTCAGTCATCTTTAAATTTTTTATTTTTTAATTACGTTATGTATGTGTGTGCAGTATGCATGTACATGACTAAAATGCTCATGGAGGCTAGAAGAGAATGTCAAATCCCCTAGAGCTGCAATTATAGGTTTGAGTACTGGGAATGGAATTTGGGTCCTGGGCAAGAACAGTACATGAAGCCATCTCCCCAGCCCCAACAGTCATCTTCATTGAACAATAGTTCTTACAAAGATCTCCATTGCACTGAAGATTCTAATCCTAAACAGGAATTATTACTCATTTCTGAATATGAACATAATTTGTATAAGAGCATATCAGAGGTGGACTTGCTAGATGAAAAGCTATGTATATTTCAAATTTTGTTAAATACTGTAAAAGAGCTTTGTTGAAAGCTGTAGCAGCTTAAATCCCCAACATTTTTCTTTCTCATCTCGTTTATAACATCTAATATCTTGAAAAAAAAATTTAAGCACCTGTCTTCTAGTATAAATAACAAAAGAGCCCTCATTTGAAACTTTGTTCTTTGTAGTGAGGTACAGTTTTTTCCTGTTTATCAACTTTATTGTTTGCTGTAGAATATCAGTTTAAAATGTATTACATTTGTTTACGCTGTGAAATATTTATTTAAGGATGCAGAGATGTGTTGCATTCTTTCACGATGCATTTGTTCAACTCTGTACAACAGTGTTATTTGCCTGTCTAAAACACCTGATTGGTCTAATAAAGAGCTGAGTGGCCAATAGCTAGGCAGGAGAGGGATAGGCAGGGGCTGGCA
Organism: Neodon shergylaensis; assembly: GCA_025134845.1. Classification (NCBI taxonomy): domain Eukaryota; kingdom Metazoa; phylum Chordata; class Mammalia; order Rodentia; family Cricetidae; genus Neodon; species Neodon shergylaensis. The sequence goes on along the minus strand of JABTXL010012583.1, from coordinate 510,770 downwards.
GGCAGAGAGAATAAATAGGAGAAGAGAGAGAAGAAAGGAGTGGGAAAAGGAAGAGGAGAAGAGGATACAGGGACCAGCCATTCAGTCACACAGCCAGCCAAGGAGTAAGAAGTAAAGAAGGATATATAGAATAAAGAAAGGTAAAAAGTCCAGAGGCAAAAGGTAGATGGGGTAATTTAAGTTAAGAAAACAGGGTAGAAACAAGTCAAACTAAGACCAGGAATTCTTAAGTACGACTAAGCCTCTATGTCATTATTTGGGAGCAGGGTGGTGGACCTCTAAAGAGTAAGAGGGAAAAAAAAACAGCTGAAATTGTTGGTTGTCTTTTCTCTGTTTCTCCCATTTGTTTCCCTTTGTCTTAAGCTGCAGACTCTCTGCATTGTGAATAATCCCCGTGTGGCATGTGGGCAGCAGTTCTGCCATCTTTAACCTTGTTGACATGGTTGTGTTTCACAGTCAGCAGTTACAGACAGCTGTGGAGTCAGATCTAGGGCCTTCCAGATTTACTCTTTTGCCTAGACTGCTTTTTAACCTACACCACAATGTAGAAATAATTGTTTACACATTCTTTTTCCTTTATTCATGTTTATTGAAGCATATTGTCTGTGCTATCTTATTTAAATACTAACAATCAAATTTGCCTGTAATCAAGAATAGCCAACTGCAGTTAAATAAACTTCCCCAGGGTTGGGGCTTTTCCCTTTAATAACAGGAAAGGGGGCATTTGAAAGACAATACCAAGTTCCAGGGTGCATGTATAAAAAGCTAGAAGAGGGTACCTATTCTACCACCAGGTACACCCAATTGTTGCGGGAGGTCCTTCCGCTCCTCCAACCAATATCTTTCCCCTAAATGTCTGCCTTTGCCTTGATTACAGTGAAGGACAGACTCCTCTTTCCAGCCAAGGTCATGTCCTTTCTTGTGCTCTTGACTTCCTCCCCTCCCAATCTGCCTCAAGCCTGGGCTCTTAGGTGTGCATCCTCTCACTTCTTCACCCTCGATTTCTTTGCTCTTGACTCTTCCTCGACTACATGCAATACCAATAGCATAGGATCCGTGTTGGAAATAAAGCCCAAGTTCTGTGTTCTGCTGCATAGTGGCAGGCAGAGTGTCAAGAATGGGAGCGTACTATGTTTTAAAGCAATCTGAAAGGGAGAATTTTGAAAAATTTCACTACAAAGACGTGATCAGTGTTAGCAGAGATAGACGTGCCTGGATTTGAACATCAGTACGTGTTGACATGTACTGAAATATCTCATAGCATCTCTTCCTCATTTTGTATTTTAAGACTGATATCTCAGGAGTTTCTGTAGCATAGACATTGATAAGTAATTTACCTTGGTCCCTCCAACCCCCTTTAAAGGACCATGTATCAGCAAATCACTGCTGATTCAATACATGCGAAGGCTTGGGCCAATCATCCATTCCATCCAGTTACTCAAGAAACAAAACAGCAATTATCAGGATCTTTAGCTGACCTCCTCTATTCCTCCCTGTGTCTCTTCCATACAAGATGCCTTTCCTCTGGGGATAGTTTTGCTTGAACTTTAACCCTGTTTTCCATTACCACACCCTTGGGGCAAAGGCTGATGGAGTAGAGAGACAGAGAAAGAAGATTTAGGCAGTTAAGAACACATGGTCCTTGCGTATGTTTGCCTCCTATCTCTCACAAGATAACTGTGCTATTCACCTCTTTCTCCCTCTCTCTCTCTCTCTCTCTCTCTCTCTCTCTCTCTCTCTCTCTCTC
>JABTXL010012583.1:462435-509013 GCA_025134845.1 Neodon shergylaensis | reverse complement strand
CTCTCTCTCTCTCTCTCTCTCTCTCTCTCTCTCTCTCTCTCTCTCTCTTTTTCTCCTCTTTCTCCCTCTTGTTCTCCTCACTCTTTCACCCTGTGTTTTAAATTAACTCAGAATTTGTGCAATGGTGGCCTCCAGTTTGGTTTGAGAGGCTGTCTGTTTCCTGAGCTCTCGGCGAAGTTAATAAGTCGTTTTCTTCTTCCCAGCACTTACTAGCCTTAAGAATGAGCTATGAGTCCTGTTTGACCTGAAGTGTTCCAAAGCTCTGTGAGTGGCTGCAAAATTCCCTACCTCTATGTATATTTCATAGTACCTGAAAACATGTTTAACCTGTGACCCACACACCACCTGAATACCCCAGGATAGCTAGAAATACAGATCACCATAAAATCTTAAACGGACTTAAACATTATGAAATATTCTGTGATTATTTTTTCTCATTTTTATTAGATCCTTGAGAATAGCGTGCGATCTATTTTGATCATATCTACCCCTCCCTAGTTCTTTCCCAACTCACCCAATTGTTATTTTCAAACCTCCAAGTCCAGTTTGTGCTGCCTGTACACTAGTGGACATGTGGCCTTCACTAGTGGTCAACACACTAGCGTCACATTCTTAAAACTCAACTCACTCCTTTAGTTTGAAATGAGACTGCGTGATGTTTTCATCTCTCAATTTTGTTCTTAAGTGTGAACTCTGTAGATGGCAAGGTAGGGCGGCAATGTCAAAGATTTGGCACACCCACAGGGAACATGCAGTGTGTTCTGCACTGGAGGCTGGCAGCAGCCAGGCCCTTTGGGCCCTAGGCAGGTACTTTTCTGGGGAGAGTGTTTTTCTCTAGGGTTCAGGTTAGAGCAATCCTGTCTTTTAACCCAGGCATCGCTGTTAGTAACATCACAGTCTTACTGAGGCAGGAAAGTGGGCTCAATCAACCCTGTTTCGATGGAATTTTCCATCTGCTCTCTCTGTGTCACTCAGGAAGCCAGGAGGGTCCCTATGTTTTCTGAAGACAGAAAAGAATTTTTTTCTGGAGTTCCTCAACACCAAAGACAAGAAAGCCTCTGGAGCTTGCAGTGTGTGGGCTGCTGAGATTCCCCTATATATTGTCAGTTGATTTATTTTGGTTCTCCAGGCCAGACAGACCAGAAAGTGAAGGGAAAATGAGTTACTAGACCCTTGGAGGTCTGGTAACTGTCTTTAGTCTAAATTTGAAAAAAAAAAAAAAACAACTTTTTGTTTCAAGTTTGTTTTATTGAGTTAAGGGCTTGCTGCTCACTGCATAGCCCAGACTGGCCTTTGTAGCAATCCTCCTATCTCGTCCTTCTACGTGTTGGGATTACATGCATTAACCATCCCATCCCTTTCTGATGCATGCATTTCATGCCCTATAGTCTGGGCCAGTCCCACAGCTGCAATACCCATGTTCTCCGGCTTCTTATTCCCTGGTTTCTCTTGTGTTCTGGGGTCACCTAACAGCTGAGTAACTGAGGTGAATTTCCTTAGTTTAAACCGGATGTTCCCTTTCTGTCAGCTAAAGTAAACTCCTGTGAACCCACACAGCTTATCACCATCCTGGGATTCTGAGGGGGTCTATTAACAGCAGGCCCCCTCTAAAGTGTGCAGTGGTTTTGGACTTGAAGAGCTCTTGACTACCTTTGAACACATATGTTACTTGCATCACTACGCTTTCCTTATCCAGTGCTAGTCTTGACAGTGGCCATTGTTAATTTGTACCATGTATTTGCCACTTTCTCTACTGTAAATTAGGCAGGCTTCTGCCTCCAGAATACCCATGATGGGCACACTTCACTGACAGGCCATTTTCAGAAAAGAGTTCTCAAGAACTGGGAAGATGGTTTCGTGAGTAAAGGTGTTTGCCGCCAAGCTTGACAGGAGTTTGATGACAAGAACGCACATGCTAAAAGGGGAAGACTGATTCTTGGTAGCTGTTCTTTGACTTCCAACATGTGCTGTGATGTGCATGCATAACAAGGAAGTGAATGCAATGAAAACTTTTTAAAAGATGTTCTCAGAACAATATAGAGCAATCCCAAAAATCACTAAGTTGAATCCATGTCCCACTGAACACAACTATAAGCTTTACACTATTGTCAGGAATTGATATGTAAAAACTAAGCTGTACAAATTCATAAAAACATGGATAATTGCTTTTACAACCCATCAGTGAGTTGAAATTAGATCCCACAAAATAATAGTGATCTATTTAGAGACATAAAAAAATTTTTAAATGTCAGAAATCATACCATAAACAGAGTTATGACACAAATCACAACACAGACAAAAAGTGTCATGTCACAAATGAACACACAACCCAAATGAAGTGTTGGCTTTCTTAATTTGTATAAACATTTCATTAACATCAAGGAAGAGATAAAGAACTGTTCAACAGTGGGAAACGTTGGGTTGCCAGGCACCTGTCTGGACTGCACTTCCTTACCTGAGAGAGCAATGCTGCAGAGCCGACTGCGTTCCTGTGGAGGAGCCCATCTCTGCCAGAGTGCAAACTGACCCCCATAGCCAGTGCCCTGAAATAAAGATGGTTAGAGATGTTGATATGTTGCCGTGTAGAAATCCACATCCAACTCAGAGTCTGAAAGTACTTAGTACCTGGGTTAGGTATGGTGACACACATATGTAATCCCAACACTCAGGCAGCAGAGACAGGTGGTAGATCTCTCTGAGATCAAGGCTAGCCTGGGCTACATTGTTTTAAAAAAGCAAATAAAAGGAAATACTTGGTACCTGGGTAAAGCCCTGGACTGCTCGTGCTGCCAGGAGAAAACCTAGTCCAAAATTGGCAGCCGGTGGAATACAGAGAGTGAGCAGCGAAGACCCGAGCAGAGCAATTCCGACCACTTTCTTCGTTCCTATCTTCCCGGCCAAGAATCCACCAGGACCCTGCATCAGCATCATGCCATACTGGACAGAGCTGAAGATGATTCCTTGAGTTTGAGGATTCCAATTATACACAGGGGCCTTTGGGAAACACAAAATGTTGTTATGAGCCACACACTGGAAGGTATTTACCAAGTCTAAGAAGCCTCATTAGATCTGAATTTTCTCAATCAAAATTTTTGAACACAGCTAGACCTGGTTGCAAAAATCTATATGTAATACCAACTAATCAAGAGGTTGAAGCAAGAAGGGCACAAGTTCAAGGCTGGCCTGGACTACAACATGAGCTCAAGGCCTGCATGAGCAACTTAATGAGACCCTTTCTGAAAACAGAATGATTATAAGAAAGAAAGGAAAGCTGGAAAGTAGCTCAAGTGTAAAGCAATTGGTCGAGAATGTGTAAGGCCCTGGCTTCTCTTCCAAGAACTATAAAACAGGGTTTTGAACACAAACTTTAGAAAAATAAAGATAAACATGAATAGCAAAAAAATTGAGCTTAGGGGCCGGAGAGAAGGCTCAGTTGGTGAAGTGCTTGCTGGGCAAGCATGGCAGGCTCGTTCTAATCTCCAGAACCCACATAAAGAGGCCAGCATTTGACTTGTAATCTCATCACTAGGGAGGCAAAAACATGAAAATCCCTGGGACCCGCCGGGCAGTTAGTAGACCCTAGCATACAAGTCCCAGGTCCCAGGAGAGATCCTGTCTCATGAAACAAGGCTCCTGAAGTATGAAACCAAAATTTGGCCTCTGGTATTCACAGACATGCACACAGATGTGTGCAACACACTCACACACACAAGTGGGAGCACAAACTTAAATTCTGCATTGCCTACCTTTGCAGAAAGATGCGTTGAGCCTTCATGTTGGTTACCATTGAAGTCGCCGGGAAGCTCTTCAGTGGAGTTATTGACATGGGATTGGTCCGTGTTGTTGACCATGGCGACCATAGTGATGCTTATGATGGAGTTCTGCGCTATCAATGTGAAGTTGGCGAAATGTGCAAGCAAGGCTATTCCGTAGCGTATGGCACACAAACTCGGGACTGGGAAACAGGACATCATATCATGGTTTGCTTTATTGAAGTTAACGTTAATTTTTCACAAGATATAATAGAAAGCTCGGCTTGGTGGCAGAAGCCTGTAATCCCAGCACTTGGGAGGTGGAGGCAGGAGGACTAGGAGTTTGGTCATCATTGCCTGCTATTTGAGGCCAACTAAAGTCACTACTGGCCATCTGGTGACTTAAATGACCTTTCTGTTTTGGCTGGAATCAGGAAAAGGAGAGTCAAAAGCAGCTAGTAAGTGAATTAAGTCAAGGCACATTTTATACTACAAATGAACAGAGCCTAGCTTCATTTGGGGCTTTCTGTCCTTTCTGTAATATTGTCTCTCCCATTCCTAAGTCACTGAATTTTAGGGCTGATGAAATGATTCACAGTATGTAAATTTAAAACTTATATTAAAAGTTAAATATATAACAACATAATGCATAAGCTACATGTAAATTACATGTATATGCATAGTATGCACAACTAGTGATATGATATACTTATGTTACATATCACAGACATAATGCATGTAATATACATATGTATGTATATATAACATATAATATGCAATATACATATGCGTGTAATATATAATATATGCATGTGTAATATGTGTACATGTGTGTATATGTAATATACATATATAGTAATATACATATACACATATATAATGTGTACAAATAAAATTTAAAGTTTTAATAAGTTGAGGATAATTTTTCATTTAAAATGTGAGATTTAAGAACCTGAACCAAGTTTAAGATTTAAGTGCTAGAGAGGTTTCATCATTTGAGAAGTTGACACTCTCAAATGCTAAAAACCTGCGGTGAAGCTGCACTGGAAACAGAATTGTTAAAACAATCCCTGTGTGTGGCTCCAGGAAAATCCCCACCCCCCAGATTACCAGAGCCTGGTGCATTGCCCAAAGTGCTGAAAACACAGGTGCCAGGCACCCGTGAGTGACCTGTGGGAATTGTTCAGAAATGGACCTCTGAGGTTGGTTGGCTAGATAACCGATTACTTCCCAAGCTCTTCAGGCAGCTTTCCATGGCTGCTGGGAAAGGCCCGCAGTGTGGCACTGCTGAGGGGTCCTGGCAGAGCACATTAGGCACACTGATGTGATAGAAAATCACATGACTGCGGAAGCTGTGTTCGCCTGGCCGCAGGTATCCTTTACAGATGGACTTCAGCAAAGGGCACTCTGCAACACTCGCTGTTTCTTTCTTTCCCAGGAGACTGTGGCAAATCAAGTGAGCATGCAGAGCTCAGCATCTTCTCAGGGTGTCAAAGAGCTCCCAGGGTCCTCCATGGGTACTTTAGCAGACAAGTATCTGTCTCTTGGGGAAGCCTAAATCTAATCCAGCTCATCCTGTGGCTGAGCAAATCAGTTGGTTCACTTGGGGGAACTTGATAGACCACTCTCCTAAGCCGTGCTCTCCAGTCTAGTTAGTATTTTCAGTTCTTATGGAACACACATCTATTGCTCTCTCTCCATGTGTAGCAGCACACAGCTAGTGAGCCTTACATTCCAGAGAGGACAACAACACACAGTAAGGCAAGACAGTAAGGATGTGCAGAAAATAAAACAGGAAGAGGCAGAGTCCCAGGGACATGCCTGAGATAGTGCAGGCATCTGAGGGGAAGGCACCCTCCACTTAGTGGAAATGCCCTGTCGTGGAAGGAGAGAGCCAGCAGTGAGTGTTCAAAGAGTCAGCACCAGGTGCGTATGACAGAGAAGACAGCCATAGTAGAACCAAGTCTTAAAGGTCGCGTGGACTGTTGGAGGGACTGTGGCTTTTATTTTGAGTGGAGTGGGAGCCCCTGGAGCAGTTTGTGAAGGCGTGAGACAGGATGAGGCCCAGAGAAGTTAAGCTAAGCTGCCTAAGGTGCTGCCCCACAGCTCCTAGCATATGCTGGTGAGATGGTAAATGCATGTTGTTACAAGCTATTGTCTTTAAGGTGGTAAGCCTACAGGAATCACTGGGTGGCATCAATACAGGTTACTTAAATGTATTATTTGACTTCAAGAGAATTTCTTCCGAAGCTGTTCTTTAGTTAGCTTTAACTGTCAACTTGATACAGCCTAGAGGCACCTGAGAAGAAAGTCTCGATTGAGACTAGTCTCTGGGCATATTTTGGATGTAGGAGGATCCAGCCCACTATGGGTGGCACCATTCTCTGGGCTGGTGGTCCCAGTCTGTGTAGGAAAGCTAGTTAAGTATGAGTCAGAGAGTGAATCACCAAGCAACATTCTTCCATGGTTCCTACTACACTTCTTGACTGAGTAAGTTCCTTCACTAGAGATAGTATTGGGTAGAACACCAAGCAGACCTGTCTTTGAGTTCCTGCCTTGATGTCTCTCAATGATAGACTGTAACCCATACGCTAAAACAACAACCAACCAACAAACAAAAAACTTCCCTCCTCTAAGTTGCTTTTAATCAGAGTATTTTTATCATAGTAGCAGATATAAATTTAGAACAAGGGGTGAGAGTGGCAAGCATTAACTAACATTTGCATTTTAAAGCATCACAATTTTACTGAGAACAATATAAAACAGCAGGAAAATCTATAGAATGATACCATTATACCCGAAGAATGATTGGGAAACGGGCATGAAATAAAAGACCTCTGATGTTGGAGGTCCTTCTGTATGTGTGTTGCTTTTATTGGTTAATGAATAAAAAATCTCCCTTGACCTGTGATAGGGTAGAGTAGAGCTAGGTGGGGAAAAACTAAATTAAATTCTGGGAGAAAGAAGGTGGAGTCAGGGGATGCCGTGTAGCCACCACGGAGAACAGACATGTGGGAACCTTACCGGTAAGTCACAGCCACGTGGTGATACACATATTAGTGGAAATGGGTTAAATTAAGATGTAAGAGATAGCCAATAAGAAGCTAGAGCTAATGGGCCAAGCAGTGATTTAATTAATACAGTTTCTATGTGGTTATTTTGGGGCTGAGCAGCCAGGAACAAACGAGGGGGTTCCTACTACAGAAGTCTAAATTACCCTGTTATAGAGAAAAATAATGTTGGAGTTATTTCACATTTAAATAAAAGAAAAAACCTGGAGATCAGTATGGCAATACTACAGTTCTTGACACTGAAGATACATTTAAGCATTTTTCTTTGCCTTGTTTGGTTTTGCTTATTGGAGTAGGATCTTGTTGGATAGCTCAGGCTAGTCTCAAGCTCATGGTCTTCCTGCCTCTGCCTTTGCAATGCTTGGGTACCAGGCATTCACTACCATGTCTAGCACCTTTTTTCTACTTTTTGTTTACTAAAAGTCAGTTGATGAGCAAATCAAATTTAAGCTGATTAACAAGTGAAAAATAAACCCTTGAACTCTGACAACTCCCAAAATTTTCCAAAGCCTTTTTCATTTTGGTAGTAATTCCATTTTCCCAAACACTCTGCAGTTTTCTTACTTTGCTTTTTTTTAGCTTGGTGGTAATTCTATTTTCCCAAACACTCTGCAGTTTTCTTACTTCACTTAATATCACTTTGGTGGGGGGAGGTGATGCTGGTTCAAACTCAGGAACTTGTACATGCAAGCCCCCTGCCATTAACATGTATACCCCATCTATAGTTTTCTTTAATGTATTTTTCTAAGCCACCTTATCCAGTCTACCTAGATCATACTGCTGTCTTTTCACTAAGATACCCAAGAATTTAGCTGCTCATCCCACCTCTCTCTTTTGGTTTGGAGCTATTCTACATGGTTATAACTTAAGTCTGAATTTTTGCCTTAGTCTCCAACCACAATGGCTCCCCTCTGCCAGTCTTTATCTGGTGGAGCCATTTGAGGGTTGCCATTATGGCACAAGACAAATCACTTCCTCTTTTGCTCACAATCCTCCACATATTTTCATCTGTATCGAGACAGGAAACCAAATTCTCTATTTCACTGAAAGCAAAATAATCATAAATTTTGTCTCAAAATTACCATTTTCATTTCAAAACCTAAGGAAATAATCCAAATGTGATTATCCAAGGGCTATGTTATTTTACCGTAAGATATATAGCTTAATAGTTCTCAGGAATAGTCCAAATACATGTAATAGCCAAGTAACACATGCATTTCATATATAGATAATAACAAAGGATCAAAATCAAAAGGCACAGCATAAACATCAGCCACAGGAAGGCTTTTCAGGTAAATAAGGGTGGAAGTTGGACTTGTTAGGATATGTCAAGCATGCCTTGTGTAACATTCTGTTCCCTTCCTTCCTTCAGACAGTTGACCTTTCTGCCTTCACGTCATCGGTATTCTATCTGGGGAAGGAAGGGAAAGAGCCAGAGGTGGGCAGGGAGCGAGGGCAGGCTAGAGAGGAGGAAAAGAACACGTGGATAAAAATGCTTTAGTGAGACCCATTACATGATGTGATAACTTTAGAGAATTAAAAATAAATTGAAGAAAAGAAGGTTTTGATAATCTTACACAGCAATACTGAAAACCATTAGCAAGTTAAAATACAGTATGGAGTTGCATAAAAGTCATATAGAACAAAGGTAGTAACAGGTGAATTAAGCTTACAAAAATGTCACATTTCTTGATTTTGAATATTTATGTCATTTGTTACTTTAATCAAGCTATGTGATCGTGTTTGCAGTATTCCATGCAGATATTAAAGGAATGGGGTGTGAAACTGTGTGCCGACAGCTTTGTTAACAGTTGTGAAGAGTAAACTCATATGGGTAAAGATGAGAAAGTAACTGGGAAAAACTGGTCTTAGAAGAGTGTGTTTTCTTCTTTCACTTAACTGTGAGATGTTACTTAACATCACTGTGCTTCAAAGCGAATCAAAAACTTAAAAGTGATGAGGTCACTGTTTTGTGGGACTACATTACAGAAGAGAACACACCAGACACTCAGTGGGCAGGTGTACATGCCTGCTTCGTGTAGTGCAGAGCTATGCACAGCTTACCTTTCTGGGAAGGGGTCTTCTTGTCCACCTGCATGTCTAGGGTGTCCTCACTCTGCTTACTAATAGGTTTCAATTCCACTGTGGACATTGTGGCTTTTTCTTTCTGGGTGGCTAGTTTTTGACAGGGGAAAAAAAAAAGAAAAGAAAGCAGATTCATAGAAAATAATTGGCATGATAATACCTCTCAGGTAAACTTCATGAAGAAAGAGAGCTTCATGGGCCACAACAATGAGATCCTAATATGAGAAACATTAAAACAGATTGATCATCATGCATAGCAGTGTTGAGTGGGACTTGCAGAGGGGCTTCAACTCTAGACAATAAAGAGGGTTTCTGATTTTTATAGGTTTTCAGGTTGGTGAGCAAGTTCCATGCCACATGATCTAGTTTGTCCTGGCTTACGTACCAGAAGTCAAGAAGGCACTGATAAGAATTAGTATAATTCAATGTTATTAGTTTAGGGATAGAGTGTGGGGGGTGGAGGAGTGAGAAGTGAGGGGGCTGGGGTTTGCAGCTATAAATGAGAGGGAGACTGAACGCCACATCACAGCAAATTTTCTTAGCAACTCTGCCCCAGAGAGCCACAGGGGTGTGTGAGTTGGTTTCTGAGAGAGAGAGAGAGAGAGAGAAAGAGAGAGAGAGAAAGAGAGAGTTTGAGGATCTGCGACCTAACAGTTTCCAGGACAATACAAATCCATAGGTGTGAGTTAAAAAGAGATGTACCAAACAGTCAAAACTAGGCCCGTTCCATCTAAACTGGCGCATGAAATGGGATAGAACTGATTACCATCTCTCAGTTCAACACAATAAGCATCCTGCAACTAAGGCTTGGAACTGTTAATCACAGGATTTAGCAGACTCGCTGTCGAATGCCTGAAGAACTCTGGCTTGGGAGCTAGGCGCTCCTCGGTGCAAATACAGGTTCACAGATTACCTGCTTTGCCAAAGTGACATAGGAGCAAATCGGGATGCCTATTTCTCTGTCTGCTATTAACAACAAAGTCTGCATAAGTCTGCCTAGCAGGTGATACAATTCAAATTCTGTTTTGATATTGTCCATGAGTTGATGCTTTGTAGAGTTTATTGAAGAACCAACAGACCTCACCTTTTTCACATGGAAAAGCTCATTGCTGTGGTATAATATTAGGGTCTTTATGCCACAGGAAATTGCTATGCAGTACACTATGTAGAACTGCAAGGTGTGTGCTATGTTCAGTGCTCAATTTTACTTAAGGATTAGTTCAAGAAAGGCATCTCATTCATGCCACTAATACCACTGACATACTGACCTATTGATATATTGTCCCAAATCTTCTATTGTCTTGCTCTCCCTCTCCTGCTATTGCTGACCAACTTTTAATGGCAAATAGTAATTGATATTCCCTAGACAAGCTATGAAAATGGAACATTGCAGGACACATTTTCTTTTTCTTTCACTATGCATAATCATTTTGAAGTTTATGCATATAGTCTATATTCATTCATGGTTTGCTCTTCGTTATCACTGAGCAGTTATATTAAAATGTGTTTAGTCAAGCTCATCCTTTGATGACCAGTTATATTGTTTATAGATTTTGAGCATTACATTGAGGCCCCTATGGACTCCCATGTCCAGGTCTCTATATAGCCATGTACTTTGGCTTCTTTTAGAGAAATACCTAGTACTTGAATATCTGTGTAATTAACAGGTACACATCCATCTTCTCAGGAAGATGGCAAACTGCTCTTCAGTACAACTGTGCTATTTTACATCGTCACCAACAGTGTTTGAGGCAGCCACGGGATCCATCTGCATGGTCAGCCTTTGAAATCGGAGGCAGTTCAGAAGGCAGCTAGTTTGTTTTATCTTGATTTTAGTTACACTTCTCTAGTGAAGCTGGGCTCGTTTCATGGCCATATATTTGCTATCAATATATCTTCCTTAAGCTTCTCAACATTGGACATTCTAATCCCATAAAGTACCATGCAATTTTAAAGTTCAGCCTTTGGTGAGCTGGCAAGATAGTTCAGTGGCTATAGGTGTTTTCCACCAAGACTGTTGGCCTGAGTTTGATTCCCGGGGCTCACAGGATATAATGAGATAAGTGTCTCCCCCAAGTCGTAACATGAACCCCACATTCATGCTGTGGCACAAGCATACCCCTCAATGCACACATGCACCCATAAATTAATGCGTTCAAACTTTTTAAAAATTAGCCTTTGATTTCTATAGAAAGTGCTTTGCTTCTCCACTCAAAAACTCTACTCAATTTTAGTAAGAGACAAGATTAAGGCCACCTGCACCTAATGGTGATACAGTTTTGTTGTCTCAGGCAGAGCAGGGTCTACCCTGTTTTCATGGGCAGTGTTCTCCACTGAGTGATAGCTACGCCTAGCGTTATGATCTTTCGTAAGGCCAGTCTCTATGAAGGCAGCTATAGATTTGATTCCAGTTTTGGGGACTCCATGATTGCCTTCCTCCCACTACCCTCATGTCACCAGCCGTTTTTGGATGCTCCTACCCCCTGTTATAATTGTCTCCTCTCTTCATTTCATTTTCCCTCCTAAGCCATTTTGTTCATTTTTATATATGTTATGAAAGCCTTCATATATATTATGGAAGTGTTCCCCCTCAGCACTACACTCTGGCCATTGTTCTCATGCATGTGCATGAGGCTGTGCTTATTTACACAAAAATGGGTGTGTGCTCTTGCATGTGAAGGCAAAGCTGAGTGTCTTCCTCAGTCATGTTCGACCTTGTGTGTGTGTGTGTGTGTGTGTGTGTGTGTGTGTGTGTGTGTGTGTATGAACAGATCTTTCACTGAACCTGGAGTTCAAGGACACAGGTAGCCTGGCTGGACAGGGAACTCCAGGGATCCATATGCGGTTATTACAGACACCTGCTACAGCAGCCAGCCTTTCTCATGGATGCTGGAAAATCTATAAATCCTTATACAGCAAGCACTCTACTACTGAGCCCTCTCTCCTGTCCCCTCTCAGGCATTTTAACTTGTGTAAAGTTCATACCATCTCATTGGTTTCCTTAACCCCAGCATTCTTGTGCAAGCCCTGATGTGGGAGTGTCATATATCAATCTGTTGATTTCATTGGTTAAGTAATAAAGGAACTGCTTGGCCCTCATAGGTTAAAACATAGGTGGGAGGAATAAACAGAGTAGCATGCTGGGAGGAAGAGGAAGTGAGCTCAGTCTCGACAGCTCTGTGCTCTGGAGCAGAGACGCCATGCAGCTCTCTCCAGGGCAGACATGCAGCCAGCCACCAGGTCAGACATGCTGAATTTTTCCCGGTAAGACCGGTGCTACACTTTATTAGAGATGGGTTGATCGGGATATCAGAATTAGCCAGTAAGGACTAAAGCTAATGGGCCAAGCAGTATTTAAATGAATACAGTCTGTATGTTGTTATTTCAGGGCATAAGCGAGCAGGCGGCTGGGGTGCTGGGGACGCAGCCCCGGCCGCCCCTATTACAACAAATGGCGCCCACGTGGACAACTGTATCCACATAAAGCCTGAGACAGCTTGGGAAGTAATTCTAGAACAAAATGAAAGCATTGCACCTGGTTTCTTGGTAGCAGCAGTTTCTCGGGTCTGCTCTGCTTGCTAGAAGCAAGCAAGCGCTCTCATTAAGAGAGGCTTCCTGACTCAGCTTTAGCTGCAAATCCCTGCAGCTCATTAAGAGGTCCTGCCACAAAACACTTAAACAATGTTGACGAAAAGCTGAAAGCATGCTTTTCGGTTTTCAGCCTTAGCAGGAAAAAAGCTGCGCCGTTTAAAAACACCGGCTTTCTGGGCCATCCTGCCAGGGCAAACTCTGACTGTTTGAGGCAGGAGGGCCGACTACAGAGAGAGGACTTGTGTGTTGTCTGTGGATATAATGCTACAACTTACTTGCTGGCAGGGACCTTGAAATGCCATAGAGTTGTGGCGGTAAACATGGCTACAGCCAGTACCTCAGCCATGAGGCTGGAAAGCTAAGGAATGGACTGGATCTATCTGCAAAGCCACGGCTTTAGTCCTACCCATATTGCTTGGTAATTTAAAGGCTCGTGTGGTCAGAAAAAGAGAGATATACAGTAAAGAGAGATTCAAAGACAAAGAAAATTTCTAAATGGCTTACAGTGTGTTAAAAATATATGCAAGCTAAAAGTTAAAAGTTCTTAAAAGTAAAAAAAGGAAGAAAGTAATTGGGTGTGGTAGTACACACCTTTAATCCCAACACTTGGAAGGCAGAGGGAGATTGACCTCTGTGACTTCAAGGTGTGGTAGCATACACCTTTAATCCCAATGCCTGGGAGGCAGAGACAGGCGGATCTCTGAGAGTTCAAGGACAGCCTGGTCTACAAAGTTATTCCAGGACAAAGATACAGAGAATATAAAATAAAAGTAAAAATAAACGAAATAGAGGTTAAAATAAAGCACACAAAGATGGAAAATACACAGAGAATCTTGATACTGTATGCTATTATGCTCTCTTTGAATTGTTTGAATGCTGAGGAAGGAGCAACAGCTGCCAAAAGATATTTGTTTATAAATGCTGCTGAACTAATCCAACATAGATATTATCAAAATGCCTTGACTTTGAAATTTGGATCTAAGGACATGATACTTTGGAAAGGAATTTCTTATTTTGTTTTCACAGAGGATGAGACCCTGTTCATTTCTTCTATTCCGATATGGTATGATGAACCATGCCCTCCTGAAGGGTTGCTGAGAACTCCTTCAGAAAATTCCTTCGCTCAACTGCCAACTGAGATGAAACTAGCACACAGGTTATACCATGAAAGACCTAATTAACGACGCCCCCATTCAGCAGGAAGCAGTTTGGAGAGAAAAAACTGCGCCCATGTTCCCAAATATGGTTTATAAATGTTCTTTTACATTTAAAGGGGGATATGATATAGATATAAGTAATTTGCATTAGTATAAATTTTGCTTTATTGATAGAGATTTAAGGTCACTTTTGTTATATGTATATGTATTTCTGCTCTTGATTAAGGTATTATGATTGTGTAGTTTATGTAAAAATGTAATGTATATAGGTTGTTAATGGATAATCAGTAATAGTCAAGCTTGTAGCATGTTAGTTAAGATTTTCTAGATGTACATAGATATATTTTAGATAGGCATTCTTCATATTTTTCAAAGATTGTAGAGTGTGGCATTTTAAATGTTTTAATAACTTAGGGCTTTTCATGACAATGAGACACGTCTACTCCTGGCAGCACCAATCTACTTCAAGAAGAAGATGGGCATCGAAGAGGATCCTTATGGAGTTTGATAGCCATTTGGGCAAGAAACTGCTCTTGCCTGGACTATTGCATAAACTGGACACAGAGAACCCACAGAGAGAGGACTACTGAACTTGCCTAAAGGTGAGATGATCTTTCGGGGTTCCTGATTCATGAAAGAGTCGGTGAGACATTCTGCAGGACAAGCAGATAGTGACTGCCTTTGAAATTTCCTGCTTTGTGGAAATGTCTGCTGGAAACTATGGGCCTGTAGGCCGAAGATGGATGCCCCAACGGTACAGAGGAACTTTGGGTGATTGTCCAGGCAGCAAGATGTCTATGTCATTTCTAGAGTTTAAAACTTGCTTATTTCTTGTTTGCTTAGGTAATATTGTATCTTTCTGGAGTCTTTGATGGAGTTAAGAATAGTTAGTTATAGTTATACTTTTCCTTAGTTATGATAAAGATTATTGTAATTTTTACTTGATAACTGTTTTGTTATACGTAATTTTGCTATGTTAAAGTTAAAGCCTTTCTTTTTTGTTTAAACAGAAAAAGGGGAAGTGATGTGGGAGTGTCATATATCAATCTGTTGATTTCATTGGTTAAGTAATAAAGGAACTGCTTGGCCCTCATAGGTTAAAACATAGGTGGGAGGAATAAACAGAGTAGCATGCTGGGAGGAAGAGGAAGTGAGCTCAGTCTCGACAGCTCTGTGCTCTGGAGCAGAGACGCCATGCAGCTCTCTCCAGGGCAGACATGCAGCCAGCCACCAGGTCAGACATGCTGAATTTTTCCCGGTAAGACCGGTGCTACCCTTTATTAGAGATGGGTTGATCGAGATATCAGAATTAGCCAGTAAGGACTAAAGCTAATGGGCCAAGCAGTATTTAAATGAATACAGTCTGTATGTTGTTATTTCAGGGCATAAGCGAGCAGGCGGCTGGGGTGCTGGGGACGCAGCCCCGGCCACCCCTATTACAACAAAGCCCAACCCTACCCCTGCTTGTGCTTTAGTTCTACCCCCCTAATTAATCTGGATGGGAATATAAAACAATGAACTTGATCGCCAAGCAATGAACTTGATTCAGAACACTATGATAGCCACATTGTTGAAGCATAACTGTCTAAGAAAAGGACCAATACAATATGGGGGACAGGGCATAAATCTTCATGCTGTCAATGAGAATTCTTGGAAAGAATCCTTGCCTACAAAGACTGACTGATTAGAGCTGCAATGATAATTGGGCCAGACACCAATCTGGTCACAGGAGATGGCCAATTCAAGTCACATATTGGCTATTGATAAGAGTCTTAGTAGGGGTCATCCTTGTAGATTCTTGGGAGATTCTCTTGCACCCAGGTTTTTAACCTGGCCCCAAAATGCCCCCCGTTTCCAGTAGTCTTTCAGTACTTTTCCCCTATGAGCCACCCCCCAACATGATTTCATGTTCCCATTCCCACTGACCCTTGGTCCACTCTCCAAATCTCTTCTAGTTCCCCTTCCCAGGGTGATCTGGGCATCCCCCCATGCGCCCTCCTTGTTACCTAGTCTCTCTGGATCTGTGGATTGTTGCATGGTTTTCCTTTATTTTACAGATCAGAGAGGCATCATCCAGAAACTGCTGGAAACAGATACAGACCCACAGTCAAACATTAGGTGGAGTTCAGGGAATCCTGCAGAAGAGGGGGCAAAGGATGGTAGGAGACAGAGGGGTCAAGGATACCACAAGGAAACTCACAGACTCAATGAACCTGGGCTCACAGGGGCTCACAAAATCTAAACCAACAACCAGAGAGCCTGCATGGACTGACCTAGGCCCTCTGCATATATCCTATACTTGTGTAGCTTAGTCCTCCTGTGGGACTCCTAACAGTGGAAAATGGGGCTTGTCTCCAACTCTTCTACGGCCTTTGGGAATCCTACCCGTTATATGGGGTCACCTTATACAGTCTTAAGACATGGGGAAGTTCTTAGTCTTACTGCAGCTTGGTGCTTGGTTGATGCTCATGAGAGACCTGCGCTTTTCTAAACAGAAACAGAGGAGGAGTGATTTGGGGGATGGGAACAAAAGGGAGGTAGGAACAGAGAGGGGTAGGAGGAGGTACCTGGAGGAGAGGAGGAAGAGGAAATTGTGGCCTGAATGTAAAATAAATAAATAAATAAATAAATAAATAAATAAATAAATAAATATTTTTTTTTAAAAAAAGGAGTGCAATGATATGGAAAGGATGGGTTCAGAGGCCGATTATTTTAACTTGAGATAGGTTTAGCCTCTTCAGCAGCCATTCCTTGCCCACCTTTGTGCTATAACTAGCATTCCAAGGCCAATAAATAAAAAAAAAACCTGTGGAATCTAATGACTTAGCAGATTCCTAGCTTCCACCAACCCGAATGAAGTCTATGAATATTATTGGAGAGCACCCGAGGCCTCAGAAAAACTTCCCCCATCTCACTGTACCTGCCTCTCATGTGTATTTTAAATTTGTCTTGACTTAAGACTTTCTTTGTTCTGCAAACTATAAGATTCATGAAACGGCTTCTGTGTTGAGACATGTAATTTGGGGGCAGCCTAAATCTGTGTTCCCAGACCATGGTCACTCAAATACGGCTCTAGCATAGTCTTGTATTCCCTATAAGGTAAGAGCTGTGTGATTCTTTGCATTGATAATGCAATAGGCAGAGAACTGATTGCTAATGTTGTTTTATCTATAGTGGCTTTGTAAAGTGCTAGAACCTTCCAGCATCTGTCAGGTTAGCAAAAGCTACTACAGCTGGCTGCTGCTGCAAAATCAGGACCCTGGCAGAGTACTTGACCTCAGAGAACTCACTGACTCTTCTAGGTTATTCAGTTCAGGAACAGAAGAACTGATGTTTGTTCCTGAGCCATTTTGTCTACCGCCTACCATTCTCTCCCCCCTCTCTCCCACTCGCTCTTCCTTCCTCTCCCTTTCCTCCTTCCTCCCTCCTCCCCCTCTCTCCTTCTCTCTCTTCCTCCCTCCCTCTCCCCCTTTCTCTCCCTCCCTCTCTCTTCCTTCCTTTTCCTCTCCCTCTCCCTCCCTTCCTCCTTTCTTCCCTCCCTCTCTTTTTCTCTCCCCCCTCTGCCCCCTCTCTCCCTTACTCCCTTCCTTTCCCTCTCCTTCCCTCCCTCCCTCTCTCTCTCCCTCTCTCCCTTCCTTCCTCTCCCTCTCCTTCCCTCCCTCCCCCTCTCTCCCCCTCTCTCCCTTCCTTCCTCTCCCTCTCCTTCCCTCCCTCCCCCTCTCTCCCCCTCTCTCCCTTCCTTCCTATCCCTCTCCTTCCCTCCCTCCCTCTCCCCCTCTCTGTATCCCTCCTTTTCTCCCTTCCTTCCTTCCTTCCTTCCTTCCTTCCTTCCTTCCTTCCTTCCTTCCTTCCTTCCCCTCTCCCTCTCCTCCTCCCTCCCTCCTTTCCTCCCTCCCTCTCTTTTTCTTTCCCCCTCTGCCCCTTCTCTCCCTTCCTCCCTTCCTTTCCCTCTCCTTCCCTCCCTCTCTCTCTCCCTCCCTCCCTTCCTCCCTCACCCCCGCCCAATTCTTTTTTAAATTAAAAAAGTCCAGGTGGGACCTCCCTTGCTTTGTAGACAATTCACTTCTACACACATCTGTGAATTTATGTGACTATATAAAATATTTAAAACACTCCTTTATAGTGTCTATTTCTTGGATTTGTCTTCCACAGCTGCATTGTCTCTACCAGCTAGCATCGACATTCTTAGTGATCTTCCAAGTCTCTTTTCTCCCTCTCTTCCTTTTTCTCCTTCCCTCTCTCTCTCTATGTTCTTCCCTTTACTCTCCCTCTTGGACCCTCTTCCTCCCCCTCTTCCTTCCCCTCTCATCCCTCTTCCTCCCCCTCCCATCTCCTCCACTTCTCTTCCTCCCCCTTTCTGCTCGTCCCCCTTCCCCTTCTCTCCCTCCACTTTCTCTACTCTCCCTATTCCTTCCCTTCTCCCTTCCCATCTCTTTTCTCTCTCCCTCCATTTCTCCATCTTCTTCACTCCTTCTCCATGGCCTTTGTGGATATAGATGTTCACCTTCTGCCACAAACTTTTTATTTTGTCGACAGGAGAACATTTGAGGTTTGAGGAGGGATATATAGAGACCATCAGCTGTTATTCAGGAAGGATGGGGCAGACTTTCAGCTGCGCGATGAAGGTAAGTGACTTACCAACTTAGTGCCTGAGGTAGGGCTTGCTGTTTTTCCTCTGAGCAGGCTTCTCTTACCTCTTGCCAGTGACACTCCAGGATTTTCTGCCACTCCAGGGCTTAAATTGTTAATCATTAATGAAAGACATCAAACCGGAAGCTCAAGAAGGGCTTCTTTGCAAATGCCTTTTGATAAAATGTAAAGAACCTGTGTCTTTGGACGGTAGACACCTCCTGCCTCTGGCAGCTGTGAGCTTCCCACTCTGCCTCCCTGTCAGGCATCGCCCAGCAAATCAGAGACAACCATATCTCTGACACCTGCGGATGCTCGGTTGCATTGCTCCACAGTGCTTCTAACCACTTTTGTTCTGTCTGAAAAATTTTAAGGGCCAAAAAAGAAATAAATTAGGATTAAATACGCTTCCCCTCTTTCTGGTTTTCGGCCCTTCTTTAGTTTTCTTCTTTGAACTATGTGAAGCGTAATTTTACAGACAAATTTGAACTTCGATCTCTCTGTTGCTTCACCTTTTTTCCCAGAGTCTGTAGTTCTTTATTAACCAAATCAGACGAACAAAAACCACAGGCCTCTCTCGTGAATTTGACATGGCTTTCTATGTTTTCTTTCCTGTTTTAACCACTTCTATATTTGCTGACAAGCTACATAAAAATAATACTCTGACTTATTTCTCAATTTGCATACCTGCTATCATGTACAATGGGAAATTCTCTAACTCACGGATAAAACTGCTTAAAAATTTCATACACACACATAATGCATTTTGATCAAATCACCCTCATTTCTCCCTTCAGTTCCTTCCCTGTCTCCCACTATTGCCATCTACTAGAGCTTAGATAGCATTTCAGAGTCAAATCCCTGGAAAAAAAAACTGACCCTCTCACATGCCAACAGCTGTTAATTGCCAGTAGCTACTTGGCCATGGTGGAGCTTCGAGAGCTCCTTCCCTGACCATGGTGCGGCTTCATGGGCTCCTTCCTTGACCATGGTGGGATTTCATGGGCTCCTTCCCTGACCACGGTGGTACTTCATGGGCTCCTTCCTTGACCATGGTGGGACTTCATGGGCTTCTTCCCTGACCACAGTGGGACTTCATGAGTTCCTTCACTGACTATGGCGGGGCTTCATGGGCTCCTTCCCTCACCATGGTGTTATTTCGGCTGGCTTGATCTTGTTCAGGTCTGTGTTTTTAGTCACAGATGCTGTGAGCTCATGTGTACAACTGCACTGTGTGTTTGGCAAGTATGGTTTTGTTGCAGATGTCCACCTCTGGCTCTTACATTCTCTGTGCCCCTTCTCCAATGCCCCCTGAGCCTTGTGTTCAAGGGGGTGAGATACCATTTAAAACTGAGCACACCAGTCTCTTATTGCCTACATGTCGACCAGTTGGGGGTCCCTGTGTTAATCACCTTATACTGTAAAAAGAAGCTTCTCTGATGAGGGTTGAGAATTGCACTAATCTGCTAATTTCATAGCTTTATTTTCTTTCTACTTCAATAATTGGCACGGACCACACACTGACCATGGCTGCTTAACACAGTTCCAGCATTTAGACTTCTGGGGTCACAATTCTCCAGCACCCTTACACTTTGATTTTTCGTGATTCCCACTGTATGTTTTGAGACTTCCCTTATGCCTTTTCCTTTGGGAAATTTTGTGTGGACTTTGAAAGCTGAAAATACCTCTGTAGACAATTCTTGCAAAAAAAAAAAAAAACCCACTGAGGAACCATATAGTGTGATGTCTCAGCACACAAGATTCCCTGTTGTGTGCTCCGGATTACACCAAGAATAGGAAAGTTAGAGATTTACTGACTGGCACACCTGACTCCAAGGATGAAGGGTACAATCCAGACCCAGAGCCTGAGGCCATTAAGGGCAAGAGTTCAGTTAATAAGTGGAGAGGAATCAGAATGGTATGGTGTCCTGGAAAAAGAAGACTTTCTTTTTGGGAGCGTATGAGGGAAATAGGCCCAGTAGAATAAGACTAAGACACAAAGGAACACAACTACAGAACATCGCATCATGCCCCTTGAGGAAGGAAAATGGCTCTTAAATTGTAGTCGAGTGTGGTCCCCAGAGGAAGTCCTTTTCCCAGGTCAGACATTAGGACAAGGGCTTCCATTCCCTCAGGACCTTGAGGAAAGTTCCTGGTTGCTAAAGACAGTGGTCTCTTTATCTCAGGCAGGAGGAACTTGTGGCCCTTGCATTGATGTACAAGGGCTCCTGGTAGAGCTACTGAGCCTTTGAGAGCAATAGACATTTCCATACTTGCTGAATTTAGCGCTTTTGTCTCAGGAAAAAATGCTATAATGAAGTTAATGGCCACTTTCGTCCCTGAATCGTTGTGCCTGCTATCAGCCTTGCTCATGGCTAAAGTGTTGAATGTAAAAAGTTGTTACCTTTTTTCAATTAATGCATGGTCAGCCATCCATATTCACCCTCAGATTCTGTTAGTCTCCCCCTCTCCCCACTTCCCACCCCTCGGACTTCACACAGCCTCATTGGGACCTGAACCTCGCTGGAGTGGGTCTCCAGCAAACAATATTCTACTGGGTATATGCATCATATCATTATTATGCATTGATTAGTTGATGGCCATCTAGGCTCTTTTCATTTCTGCGCTACTGTTAACAGAGCAGCAATGAATGTGGATGAGCAAGTGGATCTATAGTAGAATATAGAGTCCCTTAAGAATATCCTCAGGAGACAATGGGGATGTTCTATCGGGAAATCACCAAGGCCAGCTGGCCTGGGTCTGAAAAAGCCTGGGTTAAAACCGGTCTCGCTGAACATAGCGGACAATGAGGACTACTGAGACCTCAAGAACAATGGCAATGGGTTTTTGATCCTACTGCACGTATTGGCTTTGTGGGAGCCTAGGCAGTTTGGATGCTCACCCTACTAGACCTGGAAGGAGGTGGGTGGTCCTTGGACTTCCCACAGGGCAGAGAACCCTGATTGCTCTTTGGGCTGATGAGGGAGGGGGACTTGATTGGGGGAGAGGGAGGGAAAGGGGAGGCGGCGGTGGGGAAGAGACAGAAATCTTTAATAAATAAATAAATAAATATAAAATAAAAAAAAGAATATCCTCAGGAAGTCTTACAGCTGGATCATATGGGAGATCTATGTCTTGCTTTCTGTGGTGCCCCAACACTGATTTCCAACACAGAGGATGAATTTGGAACACCCACAGCAGCACATCAGAAGGCAAGCTGGCTTGATTCTCTGGTTGACTCCTGCCAGTTCCTTGAAAGTACAAACCATCCTTATTGCTTTCCAAGCTGGTGAAGAGGGCGTTTCTCCTCAACTCCCATGTGGGGAGATGCTTCAAACCCCCTTTACTCTGTAGGTAGAGAGTGTTCGGCTTTCCGGAGGCCCCTCGGTTTATGACTCACATTGAGTGTGAATGTCAGGCTCCGCCACAGAAAATAGTTTGGGCTCTGCACATACTAAGCTCCTCTGGTGGTTCATCTCCACTGTGATTCTAAGTCTTGTCCTACTTTGTAATCTGGACAGATCCTTTTGATTTCGTGTTGACTGTAAGTATGAGGGGACAAACCATTTCTCAATAATGGGAGTGTTGACTGAGGACTTGGAGCTGCTGGATCTGTCCCTGAGATCAATAATTCAAAAGGTCTGTGTCTTGGGGAATGGGAGTTTTCTTGAGTGTTTCTTTTCTCTACAAAAGAAAGAAGTACAGACATATTACATATGTGCGTCTGAACTGTAAGTATAGAAAGGTCTCGAAGAGCCCAGAAATATAAAAAATTATATGCTTATAGCCTGATAATGGCTTTAAAACAAGCTACCTGACCCTTTGTCCTACATTCTCCCAGATACAGGAAAGCAACGTTAGAACAGACCCAGGCTATATAAACATTTCAAACTAAAGCCCTGTAATCAGAGGCTGTAAAACCCCTAACTCAAATTGGCACTCCCAAGACGCCGAGACGCCCCAGACACAGTAAATCCCAATATATACTCTCTGCCATGTGCATAACCTTTGACTGTAAAAAGACACTTGTAGCTCCTTCTCAGGGTCACAAAGTCAAATATCTCTCTGTGGCCCGAACTAGTTAGCAGCGTTTTTGTCTGTCTGTTTCCCCATCCATGGTGCTTTTAATAAAGTTGCTTCTGGTTTATAGACTTTGGTGGTCTGCTCCCTGGGAAATGCACAGTTCCAGCACCCAACAGTCTGAGTTCATTGTGGAATCTTACAAGTTTTACCTCCTGTGTAAAATATTTTTCCCTGAGTCATTTTTAAAGAACTCTGTACTCTGGGATAAATAATCAACAACTTTAGAATGTAAGGGTTTCTAACTCTAACCAAGTTGGAATATGTGGCTGAGTCTCATAATTTAATATTTAACCTTACTTTAAAATGTTCATGTATTTTAACCATGTGAGCTTAACATTCTACTTGGTTTAACTTCAAAATAGACTCGAGATGTTTCTATGTTGAAAAATATCCAACTTTGCCTCATCTCTACAATTAGTTTTCAAACACTTGAGTGTATATTGAAATATTTTCTTGACTTAGATTGTTATCCTGACCTTTGAAAAATTATATATTTTCCTCTTGGGTGACCCTGAAATTGCTTTGTGGTGGTATGAGAATCTTCAGAGCAAATAGACTGCATATTTCCCCCTTTTATTTGAGTAGTCAAAGAGTGGTCTCCATAAGTTTGTGAACAATTGTCCTTAATAATGACATACGACAGCTCATCAGGATGCCGGCTTCAGTTCTGTTCAATATTTCAGAGGATGTCAGTACACAGGTAACCACAAAACCCGTTATCTTCAGTCTAGAGCACCAGGCCAAACCCTGACAGAGGAAGGACAGTTCCTGTGCACTCTTTGCTGTCCAAGTCCAGTCATGCTCAGATGATCCAACCATACTGAGCAAGTTGAAGCTTGACACAGAGGCTTAGCTCAATGACAGTGAACATTCCCTGGAACTTTTGAATTTAAGCCACAAATCCAAATGCCATGTCATCTTTACTCAGCACTTACGTCCTCGTTAGGATTCTGACAAATGCTCTTGTCTCAATGGTCAAGTTAAACTCTTATTTTGTCTCTTGTTCTTCATGACGAATTGGGTCATGGACTTGGGTCACAAACCTAACATCATCTGGTCATTTGCTGGTTGCCAGACTGCTCGTAGTGGGAAGCCATCTCTGCTATTTTGCTTCCTATCAACTGAGCAAAACGCTGTTTGCATTTTCTCTTATGCACACATGTTCAGTCTTGTGCTGGATTTCCACACAGAAAGGACACCACACCTCTCTTTAAACTTGCTGTCTTCTGGTGCGCTTTACAGTTTCAAGGCAAAGGATGCCAGTGACCAAGGAATTTTCAGCTAAAGCTGTAAAACCACACAGTACTGGAGATAATGGACACAGAACAGAAAAGAAAACCACTTGTGACAAATACACTCTTTAGAGACGATATAGACAACATTGGGGGTGCAGTTATAGGTGGAGCCACTAAGTGTTTCCAGATAGAACTGTGAACAAAACCAAGTTGGTATGTGTAATGTAGAAATATTTCATAACTGTCAAATACGATCTCCTTTCTCTTCCTTTCCTCCATCCCTCCTTTGAGAACTTCATCCATGCATACAGTGCAAGACAGGCATATTCACCAATCATTTCCCACTTCCAGCTCCCCCTGGGTCTCCCCCCAGCATGTCCCCCTCCCAATATCATGTCTTTTTCTTGTTTTTATATCCTAATGAATTCAATTAGTGTTGTCTGTGTGTATATGTGTATAAAGAACCTATGTGTTTTAAGCATATCAATAAGTATTTTTGACAGTGTTCATAAGTTTAATTATTTATTTATTTTGAGACAGGGTCTCATTGTGTGGCACCAGCTGTAGACCAGGCTGGCCTCAAATTCACAGAAGTCCATCTGTCTCTGCCACTCAAGTGCTGGAATTGAAGGTGTGTGTCATCTCTTTTGACAGAATTCATAAATTTAAGAATTTATATTAATGCTTTTTCATTTGTGGGCATACTCTTTCTGTTAATTTTGGTGCTCTATTCTTGAGGCTATTGAGTTGATTTTGCTCATTGATTTTGGGAGCCCGAGCTGCTGAATAGATGTGTATATTGTACAATTTAAAGGTCAGCTATAACTTAGGTGTGAGTTAGTGACTTTCCTGACACTAAAGGCATGCCTTGAGAGAAGAGGGTAAAGGTGGTCTGTGCTGCTGGATGGAGTGAAAAAGATGTTAGTATGTTAAATCGGGGGTACTATGCTCTTATTTAGAACATGCACGTGCAGGTGTGTGTGTGTGTGTGTGTGTGTGTGTGTAAGCCAGAAATCAATCTTAGTTAGGGTTTCTATTGCTGTGATAAAACATCATTACCAAAAGTAACCTGGAGAGGAAAGGGTTTATTTTGCTACACTAGAGAATAATAGGCTATCACTGACAGAAATCGGGGCAGGAACTCAGGCATGGCAGGAACCTGGAGGCAGGAACTGAACCCTACTCTCTTGTTCCCATGGTACTTGCTCAGCTTGCTTTCTCATAGCATCCTGGAACTATCTGCCCATGGGTGGCACTGCCCATCATGAGCTGGACCCTCCCACATCAATCAGTAATTGAGAAAATGCGAAAATGCACTACAGACTTACCTACAGGCAAATCTTCTTTTTTTTTTTTTTTTTTTTGGTTTTTCGAGACAGGGTTTCTCTGTGGTTTTGGAGCCTGTCCTGGAACTAGCTCTTGTAGACCAGGCTGGTCTCGAACTCACAGAGATCCGCCTGCCTCTGCCTCCCGAGTGCTGGGATTAAAGGCGTGCGCCACCATCGCCCGGCAAATCTTATGGAGGCACTTTTTTTTCTTCTTTTGTAAATGTATTTATTTTATGGAAATAAGTGCATTGCCTGCATGTATGTCTATACAGTAAGTGCTGCAAATGCAGTGCCTGCAGCGTCCAGATCCCCTGGAAATGGAGTTCCAGGGCTAGGGATTGAAGCAGGGTCCTCAGGAAGAGCAACCGTGCTCTTCACTGCAGGAGGCTAACAGTCTGCTGGGGGAAGTGGAGCATAAGCATTAGAAACTTCCCTATGAGCCAACCAGAAGTCTGCTGCGAGGCCTGGAGACCACTAATGTCATGACAACCTGGACCAATGGGAGAAAGACAACACAGCATTCCAGATAGGCAGCACCCCTGGATCCCGGGAAGGGGTGTAAGAGGCCTGCCCAATCCCCTCAGTGAAGAAGTCAGCTTTTGCTTTATATGTAAAACCTATGCCATTGATCGCCCCTCCCCCAGAGGCTACCTGCTTGGACTTGTCCCTTGCAACACTAAGTCATCTCTGCAGTCTGGTGGCAGTTTTTCAGTTGATATTCTTTCTTCCTAAAAGACTCTAGCTTGTGTCAAGTTGACATAAAACTACCCAGGATACATTGTCCACCTTGTTTTTGAGACAAGGCTTCTCACTGGCCTGGAACTTGCCCAGTAGGCTACGTTGGTCGACAGCAAACCTCAGGGATTCATTCACCTCATCCTTTCCAGTGCTGGGATTACAAACACAGAACACTAAGCCTTCAATTTTCACCTAAGTTTCGGGTCCTCATGCTTGCACAGCAAAGATTTTATCTCCCGAGCTTTCTCCCCAGACCACAAAACACTTATTAGTACCAGTGTGAATCTCTTCAAACAAAGGTAGATTTTAGTTCAGCACTTAAAGAAAAATGCAAAGGATAATTCATCTCTTCATTCCCTAACCACCCACCCCGCTTCTCGTCTAAATTTATGGGGGAGATAGGGCTGAAACACACTATGCAGTTGAGGCTGGCCTTGAACCCACATAGATCTGCCTGCCTCTGCTTCCCTAGCACTGAGGTTAAACGTGTGTAACACCATTTATTCCTTCTCCACTTCTTCCTCCCTCTCCATCCCTCCCCATTATTTTTCTTTGCCTCTTCCTTCTCCTACTTCTTGTCTTCATCTTTGCTCTATGCTACCTTCATGAAGACGAGAAGTTTGCCTCGTGATTGGCTTTGTTCCTTTCAAGTTCCAGTATTTGTATTAAAGGTCTCGGTTTGAATCAGTATGTGTTGGTTCTTGCCTTATCTATCCAGGTTGCCTTTTTTCCCTTCTTCTTCCTTACTGCTAAATCAGGACAAAGGGTATCCTTGACCTCTGTTGAGGTCAGCCAGTAGGAAGAACTAGGGGTCAGACATATTTACTGGCCTCTACACTGCAAAGTTATGTTTTTATTGTCCTTATTTGAAGGCGTAAGTCACGAACAATGCCACACCAGTTTATAATTATGATTAATAGGGTGGTATTTATTTAAAGGGGAAAAAACTTACAGATCACTGTCCCAGACAACAGCCCTCTGCGCAAAACGGGAAGGGGAGTCTAGTCGCCTGCGGAGCAGGAAGTGAAGAGAGAGAACGGAGGGAAGTAGTAACTTTTTACAGGGGGAGAAACCACGCCCCAATGGGCTGGTATCTCAGCAGCTATTGGTTGGAGGAGCGGAAGGACCTCCCGCAACACTTATTAGGTGTGGCTTCTCCTTGTCAGATCTGTGCTTATAAATGATAGAAATCCAGATGAAATGTTTTGGGGAGTGAGCATACACATACATAAATGAGTATTCATGACATGAACTTGGGCATGTCAAGGACCCCGTGACTCAGACACATGTGAATGCTGACGCCTTATCCGTGGGGGAATGGTAAGCCCTTCCCCTGGTTCAGGTCCTGATGGTGATAAGCAGTCAATCTTTAGCTCTAAAACAGCGTGTGTAGAAAGTAACAGCCACAACTTTCCCCTCCCTGGTGACTGTAGTGGGGATCGCTCCCTAGAGATCCTACCAAGACCAGCTCACCACCCTCTCCTTCAGCTGTATGTAAGAAATGTGCTGAGTTTCAGAGCTGCGGATGCATCTCTCTCAGAGACCCCAGGCTTTCTGTGAGTGTCTGTGCTGTCTTGATTTCTCATTTGTCTCACTCAGGCCAATCTTAAAGTCATACAGGTTGATGCAAATGTCTTTGGGAGAGCAAAGGTGGACATGGGGAGGCTGAAAGAGCACAGAAGGATAGACAACACAGATAAACATGACCCAGGAGATGAGAGCTAAATCTCCTCTCCCAACACAGCATCAAGTCTCCAACTCACATTTTTACCGTCTGCTTCTACTTCCCATCATTCCCAAGAGAACGTAAACAGATCTGTTGCCGCTACTGAAATCTCGTTTTTCACAAAGGGGAAGCAGCTACACTCAAGTTCTAAGTCTGAGAAATCCCAGGGCAGGCTCCTATTGACTGAGCTCAGAATGCTCTTCGCTTCTTGAATCAATGGCTTGGCTATGGTGCAGTCAAGTCTTCCAACTGGCTACTCTCCTATCACAGTGCACTTAAAACTGTAAGTTGCCACTCTCATAAATGCAGTGCCTCCTAAAGAATGTTCTAAATGGATAAACAGGCCAGGCATGGTGTCCCGAGCATTTAACCTAGCACATAAGAGAGAGGCAGAGGCAGGCAGGTGGATCTCTGTGATTTTTGAGACTGGTGAGTTACAAGCCAGAGTTACATTCTGAGATCCTACGAAAGAAAAAAATAAATAAACAAGTAAATAAGTAACAAACGGGTTAATTTAAAGGAGAAGGGAATAGACTACTGTTCATCCTACCCAGTAAAAATTGTTTCCAATTTTTTTTTTTTAAATTCTGGAAAGCACACCTGTTCATTCACCTGGGCAAAGCCTTGGAGGGAACTGACAGCTAATTGGTGCAAACACCAACTTAGATTAAATTATTTAAAGACCAAGTAATGTCTCAACACATTGAAGGCAAAATGTTAGACATATCTTTTAGACTTGAAAAAAGAACTATAATTAAGCTTTTTTTTTTAAAGTTTGTTGTAACTTGACTGCCAATATTAAGAGTCTAAGACTTAAAGTGCTTTATAGGAAGCCGCACCAAACTGTCTTCCACAAAACCCCAGTTTGCATGAAAATACAGTGTTAAAATTTTAAAAAAAAATACCAGTGCTTAACGCTGCAGAAAACAGACCAAGCAAAGAAGCTGTCATGGTAACTACTGACAAGAGTGGAGAGGACGTGGGGGATGTGAAGTCCTGTGTCACAGTGTCTGTGAACCTCTGGTTGGCTCCTGGGGGGTCTTGAGAGTCACTCTCCTAAAAAGTGGGTCCGTAGTTGGGCTTTACTATCTTGCAGTGGCTCTCGGTTTCCGCACTCCAGCACCGCACTCCAGCACCACCGCCAGGCACACTGGGGCACAGGCACCACAGTAGTAGCCTTTGCAGAGGAGCCGGTGCAATCCAGCCATCGGGAACTGCAGACCTTAGATCAGATCAAAATCCTGGCGCGCCTGTCCGCATAGCACCCTCTACTGTTGAAACTGAAACTTGCAATCAGTTTTTTTTTTGATTGACTACAATCCCAGCAAAAAACAAACAAACAAACAAAACCAACCAACCAAACAAAACACTGTCCAACACCTTGCTTTTTCTGTTGTTTAAGTGAGATGTTAGCATCAGTTTTTGAAACTCCATTTGAACACAAGGATCCTACGGTGCTCTCCTGGCTAACTGTACAGTCACACGTATACTCTCAGTCAAAGAGTCCCATTCTTCAGGATTCAAATATCACATACCAAAGATATTTCTTTTTCTTTTCTTTCTTTTCTCTTCTTTTTTTTTCTAAAGGCACCTTCTTGGATGAAGCTCAGGTTGACCTTGAACCCGAGATCTTTCTGCTCTCCACCGTCAGAATTTATAAACTTGGACCACCATGTCTGGCTCCCACCTTAGTTTAAAGATCGAGTCCTAAGTAATGGGCCTTTCTGCTTGCAGTTTATTGGCTGCAAATCTTCCAATTAATTCTTTTTTGTTGTTGTCTCAGGGTCTTGTGTTTTTCGACTCTTCACGAAGCCGGGGTGACTTTTAGAGTCCTGAACCTCCTCCCTCTACCACCCATATGCTGGGACTACAGGCCTGAGGCACCCACCTGGTTTATGTGGTCCTGAGACTCAGACTCACTCGGAGAGACTGAGCGCACTAGATAAGCCCTCCACCAACGGAGCCACATTGCCAGACTGCCTGTGTCTTTTACGCCCATCATTTATGTGCTCACAGATTTTGCTTTCATGGCTCAAATTTCTCCCAAAAGTCAGGTGCCTGATATTATCATTTTGGGGGATTTGGATTATAGCGTTGATGTTTTAGGGGATTAGCACCATAGCACGAATATTTGGGGATTAGGATCATTACAGGGATGTCTTCTGGGTTAGGAATATACCGTCTTAAGGACGTCTTAAGGATTTGGACTATAGCTTGGTTGTTCTGGGGTTACGACTACTGCATGAATATGTGGGGACTAGGATGGCGGCATAGATGTTTTGAGGTTAGGACTGTACTATGTATTTGCAGGATTAGAACTGTAGCCCAGATGTTTTGGGGTCTCAGATTGGAGCGTGGATGTGTAAGGAGAATACAAACTTTCAGATCATGGCATATTTCACTGTTTTTATAGAAAACAAATCAAATCAGGATCAATTGGATGCTACATCCCTGTTTGGTTTGTATCTTAGGAAGAACTGAGACTTCCTGTGATAAAAGGCATGAGTAGGTTCATGAGTAACTGAGAAGACAACTTAACCAGAGTGAAGCAAGAAAGCCATCTCTTTCCCTGAAACTGCGGGTGGTGGGGACACACTTCTCCGTAGGAGCTTCCACAGTGCAGACACCTTTTGTCTGCATGTCAGACTGATAGTACATGAGCTTGGAAAGTTCCTCACAAGCCTGCTCCTTCTGCTCCAGGGTGGAACACAGGGCATCCTGCTCTTGGGAGTGCAAAGTAGATGTGGTTTGTTCATGTGCAAACCTGAGCAGTTGCTTGGGTGTTGTGACAGAGCCAATCTGCTACATAAAGTATATAGGTGGTGTGGGAAGTCCTTCTGTATATGAATAAAGAAACTGCCTGGGTCTATGACAGGGCAGAATATAGTCAGGCTGGAAGAGATATAGCGAGAGAGTAGGCAGAGTCAGGGAGATCCCATGTAGCCGTCAAAGGAGAAAGATGCGGAACCTTACCTGTAAACCATGAATCTCATGGTAGAATACAAAATAATCGAAATGGGTTAATTTAAGTTATAAGAGCTAGTTATCAATATGACTAAGGGATTGGCTAAGCAGTGTTGTAATTAATATAGTTTCTGTGTGATTAGTGATTATTTCAGGTCTGGGCATCCGGGAACAAATAAGCAACCTCTGCCTACAAATTAGTGCCCAATGTGAGGCTGACTACATTCACATAAAACCTGAGAGAGCTTAAAAAGGAATTCTAGACACACACACACAAAATAGAATTTAGTGCAGCTTCTTGGTAGCTGCATTTTTTTTTCCGGATGGGATGTTTGCTGGCAGTGACAGAGACATCTTGCTGCCTGGACAGCCACCCAAAGTTCTTCTGTAACATTTCAGCATCCATAGTAAGCCTACAGGCCTACAGTATCTGGCAGGATTTTCCATGAAGCAGGAAATTTGAAGGTCTCTTATGCCTTGTACTAGCAAAATCTATCAGTTGCTTTCATCTGTGTCCTGCAGAACGTCTGGCAGCTCTCTCATGGAACAGGAACCCCAAAGGATGGTCTCACCTGTAGGCAAGTTTAGCGTCATTTCTCTGTGGGTCCTACATGTCTAATTCATACAGCATACTATCAAGCAGTCCAGACAAGAGCAGTTTCTTTCCCAAATGGCTAACAAACTTCATAAGGAGCCTCTTTGGTGCCCATCATCCTCTTGAAGTAGATTGGTGCTTCCAGGAGCAGATAAGTCTCATTGTCATGAAAAGTCTAAGTTCTTAAAACATTTTAAATGCCATATTCTGTAGGTTTTTGAAAGGTTTGAAGAATACCTATCCATCTGAAGTATATCTCTGTACATCTATAAAACCTAACTAACATGACTACAAGCTTGACTATTATAGATGGCTATCTATTAACCTGTATTTCTTAATTATACATTACATTTTAAATGAGCTGCACAAACACAATACCTTAATTAAGAGCATAAATATACATATAACAAAATTGACCTTAAATTTGTAACAATAAACCAAGATCCATACAAATGCAAAGTATTCATTTCTATAGCAAATCCCCCTTTAAATGTAAACAAACATTTATAAACAATCATTCATGAAATTTGGGCATTGTTCTCTAGACTACTTCCTGCTGATAGGGAGTGCTACTAATCAGATCTTTAATGGGGTATACTGTGTGGTAGGTCCATCTCAGCCAGTAGTCCTGAAGCTGTCATGGATGTTGGACTGTCTGAGTCATTGCTTTAGGGGATCTTGTGTAATAAAATCATTTTAGCCTGGAAGGAATCCACAGGTTCTCATCTTCTATAGAAACAAAAGAACAACCTCTTTTCCAAAGCAACATATTCTTAAACCCAAATTTTGAAGTCAAGAGCCTTTAAAATATGAATGTTGGTTTAGCTTAGCAGCCCATACAATGAAATGTCTCTCTGTACTTGGCTCATTCATAGTCAAAAATTCAAAAAAAAAAACATAATAATATACATAATCCAGACTCTTTTTTATTTTACTTATTTATGTGACTTATTTTTCTTTACTGCTTTAATCTATGACTCTCTGTACTCTTTTACTTTTACTGTCTCTGTAAAGACTTTACTTCTTTTTATAACTATCTACACTTTTTGTTCTTTCTCCCAAGCCTACATACATTTATCCAACACTGTGACCCATTGAGAGGTCTTTTTCATCTGAATTTGTCTTTATTGCATGTATATCTGCAATTACTATTTGAGCAGGAGAGCTTTTTTCTTTTAAATGCTAAGCGGGTGAGACTAGGACCAGCTCTGAGGCCCTGTCTGTTGGCTCTGTCCAGTCCAATATGGTGGAGGCATGTTCACTACCTCTGAGAGTCAAACACATTGCCCCAACTCCAGGGTCACAGCAGATCTATGTTACCATTAAGCAATTTGTAACATGCTGCTCACAGACCCCATTTAAGTGCTTGGCCTCCTGAAAAAGCCAGAGCTGATTGTGCAACTAACACAAACCAGGAGGCCACCATTTCAAAACTGTGTGGGTTTTTGCTGCTAATGCTAAATCAGGAAGACCTCTTTTAAAGGAGTCGCAGCACCCCTGCTCACTGCTCTGTAACTGCACCAGCATGAACCAGGAAGCTGTCTCCCAAAGAATCCATGCAATTTTTGTTGCTAATGCTGAATTAGGAAGCCCTGTCTTAAAGTAGCTGTGCTTCTGCTAACTGACAGCAAACAGAGCCTATCTAAAAATCTTTGGCTACCAAGAAGCTCCATTTGACTTCCATTTTTTTGGTGGGTCTAGAAGCCCTCTTTTTTTCTTAAGCTTTTTTTAGGTCTTATGTTGTTCCATGATACAGACAGTGGGTGCTATTTTGTAAAAGGAGACAATTCGTTAGTTTCCCAGCTGCCCAGATCCCAATAATCACACAGAAACTATATTAATTACAACACTATTTGGCCAATAGCTTAGGCGCATTCCTAGATAGCTCTTACATCGTAAATTAACCCATTTCTATTAATCTATTAATCATGGCTGTGGCCTATCGGTAAGATTCTGTTGTCTCTCTCCTTCGGCAGCTACATGGCATCTCTCTGACTCCTCTACATATATCTATACATATATTTCTGTTTGGATATTCCCCCTGGCTTTGTTCTGCCCTGCCATAGGCCAAAATCAGCTTCTTTATTAGCCAATGGTAATAAAGCATATTCACAGCATACAGAGGGGAATCTCACATCAGGGACCAAATGTTTTCTTACAATTTTCCAGGTAGAAAAACAAGAATGACAGAAAGTATGAATGATAGAGTGATGGCTTGGTGATGGGGGCTGAACATTGTGGTTAGAGGGAAAGGTCCTCTGGTTCAAAACTCATAAAGCACTTAGGTTTGCAGATTCTTCTGAACGTATGGAGAAGCACAAGTAGAAATAAGTCCACATATAGGAGTTAGAGGGGGCACCAACAGGACATGAAGGGTGAAAGTCACAAGGACTGGAATAATGTTAATATTCAAGTCTAAAGGAGGTGGGAGGATGGCAGGCGTGATGACATCCTACCCATGAGGCAACAGGGCAATGACCGTGGATTGCTGAGTTAGCAGTCATGTCAGAATCAGTGCCAAGTCCCAAAGAGAAAACAAACCAGGTGGTAGTGGAGAAAGTCCAGTGTGGAGCATTCAACAGTAAAGAAGCCAGCCAAATCCACAGGGCTTTCTAAAGGTGTGGGGCTCCCTCCCAGGCAGCGGTCACCTGGAAACCAAAAGAACCAGGCTTAGTGGATGCAGGTAGAGAGACAGTGTAACTAAGAACACCCCTTTCCAAATGCCCTTGCTGTGTTTACTGAAACCTTGGGGTAGATCAGCTGGTATTTTCTTAACTCTAGAAATGGAGCAACCGGAAAAAGAAGCAGGAGTTGACCATATACTCTATTCTGTGTGTCACGCATACACAATGGGGCATGGAGGTTCTGACCAAAAGGAAGCCAGTGCAAAGCTTGGTAACAGCTTCAGGGAAATAAGTGAATAAGGATCATATGTGCTCAAGAGGAAAAAGTTTCTTGGTTTCATTGTACCAGGGTTATAAGAAATAGTCTGTCATCACCCTGAGCCTCTTGGACATGTTTTAATTCATTTCTCTGAGTGTGAGGCCAAAGATTCACTGATACGCAAATTCCATGTGCCAAGCTCTGCATTATCTAAACAGTCATTCACGAATAAGAATTTTCACATGCCAGAGTGACAGTGGAGTTATAGGTGATGATGCCGTACAACGATCTTTGTGGCATTCACATTCAACCTTTCTTCTGCCCCTCTGTGTCTTTCTCCTTACATTCATGACATATTTTGTTTTCTGATAGTCCCCTAGGTGGTAGGGTTATGTGGATCCATAGAGCTGGATGACTGAAGAAAATTCATGGTTAAGATCGGATGGTGCTAGCCAGGCAGTGGTGGCGCATGCCTTTAACCTTAGCACTTGGGAGACAGAGGTAAGTGGATCTCTGTGAGTTCGAGGCCAGCCTGGTTTACAAGAGCTAGTTCCAGGACAGGAACCAAAAGCTACAGAGAAACCCTGTCCACCCCTCCACCCCCCCCCCCCAAAAAAAAACAATGGATGGTGCTTTCTGGAGCTGGAGTCGCACATCAAGAGAGGCAGGGCAGCTGGAGAGAAAGTAAAGCCATAGCTGGGCAAGCGTTGAGACTTAGATTCTCTAGAAGCCAGACAGAAGCTGCTGAGCATCGTGACGTGTGCCCGTAGGCCCTGTGCTAGGGAAGCAGGAACTTTCAGATCTCTGGCTGTTTTACTTTGTGATTGCTCGTGCAGTGAGAGATTCTGGATCAAAACAAAACCAAAAGCGGCTGGTGGTTCCCGAGAAGCCTCAACTGAGCTGTCCTGCAACCTCCACTTTACCTGGTTTCCGAAAAGCAACTGAGCAGCCAGACCTGAGAGCATATCCCGCCCTCCTGGCACTCAGGAGAGTGAGGACCAGGAGAAGAGAGAGGAGCATGAATGAGTTCAATAGTTTGGGCTACAGAGGGAGACTATAACCTACCTTTCCACCCACCAAATCCACACCTGTTTTCTCTTATTAGAAAACAAAGAAAACAGTCAAACAAAAAAAAAACCAAAACAAACTAATCAGAATAGGACAAAGCAAACACATAAACAAAAAAGGAAAAAAAAAAAGCCAAAGAAAAGCACAAGAAACACACAGATGCAGAGATACGCATTCACACACATGGAACTACTGTGAAAACAGAAACTACAATGGACAAGCCAAAGATCTGTAACATTTAAAGAATATTAAAAGCACAGAAAACCCATTATGAGAAAAAAAATCCTTAAACAATACTATTGGTTTGGTTTTGTGTTGGCCATCTACGGCAGGGCATGAGGCCTTGACCTCAAGTGTGATTTCTATACCCAGTGTGATTTCATTAGAGAAAGCAAATGCTTCCCTTGTGAATGGTTGTCTGCTGGAGAAAGCTTCTGGGATAAGGATGTGGGCTTGTGTCCACTCCCCTTCTCCGCACTGGTGCCCCATCTGGCTCAGAGGGATATACTGTCTGTGTGCAGGCCCTGTGGATGCTTCCACAATCACTGTAAGCTCATATGTGCATCACCCCTGTTGGGTCTAGAAGGCCTTGACTCCTTGGTATTTTCCACCCACACTGGATCTTATACTTTTTCCACCTCCTTTTCAAGTTCCTGGGCCCTGAGGGGAGGGGTTTGAATGAGACATCCCATTTAGACTGAGTGTTCCCAGGCCTCTCACTTTTTGGACCTTGTCCAGTTGTAGGTCTCTGTATTTGTTCCCATCTAATGCAGGAGGAAGCTTTTTGGTGATTCCATTTAGAGTTCTTTATTCCATGTATGTATTTATTTTAAGAAGCTTCTATTATAGTAAAGGCTTCCATGTGGCATATGACTCCTCAAATAGCCCTTAGTTTTAGTTGTCCTTCCCCTTATCTCCTCTTATTCATCTCTTCCTTTCCCTTCTCCATTTAATCCTCAGACCATATATATTACACATACCACACACACACACCCCTATAACCACGAAGCTGGGTTTGAGTACAGGATTCAGAGGGAAGGGTTTCCTAAGGAAGAAGAAATAGAAAATATAGTCATAAATGGACTGGGTGGTGGGGTGGAGGCTGGAATAAGAGGATTTTTTTTTCCTTTTTAGTTCTTAGTAGGACACTGAGGGGAGAATTCTCTTCTTTGAATCCCTGTCATGTGTCCATTTTTTCTATTGGAGTCTCTCTAGCTCTCTCTCTTTTTCCTCCCTTCCTCTCTCCCTTCCCTGTCTTCCTTCGTTTATCCGTTCCTTCCAGAGCGCTCTCTCTCCTCCATACATAATGTGGCAATTCATTATGTCATCTCTCTTTCCGTGCTTCTCCTAGTCTCCTACAGACGCCTTCTCTGTGTGTGATAAATATTCGGAAAGCAGAAGCAATGTGCTACTATCTCAGCATAGGCTGCAGGAGTTGACACCAGCTGGTATCCTACGCATCTCCTTAAGGTTTCCTTTTGGTTCTAACCCTGACCCGATAAAAAGATTCTCTTCCCCTGATGAATCCGTCTAAGGTTCTAGCCCTGTGGTTGTTTTGGAATTCGGAACATGATTTTAAAGATACTATTTTTTTTTCAATGGAAATTAAGGCAAAAACAGAATGAGGTATCTTACGGAGGGACCTTAGAGAGTATATTTTGCAAAGTAAGATACAAAGTCAGTTACCACTGCAGTTGAAGATGACTATTTGCAAGATTATGGAGGCCACATGGACTCCCTCTACCCTCAGGATGAACTTCTCTTGTTACAATTTCTTCCCATGCCTCTCTCCAGATCACTTTACCTTTGATAATTTCTCCCTTGGTAGAAGTTACCCATTAGCTTTAAGGTGTTTCTGTTTCCTCCTCCTATTATTTACCATGTGACTAAACTCTCTCAGTGTTTTGGGGTGTCCATCTGTTCTTCTCATGTGATAAGCCTTCCAATTTTGTCAGCTCTCTTCCTGTATTCAATTTTAGCTTCATTCATTGACTCTTTTTCTTATCGTTTTTCTGGTAATAACCTCCAAGGAATTAGCTAGAATTCATAAATATTGTTCCACCTGTAGAATTAATTCTATTCTAGATAATTTTGACACACCCTGTTTAACCTTAGCATGTTTATTTTAACAGCAATTAGCTACATAGACACCCATGTTTCATGGAGTATTATAAAAAAGACAAAGTTAATTCTGTGATTATAGATTTAAATTCTGTTCTGTCTAGTATGCTCCAAAGAAAAAAATTCAAAGGTGACTAGGATTGCCTGAAAATTCCTCTACCAATTATCAACCACAGCTGCATGTTGGGAAAGATCCTGGGGAGTCTAAAATGTGGTGGCGCCTGGGTTCCACCCCAGACCAACTCACTCTGAATAATGCAGCCTGGGTATATGATTTTGAAGCTAGCACCTAACCAGAGTAGAGAAGTGCTGTGTCTATGGTCATGAGTACAAAGAAAGAATAGAGATAAGAAAAATATGTTAGGAAGTTAAGGCTCAGTACTTCATTTGGGTCTCCAATCCAACATCCTCAGAGGCGGGTCAGAGTCTTTTCTTTGGCCCAGTTTTGGATTTCTGCTTGTCCAAATATAAGGTAAAAGACCAGACCAAACATGTTGACAGCAGCAGACAGGAAAAACACATTCCTCCATCCTGACTCAGAATCCTGAACACAGAAAAACACAATAACTATAAATGTTATAAATTCATTCACCACTAATTATACAAATCCTCGCCTCTGTATATTGCAATACTAATCACAAAAAATTTAGGGGGCAAATACAGAATATACTTAGCATTTTCTCAGCCAACAGGGGTCATAAAACTGTTGGGAACCAAATGACTCAAAAAAGCATATTGGGTCCTATTTTGTAGTAGCTATTTCTTCAAACAAAAACAAATGAAACAATATTGATATTTTTCCAGAAATGTGGATTTCAATAATTATGAAAGTTTTCAGTTGTGACTGAAATGCATCATTAAATGCCCTTCTTGTTTGTTTAGTGTTTTGGCTGTTGAGTCCCACCAGCTCAGCTCCCAACGAGGACCTTTTAATGCAGCATGAGCTACACCTGACCTATTTGAGAAGCCTTCCTGCCAGGCCAATCAAGGTTCATTGATGGCATTATCACCATAGTGGACTCTTAAAAATTTCCTCAGAAATTAGCCTGGAATCTAGGTCATCTAGCTGAACTAAAGACAAAACAAAAAATTTGCTTCTCAGGTTGATACTCTTTTATCTTAGCGAGACTCTTCTGTTTCTGCTGTCCCTCTGGCTCACAAGTCCAACCTGCAGGTTTGGAGCAAACCTCCCACCCTGTACTCCCTGAATTCTCACAGCCATTCTCTTCTGTCTACAATTTAATGTCCTTAAACTGACCCTGGGATGCTTGGTTTTCTCTTTTATGAGGTTGAAAAGCTTTTATAAACCAGGCAGAGGTGGCGCATGCCTTTAATCCCAGCACTCAGGAGGCAGAGGCAGGTGGATCTCTGTGAGTTCGAGGCCAGCCTGATCTACAAGAGATAGTTCCAGGACAGACTCCAGAGCCACAGAGAAACCCTGGCTTGAAGAAAAAAGAAAGAAAGAAAGGAAGAAAGAAAGAAAGAAAGAAAGAAAGAAAGAAAGAAAGAAAGAAAGAAAACCATTTATAATTAATCCATTTGGGCTCCTCATGATCTTCCTCTTCCTTCCTTTTGTCTCCACCATTTACTAATTCTCGACATATCTTACCCATTCTCACCATCGTGAAGACCTCTCTCTCGTCTATTTGGCTGTGAGCCCAGTCTTTAGTTGCTGAGCTGTCACTCACTCTTGGCCCTCGCTCTTTCCACCTCCAGGAAGTCATAGAAAAACTACCATTTGCACTCAAACAGTTCATTCTCACAAGGTGGATACCTATCCCTTTTGAAACATTCAGCTTTCATTTTTCTTTCCCTGGGAAGCACGGCATGCCAGGGTCTGTCTGACTTAGAGGTGTTCATGAACTGAGTGTTCAAATCCATGCTCGCTTCCCCCGGCCAACCCTACCATCTTTGAGAGCACAGTGTGTATTTTCAACGCCTAAAACAATACCTGCCACTTGCAGATGTTCAATAACATGCCCAACCTGACTGATGAGGAATCCGGTGGTGGTGGAAGAGATGATTCCTGCAGTGAGCCCAAATCCCCTGGAGAGGCCCATGAGGAAGCTCGCGTATCTGTGGAGGAGACGATTTTATGTAGAAATCACTGGGACACCTGTAGCACTTGAACGTTCGTCAAACACATTTCTTAATGGCTGGGTCACTTGGATTAGCGCAGTTTTTATGACTAAAGACATCCAAAGAGATGTCGTCTATTTACCAGCTCTGAAATTATCTGTCCACTGAATCAGTAGAATAACCAGAGACAGGATCTCTGTGGGAGCTGACTGTTTCCGTCACACTGCTCGGTGCATAAGAGACAGGATGTGGACAGAGGCCACTCTCTGCCTCATGTCCTGGCTCTGTCCTTGTGTAATCGCAGACATATATTGTATACCCTTGGCTATACCTTGTCTCCTCTCCCTGAATTAGAAGGGCATACTAGGATCCACCTAATGTACTTGTGATGATGACATACATTGATTTATGAGAATGTGTTAGCATAGGTCTGGTTCATGGTGAGTAGTCCATGTCTGGTGGCTGATAGGATAAAAACCCTGAAAATTTCCAAAACAGATGTCTGTGGCCTTTTCCCAAAACACACAGTCTAATCTCTTATCAGGAAACTTGAAAAACTTTTATCTAGCCAGGAATGAAACACATGGTCATGGCTGTGAACCAACATTTCTAGTTATCTGTCATTTCTCTTTGATTTAGGGCACGTCAGCAACAGACAGGCTTTGCACAGTGGCATTGTCGGCTGAGATCTACTAGCACTCTGGAGGTCTGATAAAGGCAACAGACAAGCCCTTACCTGGGGGCAACATCTAGAGTGTTGATGATGAACCCCGAGTCACAGAAATTGCTGGTTCCCGGAATGAGTATCAGCAAAACAATAGTTGCTATGTAGCTAGAAGTCACAAAGGGCAGAGCCACAGCACAGAGGGATGGAAGAAGGAGCCCTGGAGAATAAGGACACAGTCAAGAAGCTTCTCAAATCCCACAAAATAAGGGATTGGTTACCTGAATCCACACA
This sequence comes from Neodon shergylaensis, assembly GCA_025134845.1. Classification (NCBI taxonomy): domain Eukaryota; kingdom Metazoa; phylum Chordata; class Mammalia; order Rodentia; family Cricetidae; genus Neodon; species Neodon shergylaensis. Next base: position 468,950 of record JABTXL010012583.1, on the reverse strand, counting down.
CCTATCCTTACCCAGGGATGAAAAGAGTTTTCGAACTGTGATTAAGCTGAGAAGATTCCTGGACAGAAGGAAATCTGCCATCTGACCTCCTAAAATTGTACAGCTTGAGGCAGCAATAAAAGGCAGGGAGGACAGAACCCCACTCTGAAAGAAGGAAATGGACACAGAACATCACAGAGCAGTGCGAGGCGCCAGCATTTATCACACAGACCATCTCCGCCTAACCTCCACCACTCCAAGTTGTTGGAGGGAAACTAACACCTTTGTCCCACTGAAAGAGTGCTGTCTTAGGTAGGACAGCCAACTCCTGAGAAAAGCTATGTCAATACCACTGCAAGTAGCAAAAGACCATGGTGATTAAGAACCCAGGTGCACAGCAGCTCCGCCATGCGGTAGTCACATAACCCAAAGCAAATTATCTCACCTCCGAGGGTTCAATTCCACTGCTGTGGAATGGGAATCATGACATTGTCTCTGCTACGGTCATTGTGAAAGTTAAATGATTCTATCACTGGAATATAACAGACAGCATAGCACCACAGTCACTATTGTCAGGGTCACAGGAGAGGAGGATACTCACATCTCTGATGTTAACGTGGAGCACCGTACTGATGTATGTCGGTAGGTATGTTAAGATTATGGTGCACAGCCAGAAATGACTGAAAAACCCCATGAAAATGGCCCACAGTGGCAGGCATTTGACCATCGCCTTGATGGGGATGGATCTTCTGGGAGAACTAGACTGAAAAAAACATCAAACAACATCCGCATTAAGATAGATGATCTCCCTACAAACAGTGCTCTGCAGACCTCTGCATGACCCATGGATTGGAAGGAGAGGGTGTAGTGTACCTGCTGAGCCAGAGAGGATGTGATATGTTCCTTTTCCCTCACACTTATGCATGGGTGATTCATGGGGTCATCGTAAATCACTGTGAACCACAGGACACAGCAGACACAGCCAATGCTACCTGGGAAGTAGGAATGAAGTTACTTTCATGGTAGATTTATATTTTGGAAGAATAGGGTCTTGTCTGAAATATCAACTTAGGATTATTCTACCATAAAAACCTGAATTTCCCTTATCTTCTTTTCCACCCTACAGAACGCATTAACTGAACCATGTTAGATGCCAACTCTCAAACAGAGAGTTGCTTTTTGTCCAGAATCTTGGAGATAATGTGGGCATGAATAAATCACAGCACAGCCGAGGCTTGGGGATCCAGTGTTTAAACTCATGTGGTCCTAACAGCAATTTCTGAGCGCACATGTCATTGTCTTGTTTTGGTTTGCATGGTCAGGACTGAAGGGAAAAGTAGTTATGCACACATGAAACTACTGGCCATAAAGTCAGCCATTGTAGCACAGAATTATTTCTAATATGTTTGCAAGAGATTGCAATTTGTATTCAAACTATAAATCCCTTGTGGAGTCCCAGGAAGAGAAGCTCTTCCGTGCCTGGTTAACATACATGAAACAAAATGACTGGGATTAACATTGTTAGTGAGAAGGCGCCTCACGCCAGGGATGTGTTGAACAATACCATAGGGCTAAAACACAAGAACAAACTGCAGAAAGTTGTCTATTATTGGGTTTTTGTCATTTCAAAATATTGTATGTTAAATGATTTTGGGGACTAATGTTCTTTAAATCCCTCCCAAACTGAAGGTGCATTCAACCAGCTCTGTTGTCTTAACTGCACAGAGTCCCAAGGCCAGGCACTGCATATGGTGGTAGAGATACTGGGAAGGTGTGTGTGGAAGGCAGGATAGGCATTATAACTGATTTCTCAGAAGCTGGAATGTGAAGAATGACCTCATCTGCCCTGTGCACGTGGATTGTCCAAACCACTGGGAAGGTGTGAGACTAAGACACATGAACTACGTTAAGAAAGCTACCAATCCTCAACATTCTTCATCATTTTCCACCTAACAAAAAACACTGGGAGGGTACGAGTAATGTATGTCTTAAAATCAATGACTGAAAAATAGAAGTATGATTTAAAGTTAAATTATGATTTAAGAGACAGTGACTCACCAAAAATATAGAAGATAAAAGGCCAGCCCAATGCCTGTGAGATTAATCCCCCCACACAGAGGATGATGAAGGACCCAAATGCTGCCCCTAAAGAGAAGACGGAGAAAAATCAGCTATGGAAATAGCAACGGCTAGAACGTGGACGCTGTCCTCACAGTGAGGTAGCTGATTTGGAATTGCTGGGTGAGGATTCACTCCTGTTCACAAGACTCTCCCAACATCACATGAAATATTGTATTGTAATAAGAAATAGTTTCCTTCAGTCGCTCCTTAATAGTGTGACCAACTCTAACTATTCAGTTTGACATACAAACTCTTTGCCAAGTACAATTTACCAAAATTTAAAAGGTACAGTCCCTACCTCAAAGAGATTTTAGCCTAATCTGTAAGCAAATTGTGAGGAAAATTTACTCTCATTAAGTGTATTACAACTAGATTACAACCGGAGCCTGGGGTCAATGCTGACAGCAACAGCCAGGCGTGGTGGCACATACCTGTAATTCCAGGAATCAGGAGTCTCAGGAAAGAGGAGTAACACGAATTTGAGGCCACTCCAGCCTACATTTAGAGTATCAGGCCGGCTATGGCTATCTACTAAAACTTGTGTCAAATAAATAACAACCAAATAAACAAAACCGAACAACAATTACAGCTTGTATTTACAGACTCTGCATTTCAAGGTAGGAAATGCATTTAACATAGCAATATTACATATACCTAGTGTACATAAACACTTGAACATACAATCACACATACAAACCTCGGAAAGGCTTCATTAGCTAATAGTCTTTTGTGCAATATGAATGCAATCCAATGTATTCTATTCTATTCTTTCTATTCTATTCTATTCTTTCTACTCTATTCTACTCTCCCACCCTATACTATCCTCTCCGTAAATTTTCATGTTAAATTCCAGGCTTTGCTGCCACTAAATTGATTTCATGACACCATTGTATGACTTTAATTTGAAAAGTGATGTAGAATGTAAATATGATAATAAAATTATAATGGGCGATAGGAGCAGAAAAAGTTATATTAATAGTAATTGGAAGACTAAACAATTGCCTCAACAGTATAAAAGATGAATCAACCTTGATACAAAGAAAAGAAATACAGCCAGAGAAGGAAGATTAGCTGTGGGAAGTTTGATTTAGAGGAAGTAGTGACGATGCTGATGGAGAAGCAAACAGGAGGGAACAGAGAACAGGATATGGCTTGTGCCAGACACGAGTGAGGTGTTGATAGGATCTCAGCTCTATTCTTCAGATACGTGTTCTCAGGTCTACAAGCTACTCTGAAGTCTCCCCCAAGAACATTATAATGTAGTAATTGGTGTTAATAAATAGGAGTGGTGCAGTCCATGATTCTTCAATGACTCCTCAATACCAATGTGACAAATCTAAATTCCTTAGTGTGTTGTTATGCATCCTCACCTGAGCCAGCAATGCTGGTGAGCTTGCTTCGTTCAAGTGGAGGAGCCCACTTTGCCCAAATTGTAAACTGACCAGTCCATGCCATTCCCTGCAAGAAAAGTCATTAAGATCATGTTTTTGTTGTTGTTTGTTGTTTTGTTTTTTGTTTTTTGCAGATGTTGGGACTCTGTATCCCACTCAGTCTGATAAAACATCTGGATACCTGGGCCATCCCCTGGACTGTGCGAATGATGATGACCAAAATCACCCCAAAGTCAGCAGCCAGTGGAGTAAACAGCGTGAGCAGGGACGAGATGAGCAAACCAGCACCAAGGATCTGCTTTGCTCCAAATATCCCTGCTAAATATCCACTTGGTATTAGAGTCAGTATAATTCCATAGCTGATAGAGCTAAAGATGATGCCCTGAGTCTCTGGGCTCCACTGATAAACAGCAGCCTGGAAAAAAAGAAAAAGGGTGAGAAGGGGAACCCTCTTTGCTAAGACATCCTGATTTAAAAATCTACTTTATGCTCACAGTTGTTTTGTATCCAAGTGATTCTATTATAACAATAGTTACTTTGGTTTAGGTTTTTTCCTCTCTCAAAATTTTACCTAAGTTATTATTTTTGTTTGCTTGTTTTACAAATAATCAACCCTATCCCCAATTTGTTTCCCTTAGAAAAGGAAAGTTTTAAACATAAGAAAAAAAAAGGAGAGAAAGATACACAATTGTGGGGTTGAGCTGAAGAGATGTCTTAGTTGTTAACTGTACTAGCTGCTCCTGCAGAAGACTCAGACTGAGTTCCCAGAGCCCATGTGGTGGCTCACAACCATAACTTAAGTTCCAGTTGATCTGATGTTCTTTTGATGTCTGTGGATGCCAGGCACATAGGTGGAGGACATACATTCATAGTGACACAGGCCCACACCCAGAAAATAAAAATAAACAAATCTTTAAGAAAAAGATGACTGGTTACAGTGGTGAGAGGTTAGAAACACTAACCAACCACAGCAGGATGCCTTGTTTTTATCAAGAACTTCCTTTAAAACCTGAGTACCACTGGCTCTCACTGAATAAAGTGAATACAATTTTGCTGATTTCTTATCAATCCCTGATTGAAAAAAAAATCAAGTTTAGTTATGGACCATCTGACTGGAAGAGCCAAGTTACTAAGGTATACATTATGAATGAATAAATTATGACATAGTTCAATACTCAATTTTGATAGTCTTTGAATAGCTAGTTCTGAAATCATATTATAAATTAGATCACCAAAGAGTGTAAAATAAGAAATACTTTATTCATTTATGGTAATTCTTACCAGCCAGAAGTTGGTGGAACATGCCTTTAATCCCAGCACTAGGGAGGCAGAGGAAGGCAGATTTTTGTAAGTTCGAGGCCAGTCTGGTCTATATAACAAGTAGTAGGACAACCAGAGCTATAGAGAGGGGCCCTGTCTCAAAGAAAGAAAGAAAGAAAGAAAGAAAGAAAGAAAGAAAGAAAGAAAGAAAGAAAGAAAGAAAGAAAGAAAGAAAGAAAGAGGATTATTATAATTCAGAGTATGACTCATATTAGAATTAACATTTGAGGATGAACATAAGTAAAACAGAAAATTTGAGGAAGGGAAGATAGTTTGGGAAGGTCCAAGAAAGGGAACAGTCTTGAGCCATCTTTTGAAGGATGCTTGCGATTTGTGTAAAGACAACAAGGAAGAAAGGAAACTGGCCTTACAGCATCTGGGATACAAAGTGCTCCCATACTGACAGTGACAGGGCTGACTCGGAGCAGAGACTTTTCTGGACCATTTATGGATGGGTGTGTTCTGAGGAGGAGGACCAGGCTCTGGTGGAGCACAGTGTGTCCAGACACATGTCAGTTAACTTGAAGGTGCCCTGAGTCCCCGAACCCAGGAGTGTGAATGGGTAGGTGAAATGTAAAACAATCATAAGCCATGAATTATAGGGATGACATTAGGAATATGTAGGAAGAAAGGGGATAAAGGATGCTTGCAAAAACAGGGTATCTTTATGGCTCTTACATAGACGGGATGAACGAGTGATAGAGGGATTGTTTAACTCAATGGTTAATGAGGAAAATGGTAAAAAAAAAATGTGGCAGCTTGTGAAAAAGAGAAGAAAAAGAACCACACATGTCTAAGCTGAAATGGAATTTAAGTAGATGACAAGTTGCCTTATTCAGCCACAGTAGGGGAGCTGCTGACTGGAGAAGAGGGGAGACTGATTCTCCACGGGACTAGAATCATAAACATTTCTACTCTTCATATAGAATTTGAAGAGCTAGAAATAGCTAAAAATGATGAAAGCTGCAGGGACTCAGATAGAATTGGATAACACAGAAGGGTTTCCCTAGGGAGTAACTAGTCTTTCTCTGAAGATACCCAAGTAGCTTATTTGTCCTATTTTTAAATTGCTAACATTTTCTTACAACTTGTCTATAATATTACTTCAAAGAACAATTATTACTATCATAGCATCAAGCAAGGCCTCAAAAATAATTTCAGCTCTTGCAGTTTACAGCTGAATTCCACACCCAGCAGAGCTAAGACTGAAACCTCCCATCCAGGTTCTTTCTTTTCGTCACTGCTACTTTCTCTCATCTAAGAACCTTCTCTCCACCGCACTCACCCGCGCGCTAAAGTCCTTGATGCTTCTGCTCCAGTTACTGAGAGGGTCGGTCAAAGGGCTGTCCGTGGATACATTAGCTGGGTCCTGATGCTGGGTGCTGTTCACCATGGCGATGATGGCAATGCTCAGACTCACACGCTGCGTTATCATGGTGAAGTTGGAGAAGTGCATGATGAGAGCCAGCCCATAGCGCAAGGAGCAGAAACCTGAATCTAGGTGGCACAGAGTTACACGGTGAGCACCCTAAAGCATGCTGCTGTTTGCATTTCCTCCGCAGATAAGTCTGCGGGAACTCCGGTCACATGACTCAACAACTGCTTTATTCATTGTTCTTTTTGTTTTTCATCCTTTTTTTCCTTCCTTCCTTCCTTCCTTCCTTCCTTCCTTCCTTCCTTCCTTCCTTCCTTCCTTCCTTCCTT
>JABTXL010012583.1:418535-462425 GCA_025134845.1 Neodon shergylaensis | reverse complement strand
CTTCCTTCCTTCCTTCCTTCCTTCCTTCCTTCCTTCCTTCCTTCCTTTTTTTTCTTATAATGGAGATTAAATCCTGGCTTTTCATGTGCTTATCAGGCAAACAATCTACCACTGAACTTCACGCCTGGCATTTTTTAGAATGCTTTTGAGACTGGTCTCCTTAAGTTGCCCAGATTGGCTTTGGATTTACTTTGTAACCCATGAAGGCCATGAATGTCTTGAACTTGCAGTCTCTCCTGCCTCAGCCTTCCATGATACCGGAACTACAGACCAGTTGTCCTTAGACCCAGCTAATCCCGATGACCCCTTTTCACCAAAATAAAATTGCCTCCAAACCCCACTGCCATATTGTTTTGCTAGCTTTACTAGAATGATTGTGATGAGTTTGGAATCATGCAAATATGGCCTTCTTTTAGAGACAGATGATGAGTAAAGGGAAAACCTTAATGCAAGGGTCTCATGCTACACTGCTCCAAAATAAGAGACTGGGGAAACAAGGCAGAGCCAACCACGAATGCCAACTTCCTGCATGGCAGGGAGTTACAAATGAGTGGTTCATCTTATTTAGCATGTTCATTTCTCACAGGGCTTTGTGAGATCACACACTGATAGCTGCCTTTCAGAGATACTACTTTCCTGTCTGAGGACTCTCCTTTGAACTCTCAGAGAAATAATCTGCTTCTCCTTTCCCATTCTGAACTCTCTCCCTCGCTATCCCAGTTCTCTGCTTCCTCTTCTCCTTGAGACAAGGACTTAGTTTGTTGTCCAAGCTAGTCTGGAGCTCATAGGCTCAAGGGACACCCCAGCTCAGCCCCTGGAACATCTGGGACTGCAGGTGTTCACCACCATGCCCAGTTGAGAGCCGATGCTTCACAGTATGCTGAATACTCTACTGACTCCTCCCCCCCCCCCTGCGTGTTACTAGACCCTGCCTTCATGGCTCTTGAGCTTCTCAGACAAATATGCAGAAACAATTTTGCTAAACTTATAGGTGAAATGATACAGAGTAGTATTCACTGGCTGTATAACACACATGTATATATTCACACATTCAGCATATTTCTAACATATGTATATATATAGTGTATGTACTGATATTATATATTTATTTCCAATAAAATAAAACAATGGTCCCATATTAGGGGGATTTCCATGTGACTGATGGGTTAGACTTTTTCCCCCTGCATATTTGGAAAACAGAGTTGTGGGACACAAATGGAGTCTGTGAAGAAACAGAAAAATACATGGATGAAATCTCCAACTAGCCTGAGAGGTGGAGCTACAAATGAATTATTTCAATATCAATTTGAGTTTCCAAGCTCAGAGGAAGTGGCCAGCCATTTGGCAAGTGTGTTCTGCAGGGATCTGTCCCTAAATTGATAATTTGCTTTAAAATCGCTTGCTCAAAACTCATTACACTCCTTACATGCAGGATTTATTGATCATTTGGTTCAATTTCTGCCAGATTAATCCACAGTGTCTCCTAACAGTAAGGTAGAAGGTGACAGTTTGAGATGGAGGCTTGGTCTGTTTCATTTAATCGCAGCCCCCAGGAGGCTGAAATGGGATCAGAAGTTCACTAAGAGCATCCAGAGGAGCAGTATAGGGAAAGGCAGGGAGAGGACAGCAGGCGAGGGTGAAGGAGTTGGAGTTAGGCACTGAGTCTTCTAAAACGACCTGCAAACGAGGACAGTGGCCTTACCTTTCCTGGTGGTTGACTTCTCATTCATTTTGCTTCTCTGGGGGAATGATGTGCACTCTGTGGTGGAGTTCCCCACTGCTCCAAATCACTGTCACCACGACAGGCTTTGACCTATGAGAAGAACATCATGCAAGAAATGACACACGGGCTCCTCCTGCCAATGCTGCCTTCTCTAGGGGTCAGGAAGAGGTGGGCATTTGTTGTTTATTTGCTTTTCGTTCTGACTCTTTTAGATTCTGACTATGCTTTCAGTAGACTGTGTTATTATAAGGAAATCTGACTGTAAATCCTTAAAGCAAATTGTTTAAATTCTCTATTCACCCGTGTTTTCATCTCTTGAATACATTTGCTTTCTGTGTGGTGCTATAAAAACTGAAAGAAGGAAGCCACAAAGGCTTTATCAAACCACAGAGATCCCATGCAATGCTAGGAAGCATCATTACTTATAGGACATACAAAAAGGACAAGGACAGTTCAGTTCAAGAGCTGAAGATGAAGGTTCCAGAGCAGCCTTTACTCTCATCCTGACCATTTTCTTGTTCCCTCTGGGGAAGCATGATGTTCTGTTGCATCTTCTTTGAAGATGCTGCATGACCTTCCCAGGCTGTGATGGTCAGCACTAATTGCCAATTTGTAGAATCTGGAATCACCTGGGAAGATGGACCTACGGGTAGCCTCGTGTGAGAGTATCTTGATTATGTTAACGAGATGAGAAGTTTCATCCAACGTGGGTGGCACCATTCCCTAGACAGGGGACCCTGGACTGCATAAGAGTGGAAACAGAAAGTTGAGCTCTAGCATGCATGCATCACTCCCTTCTGACTGAAGTAATATGAGCAGCTGCTTCAAGCTTGACTTCCCTTCCATGATTAAAATATTCTTTATGGGAAGGGAACAGAAAAAAAATATATAGCTCAATAAAAACAATTTTAAAAAGGAACTTAAAAATATTCTTTATAACACAATCAATGAGCATTTTATTGAGATGACAATATCCTTTTGTTTGTTTTTTGTTTGTTTATTTTCCAGACAACGTTTCTCTATAGTTTTGGTGCCTGTCCTGGAACAACCTTGGAGAGCTGATAATATCTTTAAAACATTTATAAAATTATGTTAAACAGGGGACTTTTGCTGTAATCATAAATGAATTTAGCTACATTGAAAAGCATGTGCAAGTGTGTGTGTTCATGTATGTTCAGGTTTTGTGCATGTGTGTAAGGGTGCTAGAGGTCAGATTCCCATATCATTCTTCAAAAACTTTCCATCTTGTTTTTTTGAGTTAGAATGTATCACCAGGGGCTGGAGAGATGGCTCAGTGGTTAAGAGCATTGCCTGCTCTTCCAAAGGTCCTGAGTTCAATTCCCGGCAACCACATGGTGGCTCACAACCATCTGTAAAGAGGTCTGGTGCCCTCTTCCGGCCTGCAGGCATACACACAGACAGAATATTGCATACATAATAAATAAAGAATATAAATATTTTTTTAAAAAAGAATGTATCACCAATACCTGGGTTTGCAGATCAGACTAGGCTGTCTGGCCAGAAAGCATCATGGTCCTGCTTGATGCCCTCCCTACTTCTCTACTGAAGAAACAAAGTTAACTTACAAATAACTTTTAGACAATAGACCCACATCTAGGCTCAACTGCTGTGAAGAACAGATGAGCACCAGGGCTGATACCGGCTGGCTGCTCTGGCTTGAAAGGCTTCCAAGTCTCACTAGTGTCTGCATGATGCCAGTATTCATCCCACTGCTCTGTACACAGTGCTAGAGACAAAGACTCAGGTCTTCTGCTGAAGATGCACACGTCTCTGGTGAGGAAGCCCGTGCAGAAGATTGGAGAGTTGTCTCCTCCTTACAGTTCACAGGGCCAGCACCTGGCCCTTCAAAGGCCAGCCTGCTTGTCCTTTCATTTTCTTAACATTCTAATTAAGTTTAAAGAACAATTACAAGCTTCATTCTGAAGTCTTCAAAGTTTTAACCATTACTCCCATGGAGTATTTGATGATAAAGTTTAAGCTGAACTTTGATTTGAATATTAAAAAAATACAATCCAATTATCTCTTGCTTTTTCCACTAGTGGAACCGCATTATAAACCTGTTCTGACCGTGGTTTCAGTCTAAGCCTAAAAGGGACAGGAATGAAGAGTCTTACAGCCTTTTGTTTCCCCCTAGGACCCCATGTGTGCCTGTCAAACACCCTGCCTCTGAGCTACATTTTACCATCCAGGTAAAAGTAATACTTGCCTTCAGGTATTACTTTGAATTTTGTTTTAATAATTTTCTGTTGTTTTGCCGTCTGGTGTTTCTTTTTCCTAAGATAGACATAAAAATTGGCCTTTCCAAACTGTAGTCTTTCTATGACATACTAATGAAATAAATTGATATATTTGAATATATGATGAATATATAATATAATATTCATTATTATAATAATAATGAAATAATTCTTCTAAAACAACACTAGGGTTTACAAAGTTACGAGTCATTAGTGCGATTGAAAAACAGTCAATCATTCAAAGTCTAGCTGTAAACAATTGGTACCATGGAAACCATTCAGGAAATGATAGTAAATCCTAATGTCAAGGTTGCAAGTAGACCCATAAACACTGAAGTGAAATTAAATTCAAGTAAAATTTGTGTTTAAAAAGGTTTATGACAGTATGGGTTGTATTTAGGGGCAAAGGAAAATACGGGCATCACGATTATGCATATAGGGTTTTATTTCGGGGGGAATGGGGCTATAGACATTATGGTTTCATCAGGGCTTCATCCTAGTCCTCTTGGTCTAGAACTCATCATTTTGTTGCAATGGTGTTTCTGATACTCTTTGATTTTCCCTAACAATCTGCTTGCCTTACATAATTCTGTTAACCCAGTCTTCTGGTTTACTCAGAGCAAATGTTGCATATTGTTCAAATATCAGGAGCCAGCAGTTCAGAGCCCAAGTTCCCACTCTGCGTAAACCATAGCAAGTTTCATAAACTCAGAGCCTTGTTTCAGAGGGAAAGAGGGGACAGTATTCCTTCATGGGACTATTTGCGCGAAAACAAAATATGTGGTGTGCCTGGGTCACTCACTGCAAGGAGCTCTACATTGTCAAATGTCACTAGTATTAACAACATTAGTAACAGCCACTATGTCCCCTCTCAGACCATGTACAGGCATATAGCAAATAAAAGCATTCTGATAAAACATTTGGTTGGTTTTAAACTTTTTTAAAATGTGAGTTCTTCTGCCTTGGAATCTACAACATGGATGAAGAGGGTGCTTATCCTGCCACAAACCTCAAAGAACATGAGAACAATCCTCAGAGCGTTAGGCAAAATGAAGCCCTCATCTGCTCTCTACTTTTCTGAGGGACTGAAACAAAATGAGCCATCCCGTGTGTTATTACATTACTCAGACAATGCATTTATAAGTTAAATCATGGCAAAAAGAAAAAAAAAAGTCCTAGGACCAAAGTGGAAAATTCTAGAAGTCAGTGTTACGCCAAAAAACCAAGCACACTTTAACTGTAGCGCTGTCCACAAGGGCTCACAACTTGGGCCCTCTTCCCAGTTTGGAGCCGCACTTCCGATTCAGGATTCCCTCTGGGTAGGATGAGAGAGGGATCCGCACTGAATCGTTTCTGCTATGGCCCCCGCCCGTGAACAGCAGGCACCCACCACAGTCTCTCTGGGGACCTCTTGACTGTACAAGACAGCAAGCCTTCTAGAAGCATTCAAGGTATCTTGATATTCATCTTATTCAGACTTTTGTCAGTCTCATATTCTGGAGAGCCCAGATTAAGTATATTGAACCCGGAAGAGACTAATCACAGTCCCAAATCTAAATCTCGTCAGTTCATTTTTTGTTTTCATTCTACAGCCAAACCCAAGTGAACTAACTCCTCTACATCCCGCAGCCAATACTCACGTGTTCCTCTGGCTAGTGACCACTGACCACCTCAGCACCAAAGGCCTCTTCAGCCTTAGGGTCTGGATTGGTTATTTTGGAAGAAAGCCTCTTCTTCACTTTGGAACCGGACACCATTTCCAAATGGAGATCCTCAGGCTGCCGTTGGTGTGTTTTTGAATGCTCGTAAAATTAATGAATGCATATCTCCTAGTTTAGTAGTTAGCATCCTGTTTAAAAGAAGAAACACACTTACCTTCACCATTAAACTAGTATTTGAAGCCCTAGACTAGAAAACTAACTTGGGAAAAGAGGGCGTTCCTTTTCTCCTTCCCTTCACGAACCATAGTGAGTCACGTGGGAATGGGACACCACCAGGTTTGACCCCATACCCTCAGGACAGGGAGTCTGCAATTGGTTTGGCTGCTTAATTTTTAACTTTACTTTCAAGTTCTCACTGATCTAGTGAACACTTCAAAGATGTCACTATGTTTTTCTGCTTTGAAGTGTGCACACAGTCATTCGGTCAACAAGCGTTTAACTGAGCTGTGTGGTGGGAAGCAGGAGTGGTTCCTGTGTCCACAGATAAAGCACTCCACCTATTGGAACTGGCTTTTGCATTAAGAAACTAGACTTGAAATGTTCATAATGCCAAGTTCTTGAACAAACGAGATGAAATCTATCTGTTAACAGGTAGACGGCCTTAGTGAGATGTTCCTGCCAAGGTATCAGTTGGACTGTCCTCCTGCCTCTGGTGCCCACAGGGAATCAGTGTGAACTGTGGCTCTTAGAATGTCCCTGTTTCTGCCCTCCTTTTTCTCTGTGTCCCCCTGAGGTGCTTTTTCTTGGCTCCTGACTCCTGGGTTTGTTTTGTGCCTTTTAGGTTCTTGGATGTGGATGATAGCAGGTCTTTCTAGTTTGCCTCTTGGACATCCTAAAACAAGGTGAGAACCTGCCCTCTCTACCTTTGGTCACCCTCGCTGAGCTTCTGACCCCAGTCTTATCATCACAGCTCCCCAAAGAGCCCCTTAGCCAGTCTGAGTGGTCTCTATTGACTTTTTAAAATTATTTTTAAAAATTTTTAAACTATATTAACCTTCTTATTTTTATTGATGTATGTGCGTGTACTTGTGTGCATGTATAGCGTGTGTCTGAGTATGTAGGAAGGCCTGAAAACCCCTGGAGCTGAAGTTACAGGTACCTATGACTGATCCACCCCCCATGAGGATTCTGGAAAACAAATTCAGGTCCTCCAGAAGAGCAGTATGTGCTTTTAACTGCTGAGCCAGCTATTGTGTGACACTTCTTCCTGAGAGAGACACGGAAAAAGATCTGCTCACTGAGATAGGGAACAAACAACAGACCAAAGAAAGGAGCCCACCGAAGTCCAACTTGGCAAACGACTGAGCTTTATTGGGGTTACTTACAGGAGTAGAGGTGAGGGGGCTGCTTTTAAGGGCTGCACCATCAGAGGCCGACTCCAGCATGGCTGACAGCTCACAGAAACTAGACACATGGAGTTCACTGCACAGGTGTCTCAGCTAGCCTGAGGCTTGTCTTCTTATCTTGTCTGAATGTGTGTGTGTGTACATGTATATACATATACATACATACATACACACACACAATATGCTTAGAGAAAGAGAGTGGGACCTAATGTATCTGGTAAGTTTCAGGGACTTCCTGAAGTCTTTGAGTTGTTTACTTCCTGAATTTAAGGAGGCTCCCTACAGTATGGAATGTTTCACTTCCCTGTGATCTTAAGGAGCTTCCCTCAAGATGGATGTTCATCTGGCAGGACATTGCTACACAACACCATCTCCCCAGCTGCCATAATTGCCTATTAGTACTGTATTTATAGATCACTTACAAACTTGGGGTACTTAAAGTAATCTATGTTTATCTCCTCCTTTCTAGAAGCCCCTACTCCAAAATGTGTTTCACTCGGCCCAAATCAAAGTGTCTGCAGGGCGGTGCTCACTCCAGAGGTGTGCTGCAGCGGCCTGAACAGAATAAGGCACTGTGCGCTCAGTAAACAGTAGCTTATGGTACGAATGACTTCTTGAGTTACATTCACAGTGAAAAAGAATCAAGGTCTTTTGAGCTGGCTCAAACTCCTTACTCACACTGTGATTTTCACGTGACAAACTCAATGTGGTTCACATTTAGACAATTTAGATTTTGGGAGACTGAGGCAGAAGGCTTATGAGTTCAGAGCTACATAGTGAAATCTAGGGATATTGCTCAGTAGTGCAGTGCTTGCCTAGTTTGCAGGATGCCCTCAATTTAGTACCCAATACTAGAAAAACCTTGACTATATTACATCTGTAGCATTCATAAACAACACGAATGATGGAACAGAATTGGTCAAGTCTTAAACACGTATGTGTCACTAGATTGTTGTCGACAATTGTCCCCAGTTAAAGCAGTTTAACTAAAATGCTTCTCAATTCTTTTTACATTTGGCATGTTCTGGACATGACACTCACTTTCTGAGAATATCAATTTGTTTAATGCCCATGAGCTACAGAGCCCAAAGTCCACTGAGTGGAGCTGTACACAGACAGACACCTACGATGAAGGGCAATGAACGCAAGCCACAGAACCTTGCACAAGGTAGTAGGAAAGAGCAAACAAGGACCCCTGCCAACACAGAAGTGTCCAAGGAAGGCTTCTCAGAGGAGGTGGGGCTGTGGCTGGTTTCATAGGCTGAATGATTACCGTGAGGGAAGGACTGTCCTGGGCAAAGTCATGAAAGGTTGGTATGGTTTCTCATGACTGAGGAGTAAGCTGCAAAACCATCAAGGGAATTTGGTAAGCTGACTTGAAACTTGATCATTCTTTTCAGCAAATTGATTGTTTGTTCCCAATAGTAGAAATAGATTTTCCAGAATACAAATAGAAAAATGCTGTAATGTTTCCTGTGACAAAAACTGTAAAATTCGCAACAGTTATGTGAACAAGTAATGACTTACTTGAACAGTAATTACTTAAACAGTATGAGTCAACAAGAACAATAAATTATTAAAGGGTATAAGGCAAAATCTGTCTAAATAGAACTGTGGCCGATTGAATGATAGATGTCAGAGATTTGAATGCCTGATCCCCAGTGGGGAGGCTTAGGAAGTATGACCTTAATGGAGAAAGCATGGCACTGGGGGCCAGGTTTGAGTATCAGATCCTATGTCAGTTCCAGTGCTGGAGTTTGAGATTTGAGCTCTCAGCCCCCAGCTCTAGTGACCATCTCTGCTGCCAGCTGCCATGTTGTCCCCTACTATAGACTCTAACCCTACGAAACTGTAAACACAAATAAACCATTTCTTCTCTATTTGCCTTGGGCATGTGTTTTATCAGAGCATAGAAAAGTAACTAAGACAAGAAGCTAATACTATATTCTTAGATGGAAAGCCCTTAATATCATGAAATATTAACCCTCTCTAAATGAATAAAGCACTGAATAAACAATTCTGTGGCTACTGGATTAAAAGAAAAGAAAACAAAAGGGCATCATAGAGTTAGCCTAAAGTCCCCAAAGAAGACAGAGTGAGTGACACATGTAAGGGAGATATGGGACAGCCTCGCCCCAGCAAAGGAGGGATGGGTCCTATCTCATGTGGATTTGATGCTTTTATGTACATACATATATTAGATTCTTTTTTAGGTCTTTTTGTTTTGTGCACCAATCTGTTCTTAAAGTAGTGATCCTCTTGTTTCAGCATCTGGAGTGCTAGAATTACAAGCATGCGCCAACTATGTCCTGCTAATGCAATATAGTTTTAAATAAGTAAAGCAACGTAGTAAATAAAGTAAATACAATAAATGCGTATAAAAGGTCTAATTATTTTCTAAATGTTTTCCCCAAAGAAGGACTCTCTCTCTCTCTCTCTCTCTCTCTCTCTCTCTCTCTCTCTCTCTCTGTGTGTGTGTGTGTGTGTATTCATTTGTACATGATTACATTAGGCAGATTACTGGTTACCTTAGGAACTAGTAAAGTAACTTTCTCCTTCAGTTAGAAGACTAAGCAACAAAAGGTGATTCTAAGTTCTTAGGGCTGATGAGATGACTCTGTGGGAAAGAGCACCGTTTTAGGACAGTGGAGGAGTAATTGGAAGAGCATACTCAGCATGCAAGAAGAGACAAATGGCAAAATGAATTTGAGAGTCAAAGGCAATAGACAGAGAGCTCTGAATGGCGCTGATGGGTGGGTCCTCATGCAGAGAAGAGGAATAGTTGAAAGAATAGCAGCCAAAACTTTTGTGGAACCAAGCACATTGATTTCTTAAGTCATGAGTATAGTCATGAGTGTACCGAATATCCTGGGCAGGAGACACAGGTGACTCTGGCTTCTCTTTTGCTCCATTTCACTGTCTTGTGCTGTCTCTCCATTGATCCTTACGTTGTCTGAACGAAAAGCTTTTTCTTGTGTTATTTCTCCATGACAACTTTTAACTGTCTCTCACGGCCATGGCATTCAAGTCAGAGAGCTGCTTTTTCCTTAGTGGAACTCACCCTGGCTTGGCTTTCTCTTGTCTCTTTCTGACATTTGGGACTGATGATGTTGAGGAAAGAGCTTGAGATGTGAGACCGGGCAAAGCCGAGCAGATGTTCCTGCCTGCAGTGATGAGATACAATTGCTCACAGCTTTTCCAGTGTGCTGCAGCTAGATCACAGGGATGGAGGGTACAGCCAAAGTTCTCATGGCCTAAACTTCTAGAAATGATTAGTGCTTTCTTGCTAAATGAATCCCCCCTGGAATAAATGTGAATCTGAGGTCATTTTTGGTGACCTTAGAGATCTTAGTCTATAGTAATCTCAATTTATTTTCCCCTTCCGATAGCTGGTAAGCAAGTAACAGATGCCTTTCCTCAGTCACAGAAAGAAAAGCCTTGTGTGGAGCCTTGGTAACGTTTTCCGTGGCATTGTCCTCATCCTTACTTGGGTGGTGTTAGTCTTTGCTCAGGAGCCAGCGTTGGGCTAAATTCTGTGACTCTCCCTGCTGATGTCTGGGTTGTCTTTCTGCTTCAGTTTGCTGTGTGCTCAGTGGTGTCTGCCAGACACTGTTCCAGAGTTAACATGCCTTCCCCGTGAGAACTCACCCCACTCACAGATTGACAAAGGAAAAGGCTCCTTAAGACTGCATGCAACTGGTTCTGGCTGACACACAAAAGGGAATCAGCCTTAAACAAAATTTTACCAGCTTCTATGGACTTTGGGCCTGCACCGTCCACATATACTGTTATCCTTAAACCTCCATGAGGTCCCAGTCCCAGGTTACACTTGGAACGATTTAAACAGAGATGGGAGGCTACAAGTTTGTTGATTTGGGCAGGTGGGATGTTTACACAACAAAGATACTGCTAGAATTATTTCTGATATATGCCATTGTTGTTTTTTTTCTGTATAGTTGCTGCCCAGGTCCTTCTTGCCCACCCGGCTGAACTGATTCTCCCGACAAGAGCACAGGGGACTTAACAGCAGACCAGGACTTAATTTAATGATGATTGTCACCCTGCACTGCCCCTCCTGAGATGCCCATTAGAGGCATGTTCTTTGATATGGGGATGGGCCTTATGGCTGGTTCTAAGTCAGGCTTTTCGCCTTTTGTTAAGGGAATGGAGCCTAAGTGGGGAGGAGTCAATCTTGATGAGCAAGCATCACATTTTCTCAAATACCCTAACAACAACCCTAAACTTCAGTTGTGGCACAAGATTTTCTTTCCTGTAGTTTCTAGCAGACCTGTGCACTGCTTATCTCCCAGTATATCAGAGGCAGCATTCATTAGCTAAGTTCTACTTATGTAACTTAATATGTCCTAAGAGAGTTTGTTTGTAAAGCCTTTACTGCATCAGTTTTACTTCAAGTTTCTACTGTGTTATTCCTTTTGGTTGGAGCTATTAAGATACAGCTCCAGTTTAAAATTCTGTGTCACAAATGGTTGAAAAACAAAGTCAACATCCTTCATCATCAGGGAAATGCAAATCAAAACTTCTTTGAGATTTCATCTTATACCAGGCACAACAACCAAGATCAATTAAACAAATGACAGCTCCTGCTGACAAGGATGTGGGAGAAGGGGGACACTTATCTCTTATATAGCTGGTAGGGGTGTAAACTTGTACAGCCACTATGGAAATCAATTAGTGGATCTTCAGGAATCTCAGTCTGGGCATAAACCCAAAGTACTGTATACCCCGCTGCAGAGATGCTTGTTCATCCATGATCACTGTTGCTCTATTCAGAATACCCAGGAATTGGAAACATCTTAACTGTTCATCAATAGACAGATGGGTAATGAGAATGTGGTACATTTACACAATAGACTATTACTCAACGATTTAAAAAAATGAAGTATTGAAATTTGCATGGAAATTAAATGGATGGAGCTAGAAAAAAAATCATCCTGAGTGGGGTATCAGACTTCAAAGACAAATACTGTGTGTATTCACTTATATGTGAATGTTAGCTTTTAAGAGCTTGATAGGCATGATAGAATCCATGTAGCCACACAGGTTAGGTACATAGTAAGGGACTATTCCCTTCCAAGGAATGGGAAATAGAATATATAGTTATGGAGAGACAGAAGGGAGACTGGAATAGGAGGACTAATCAGACAAGGGAAGAGGAGAGGGGGCAAGGGAGGGAATATGGGGAGGGACAACGAACACTAAGGGCCATTTGAGGGATCATGTGGAAACCTAGTACTGTAGAAGCTTCTTAAGATATGTACATATCTTAAGAAATCTAAGTGGAGTCACCAAATGGGGGACACAATGCCCTAAGTGGTCATCATTTGCCACCAAGAGAAACTTCCAGTGCCAGGAATAGGTTACATTTAATTGAGTTTTTTTGACAGTTAAAAGGATTTCATAGACTCATACAAACATCTCAGGCTATTGCCAAGGCTTATGGCAAGGCCCTATTGTGGAAGACTACACATGTGTGTCTTGTTGAACACAGAGAAATCGAGCTGGTGCCTACCTAGAGCCTTCATCCCCTACTGACTAGTGTTCAGAGTACTAAAAGGTACTCTGCATGCTACCAGAGAAGAAAAATAAACACCAACCCACTTTCTCCACCTCACTTAAGACCTGCTCCCTCCCATTGGGAACCTGAATCCTTTTGACTCTGCCAGGGGACCCAGAGAAACCACATATACACCACCACCACCACCACCTACAACAACAAAAACAACAACAAAACCCCAAACAAAACAGCAAACAAACAAACCCCTCCACCTGTACTTTTTCAGGAGCAGGAGCCCTTGCTTGGTTTGTGGCTTAACTCCTATTCACACTCAGGATTGGTTCCATGTGATGGGGAGCAACTGGACCTCTTCACCAGCCCCTCCTGCCATCTCAGTGGAATGCACACAGGGAGGGGAAATAGTTCCCCCAGGTGAGCATTCCCTCTGCTCCCTGCTGCTCTAAGCAGCCATGGGAAGGAGAAAAGTTCCCATAGACTAAGCCCAGAAGAAAAGAGTAATGTCCACTCCTTTCTCTTCCATGATTTATGTCACTTTTAAAACCAATAATCCATATATAATTGGAAAAGCCTACCATTCTCTTAAAAAGCAAAAAGGAATGAACATTCAACACAAATATGAGATGACAGTTTCCCTGATTTGAGATGAACTTTCTTCTCACTAAAATTTTAAGGTTGTGGTTGCTTGGAAATTACAGTGAAACAAAGGAAGGGAGGGAAGGAGGGAGGGAGGGAGGGAAGGAAGGAAGGAAGGAAGGAAGGAAGGAAGGAAGGAAGGAAGGAAGGAAGGAAGGAAAGTACAGCCAGTCACTCACACACACACACTGAACCCATCTGTACTTCTGTGCCCATTAGAGAATGGTAAACTATCTGGATCCCCACTCTTACCATAATTAGTTCACTGCAGTCATTGATAAATGAACTGTGGTGGAATGTCACTAAGAGCCCTAAAGGTCACTGAATGATCCACACAGAAGAAATCTGAATCACACCACAAAACGTTGAGAGCTGATTTGCCAAGGAATCACATGGGATGATGAAACATGAATCTAATGAGGTTGATTATTTGCTGAATTAAAAGAAATTGATAGAACTGAATAGTTAATAAGATCCAAGGCTCTTTTCAGGTAACATTTAAAACCACCAAGGGGCCTAGGAATGTATTATAACTTAGTTGTTGGAATGCCTGCCTAGTGTGTGCGAAGCCCCCAACTTGACCACCAGATCCTTAGAAATTGGATGTGGTGGTGCCTCCTTTCTTTCTAGCACTCAAGAGCCAGACGAAAAAGAACCAAAAGTTCCAAGTCATCATCTGCTACACAGTGAGTTTGTCATCAGCATGAACTACATGAGAGCTTGTCTCTAAAAACTAAAGTCTATTAACCAGTCAATAAAATCATAGCTGTGCGTGGTAGCTCATACTTGCAATCTCAGCACTCAGTACTTGGGAGGCTGAGGCAGGAGGACTTCCATCAGTTTGCAGCCAGCCTGGGCTACAATAGTGAACTCCAGGACAGCCTGGGATACAGTCAGACCTTATGTAAAAGAAAAAAAAATTTGATTTGAATATAAATTAATGTTATTGCCAAGTGTATCATACATGCCTCTACTCCTAGCACCCAGGAGGCAGAGTCAGGCCACTGGAGTTCTGTGAGTTCACAGTCGGCCTGGTCTATAAAGCTAGTTCCAGGCTACACCGTGAGACCCTGTCTTGAACAAAAATGAAAAGCAACAACAATGAAAAACACAAAAAATACTGTTGGCTTAAATTATCTAAAATAATTACTAAGAACAAGATGAATTTTACATTTATTTGATCTTGGTCCAAGAAGTATATTTTATTAAAGGCAAAGTTGCATGACCAGAGTCACCAAAAATGCAAGCCTGCCATCTACTGGTCAATATATTAGCTAACAGCATGGTGAAGCTACACAAGGAGTACTGTGAAGGAAGGATGGAAAAAAAGAGAGAAATACGGTTATGGAATTTTCTAGGAAACATAAAAATATATTCTCATGCAAAGTATATTGCTTATTGTAGAATAAAATGTTATAAAATATTTTTTCAGTCCCCATGCCTCTTTTCCACAGGAGGAATGAAACATGGATACCAACCACCATGGTGTGTGAATGTGTGTGTGTGTGTACGCGCACACACGCACAGTAGGTTTAGAATCACTCACATTTCAACACATTTTGAAAGAGTTATTTTAATATGCTGTAGTCCACTTCTTTCTAATGTGGTGGTCTAGCTAGGGTATACCAAATGGTCTTTCAGACAGCTTTGACTCTTGTGTCCTGTCAGGGAAGAAAAAAAAAAAAACAAATTGATAGCAACAACAAGAACAAGGGTTAAGTTGATGTTATTTTCAGTTTCTGTTCTTTTATTCATAAAAAAGACACTGCCATTAGTTCATCTCTCACACAAGAGTTCGATGCACATTGAAAACAACGATGTAAGACTCAAACTTTTGACCCATAAAAGGCAGTCGTTCTCAAAATGTGTGTCACTACCCCTTTTGCAAGCCACTGTCTCCAAAAATATTTACATTATGATTCATAGTAGTAGCAAAATCACAGGTATGAAGTTGCAACAAAAAATTTTATAATTGGGTGTCACTACAACATGAGGAACTGTAATAAAGGGCTGCAGCATTGGGAAGGTTGAGAACCACTGTATAAAAGGGAGGGAGAAGAAAAGATATAATCATCACTATTATTTTGCTTTCGTCTCACTGAAACTGTCCATGTATGGTATTTTTACCCTTTCCATCAATCAAATCAGAGCACATTTATTGAAAGTTCATTAAAAGTATTGGAATAGCAATGAAAAAAAAATCTAAGTTTTTGCCTTATGGGATTTATGCATTTTCTGTGCAACTTACACCATGGGGACTTTACCTCTTCCTTTGATTAATTCTGGCAAGCAGAAAAAAAGAAGTATTTTCATAAACCTGGAAAAAGGGCTTCAGAGTATCCCAGAAGGAAGCCTTGGGGAAGGTGAAGATATGGGAACCTCTGGTTGCATTGTAAGAGGATACAACTCCAGCTTCATAATCTAGAAAAACTCCCACAAGCTGTGGCTTCTCATGCAGGTGAAGGGGAGTAGGGGTGGGAAGTGAGGGCTGCAAGCCCATCCTCTTCACACATCCTGATGGTCCAGAATCCAAACTCAGGCTCCTTCTTCATGTCAAAGCCCCTTAACACATCCTCTACACAGATTCCCACATCCCAAGAGGTTGCATTCTCAACAGATACTTCGAAGTAATATCTCCCTGAAGTAAATTCCTTATAGCCCAGAACACAGGGCAAAACAGAAAATCTCTTGGTAGAAGCCTCAATATTCTTGTGGCATTGTCTGTAAGTCACCTGTCTTTGACCTTTAGACAGTGCTGGGTCAGGATGGGCTGTGTCGGGTTCCAGAGTCACACTGACTGTAACGCAAACACAATCAGAATTTGGGGATCTGGAAATACAATACAAAGAAAACAATCTGTTCAAATCTGGGCATGATTTGAACCTTTAAACCCCAGCTATGCAAACTATGTATAAAATAACATCATGCTTATTGTAGACAACAATGAGCAGAGTTAAACGAGTTCGTGTTTGTCTTGGACGTGGTACATGCCTAATAAGCAGTGGCAATGATACCATCAACCCCGGCATCTTGGCTCATTCAGAGATGCCAGAGATTAGAACTGTTTTGAGTCACTCTGGTTCTGTTCTGCTCCAAACCTTCCTGAATTCAGAACTTTTAGAATTTCTGGCACTGATCATAGAGCATAAAAAAACCCTTCCCCTTTCTGTTCATATTTTATACAAACACTATTTCAAAATAAAGAAAACACAAATAAGCAGAAAACACAAGCAAAATAATTACCAACAGAAAAGAGAAACAAACAAACAACTTTCCCAAACTTTTATTGACAAAAGATTGTGGATTCTGTAATGATGGACAAGGAGCTATAGGATGTAGCAAGCACTGAGGAACAGAATGGAGCAGGAAGCTTATTCACTGAGATCAGAAGCACTTCATTTTTGTCTTGTATCTCACATGTTCATTCATTGTCTGAGAAGAGTCCTTGTCCTAGTTTGAGTTTTTATTGCTGTGGAGAGACACCATGACCATGGCAACTCTTAAAAATAAAAACATTTCATTGGGATAGCTCGTCTACAGTTTCCGAGGTTCAGTCCATTGTCATCATGGTGGGGATCATGACAGCATGCAGGCAGACATGATGCTGGAGAAATAGCTTAAAATCCTACAGCTTGCAGGCAGCAGGAGTCACCGGACAGTATCCTGAGAATAGGAAACCTCAAAACCCACCTCCACAGTGACACACTTCCTCCAACAAGGCCGCACTTCCTAATAGTACCACTCTGGGAGCCATTTTCTTTCAAACCACTACAGCCCCTAAAATTACTTCCAGCACACTACATACTGCTCAACCACTGTGGTGCTTTGAGTGATAACAGCCCCCATCAATCCGTATGATAGAGTGCTTGGTCCCCAGTTGGTGGACTCTTTAGTAAGGATTATATGGGGTGACCTACTTGGAGGAGCTGTGCCACTGAGGATGGGCTTTGAGGTCTCACAAGATTCTAGCCATTCCCAGTTCCCTCTTTCTACTGACTATTTGAGAAGTGTCTTCCTTCCCTCCTTCCTTCTTTTCTTCCTTCCTTCCTTCTTCCTTCCTCCCTCCCTCCCTCCCTCCCTCCCTCCCTCCCTCCCTCCCTCCCTCCCTCCCTCCCTCCCTCCCTCCTTTCTTTCTTTCTTTCTTTCTTTCTTTCTTTCTTTCTTTCTTTCTTTCTTTCTTTCTTTCTTTCTTTCTTTCTTTCTTTGTCTCACTGTAATTCCCAAGCAACCACATCCTTAAAATTTTAGTGAGAAGAAACCCATCTCAAATCAGGAAAACTGTCATCTCAAATTTGTGTTGAATGTTCATTCCTTTCGTTTTTTAAGAGAATAGTGGGCTTTTCCAATTATATGTGTATTATTGATTTAAAGGTGATGTAAATCATGAAAGAGAAAGGAATGGAGATTACTCTTTCCCTCTGGACTTAGTCCATGGGAACTCTCCTTCTTCCCAGGGCTATTAGAGCAAGCAGGGAGCACTTTTAATCCCCTCCCTCCTCAGCCTTCCTTCTCCAATATTACATGTGTGCTGCAGGATAGGACTTTTTTTTTTTTTTTGCCCTCAACTTTTCTTCATTATTCTTTGAATAAGGGTAATGGCCATTCTTTTTTATAATAATGATTATCATTGTGTATGATATGTGCATATGACTTCCACAGCACATGTGGAGTTCAGAGGACAACTTTTGTTTCTTTCTTTTTGCCTGCACATAGATTTCAGGGATCAAACTTGGATCATTATATTTGCATGGCAAAGCTTTTCCTAGGCAACCATCTCATGAACCCAAAATGCTCACTCTCCAAGAGACACCTGAGTGATACAAACATCTTTGGTTTCAGAAGAATATTCAAATGTCTTTGCATAAAATGGCACACCAGATTATATAGACAACATGTTCCTGGCCTATCGGTTCATATCACCTTTGTCAAATGTCTCAGTCAATCCACGCACGGTGCTGAAACCCCACTGGTCTTCACTCCCATTTGGTGCCAATTCCTAATTGTTTGCTTTTGGGAGAGACAATGGAGACACAGCCTGACTCACTCAGCAGACTGGCCTGGAATTCCGTTTGTAAATCAAACTGGTTTCAGACTCAGAGATCTGCCTGCCTGTCTCCCAAGTGTTGGGATTAAAAAGTCAGGTGTCACACACCTGGATAATTCCTAAATCACTGTTTGCCATCCCTGTCAGTCTCCGAGTCAGTGTGCTGCAGCTGGGTTGCATCTGAAACCATTTTCATCCTTCAATGATGTCTGAAGGAGTTTTAAGGAGCTCAGTTCAGCTTTAACCTCTCCACATTTCCCCATTCCACTCCCTTTGTATTCACTGCAGTTCTCTGGGAATGACCAGTCTGGACCCACCCAAGAGAAGGTGGGGCCATGCCTACTAGATCATTTTATAACTTCTGTAATGAGAGTCTTAAAATTGAAAGATCTAAGGCTAAATATAGGTATGTATACAAAAAGATAAAATACACCTTTTATCCTGGCTCTGTCCCTCCCCAAAACACCTTGTATAAGCCAAGGTTTTGAAGTTTATTATATTGCATTTAAATTAAAGATAGTCACACATATTATTGCTTCAAGGGACATTTAATATTTCCTGTATACTATTCTGGGACCTGGAGATGCAACTGAGATCAAAAGAGACAAAAACCCCCAGGATTTCTTATAACAAACTGTGATAAGACAATAAGATAGTTATGTTAGGTGGCAAATATATATAGTAAATATACAACTTTAAATAAGCAGCTAAGAGATGTCTTATTGAGCTACTATTTGAGCCTCAAGATTGTGTGATCATTAGGATGAGATTGCAAATATAGTGGGCTAGCTGAGTGCTTGGTGTATAACGAGATTCCATAAGTTCATAGTGACATTCTTACGAAGAATGTCTGAAATCATTAGGAGTTTGTCTAGGTGTCTGCATCCTCTGCCGCCGGCCGGCCTTTTAGGGTGAAGGAGCACTTGATGAGTGCTCTCTGTCTCTTGTTGGAGCTCCTCACTGACACTTCCCAGAGCCTGAGCCCTTAAATCTGTCCGCTTATCTCAGCTGAAGCGCCACTTTCCAACTCTTCACTGTCTCTTACACTCACATCCTGAGCGATATCAGCAAAGGATGAATTGTGGCGTCAGGTTACAGTCCGACCGTTGCTAAATTGCTCTTGTCTTTGACTAGCCCTGTCTCTAGTTCTCATTTTTTCATCACAAAGTTAAAAAGCCATACTAAAGTTTCAGGCTCTACTCCAGGTAGGTTCTCACACAAATCCCAATATTATTAGCAGCTGGTGCCCCTAGTCCAAAATCTCCTCAAAAAACTGGGCCATAGTCTCTAGCAGGAACAGCAGTACGTAAGAAATTAGGGTAAACCGGAACTCCCAAACTGCACAGCAAACACCTGATCTTGGCAGAATACCCACCCTCTTAGCCTCACCCGGCCTTCTTGGATCTTTCGGGTCACACCCCAACACATAATCACCAGCCATGCCTCTCCTCCTTTGAATCCCTTGGTTCTGTCTTTGAGGAAGTAGAAGGTTTTAGGGCATCGATCGGTGTCTACCATTGTGACACGATACTTTACAAACAAGGCGTGCCTGGTCGCCATGGTAACGGCCCGTTTGCATTCGGAGAGGCCTCCGTCTCAGTCGGGTCTTCCGTCCCACGGAGAGTGGTCGTGTTTCAGGGGCGCGGCGGCGGAGGCGCTGAGTTTGGGATTCCCGAGCTAACGCGGCTTAGGTCGAGTGAGGGGGCGGCCGGCGTTGCCAGTGGCGCCCACCTACAGGTGAGTGTGGTCGGCAGGCTTCGCGGGGAGCTCCGCCATCGGTCCGGCCGCGCACCGCTGGCCAGGGGACACCGGACAGCGGACCTGCGCCGCTTAAGTGGCCGCCCGTTGCCCGCCGCCGTACGCGGCCCGGGAGCACAGACACCCGGGCGGCCAGCAGGGTCGTTTCTCCCCGGGGGAGCCCCGGAGGCTGGCGAGTCGGGCTGTCCTGCGTGCACGGCTCTGTGTCCGAGCGGCCCGTGGCAGCCGGCCTGGGCACGCAGCCGAGGACGCGGGGAGGGAGCCAGCCTGAGCCCGGAGCTCGGGCCCCGTACAAACTTTGTGCCCCGCGGGGGCAGCGGTAACTCAGTGTCGGCAAAGGGCAACGCTGTTGCCGCAGTCGGAGGCCCACGCGTGATCCTTCTGGTGCTAATGGGCTGGGAAGATGAGGAGGGAGAGCTGATCCAGGAGTCAGAGGTGCTCTCAGGAAAACGGAGTTCTGGAGGAAAAAACCTGGGGTTGGCTGTGTGGGGGTGTGTTTGTCTCAGGAATGCCAATAGGAGGGTGAGCCCTAGGCGACTAGAGAAAGTATTTGCCTGGCTTATTCAAAGCGCTGCAGTTGGTCTGTGTCGAGAGAGGACCGTTTCGAGGGTGGGACAGATATTTAAAATCATGGATAATAAACAGGTTCTCTTTGGGATCTAGTTGGAAGTTCTCCAAGCACATAAAGGACAACTTTCCAGATTTGAGCACGGTGATAGCAGAAGAGTTTCTAACAGTGTAGAGTCCTTTCCAGAACATGAGATAATAAGGGTTGGATGGTCGGAATGGCCGTAGAGGGTCAGGTTCCGGAAATGTTGGTAGAAAAAATGAGACAGTTTGAAATAGGTAGGGGGAAAATGGAAAATAACTCAAAAGTTTCAGGGGCTAAAAGTATACCCAAATGGTAGAACTCTTGCCTCCAGGAGACCCCGGCTTGAAGCGCTGTGTCTTCATAGCACTGCTTTTACTTCCTTGATCCTGGAAAGACCGTTTGATGCTTCCTTCTTAGCTCCAGTTACATTTGACTACGCTGTTCCTGAACAATTTTAATTGCATATGCTATAGGTAAAACACTTTGAGCCTATTTCTCCTAAGTATATTTATTTTATGTTTATTGAGTATATCTTATATTTATTTTAGATAGTGTGAATACCTCTGTAAATATGTCACATATGTTTATAAAAATATAAAATACAAATGAAGTGAATTAAGAAATAAAAAATATGGCCCAACTCAACAGAATTTGAAGATCACCTAGAAGATGCTTCCTTGATTTCTCAAAACCATTGTCTGCATTTCTGAGGATTCTCACGCTTTTGGGGTGTGGACTTTTCATCCTACTGTAATATAGCCAGCCCGTCCGAAAAATAATGATCTTTAGAAGGTTTCCTTCTTAACTTTCTCATTGACTTTTAAAGTTCACCTCTCTTTCCCTGCTGCTCCCGCCCATTTAGAATAAAGAGATGTTGATACTACCGTTGTTTATAAAATATCATTAACTTTTCTTGGTTACCTCTTAGGAATAAGTTATCTGTGAGACTTCTGATTATTACATACCATCTGTTATTAACAACCCTGTGGAACACAGACTGGGCTGCCTAAGGCCCCCTCCCCCTTTAAGGGCTGGGTATCAAACCCAGAGTTGAACGCTTGCTAGGCAACCGCTCTGTTGCTAAGGTACACCTCTCCCTTACCCCATAATAGTCCTTCTCATTTTAGTTATTTTAGGATCAACTATATGCGCTTTTGATTAAAGGAAATTCAAAACCAAAGCGTATAATAATGTAAAGCCCAGTTCTACCCTCTTATCTCTGTCACCTTTCCCCACTCCAGAAATCAGCAAGGTAAATAATTTGCTCCTAAAAGACATTCTGACTGTTAAAGCACATATGTAATACATACTTCCTCTCAAGAGTGAGTCATAATACATCTTTTTGCCACTTAATATTATACAGCGTCTCTAGTCTTAATGTCTGAAACATGAAGGGCTCAAAAGTAAAGTTTGGTCAGTATTCCTATGCTAACAGGAAATTCATTGTGGTGAAATTTCACTTCATGCATAAATGCTTAAAATACTGTAAATTAAGAAATCAAAACCACTGAGATACAATCAAATATGTATGATATAAACTTGAGGAGTGGCTGAGTGATGTTCTGTGGGCATGTAATTCAAATTCCAAAGCAAGTGTTGTAGGAGTGTGCACACACAGGATACCCTTCTGCTGTATGGCTATTAGTGATGCAGGTGTGCACACACAGGATATCCTTCTGCTGTATGGTTATTAGTGATGCAGGTGTGCACACACAGGATAGACTTCTGCTGTATGGTTATTAGTGATGCGGGAGTGTGCACACACAGGATACACTCCTGTATGGTTATTAGTGATGCAGGAGTGTGCACACTCAGGATACACTTCTGCTGTATGGTTATTAGTGATGCAGGAGTGCGCACACACAGGATACACTTCTGTATGGTTATTAGTGATGCAGGAGTGTGCACACAGGACACACTTCTGCTGTATGATTATTTGGCTCATATTCTTGTGCATGTTGTACTATGTTCCCTGTGGTTAGGGACATGCCATCTATTTCCTTATTTTCATATCTCCTAGTGAAACACCACGTACCAAATACTTTGTGGTTTTTTTATTTTATTTTATTTTGATTTTTAAAAACAGGGTTTTTCTGTGTAACCCTAGCTATCCTGGAACTAGCTCTTGTAGACCAGGCTGATCTTGAACTCACAGAGATCCGCCTGTCTCTGACTCCCAAGTGGTGGGATTAAAGGCGTATGCCACACTGCCTGGCTCATATTTTTAAAATAATAATTGTCAATAGACAGTGAAGGCTTTGAGAAAATAAGTTATTTTTATTTTTGCTTCTACTTTAAGTTTTATTTGTATGGCTTTTTGCCCACATGTGTATCTTTGTACTTTGTGTGTGCCTGGTGTCCCTAGAGTCTAAAAGAGGGTGCCAGATCCCCTGGAACTGGAGTTACAGACGGTTGTGGGTGCCAGGAATCAAACCCAGGTTCTCTGGAAGAGCAGCCAGTGATCTTAACCACCGAGCCATCTCTCAAGCCCTAGGCTTTTTATTTGAAATCATAGTGCTGCTTCCTGTAAGTGTCAGGTCTTGTGGTAGGGAGTGTGTGGTGAGCTTGGTGAGCCTGTTTTTATTTGCTGTTTTATAGAAGCTTGGCCTTCACATGGAGCTCTGTTTGAGTTTTCTGTTGGTGATTCTGGTGCTTTGTAAAATGATAGCAGTCCCACTTTCCTCATGTGAATTTATTAGCACAATGTTTTTGGTTTGCTGACCCTTACGGGTGTATTTGCCATTTGTATTTTGCGATAGGCCTCACAGAGAGGGATCACCATCTTGCTCCATTCAGCTTCCCTGCCCTCCCAGATGCATGCTTTAGTTGCAGTTACAGAACCCGCTCCAGAGCCAGGGAACTGCATAGTTGTCTTAAACTGACCCTTCTTAGTCTTCATCTTAAGGCAAAGGAACTGACACTGACCAGGTAAAGCGACCTAGAATTCCTCAATTGTTTTCAAGCCAGAATTTCTTTAGAGAAATGTAAAAATACAGCACGTATGGTGCAGCGTGTGTGCCC
The DNA here is from genome assembly GCA_025134845.1 of Neodon shergylaensis. Lineage (NCBI taxonomy): Eukaryota > Metazoa > Chordata > Mammalia > Rodentia > Cricetidae > Neodon > Neodon shergylaensis. The sequence continues at coordinate 438,793 of JABTXL010012583.1, read as the reverse complement.
GTGCCCACCTGGAGCACTAGACCTTAAATATTTTGCACATTATCATTAAAAGATAAGATAGACTGATTAAAAAATCCCAGAGGCTGATGGGAAGAGGCTGACAATCTGGAGCTAGTTACAGCTTTCCGGCTCAGCACGCAGCAGCGGCTTCATCACATCGTGCCCTGAGGTCACCTTACCTGGTTAGCGCCAGCTCCTTCCTGCTGGTGGTGCTTACAATATGGCACCCAAGCAGAACAGAGTGTGGCTACACCATGCACACAGCTGGCTGCACACTGAATCCACTGATAGTCCCTTCTCTCACATAGATGATATGGGTACTAATGTCTAGCTGCAGCACCTGTCTGCTTTACTTACCGTCCAGCAGCCTGTATCTGTTTTTATTGATCATTGCATTTTCTTCTCTGTTTCACTCGCAGAGATGCTGAGCTGATGATCAGGACTAGGAAATTTTTTTACATGAATTATCAGGATATAATGCTGACCAGAACTTAGCAGCTCCCTTAGAAGCTGTGAGTAACTTTGTCCAGATCCAGAGTAACAAGACCTCCGCTGTGTGTTCTTCTGAGAAGAATACCTTTCCTCCCCTTCTTCCTCCTTAAGGACATATAGCTCCTGTTCCACAGGAAAAGTGTAAAGAGTAAATGGGACCAGAGCAGCATTTTTGTTTGAAAAAAAATCTCTGTTTATTTCTGTAAATTTGTCTGCCTTTCTTGTAGTTTGCATTGTAATTTCCCAACCCTTAAGGATTCAAAAGAAGTCCATTAACTTTTTCAAAGACAAGCGGCAAGCCAAATAGTTAAGGGACTTTTGTTTTGTTTTAATTTTCAAATAACTTATTTTAATTTAATTTATTTTGTTTGAGACAGGGTCTCATGTATCCCAGGCTGGTCTCCAACTTGCCTTGTAGGTAGCCAAAGATGACCTTGGACTCCTGATCTCTCAGCCTCTGCCTTCTGAGTGTTGGGTCCTAGGTGTGCACTGTCATCCATGACAGTTGATGCAGAACCGGGAACTGAAGCCAGGACTTGTGCACGCGCGGCCTTCGCTCGGTATACCAGCTAAGCCACAGCTCCAGCCCTCGGCTCGGCTCTAATTTTAAAATTGGGGTTCCTCCACTTAATACTATGTAATCCTTGGCTCCCTTTATTTTTCTTTTGGATAAAATTAGGATAATAAAATTCCTGGGGCTGGAGAGATGGCTCAGCAGGTAAGAGCACTAGCTGCTCTTCCAGAGGCCCTGAGTTTTCAGTTTCCAGCAACCACATGATAGCTCATAATCATATGTAATAGGATCTGGTGCCCTCTTCTGGCCTGCAGGTGTATATACACAGTACTCATATATAAGATAGACGTAAATCAAGTTTTAAAACAAATCCTCTAAGTTAGAGAAAACACTATATTGTAACGGCAAGGATAACTGCTGTGGGATTAGTTAGGGCTCAGTTTCAAAAGAGAGGAGATGGCCAGTGATTGAGGTGAGGATGCAGCAGTCCCTGAGGGGAGTCACTGCCTTTCCCCTGTGCATTATTTTTATTGCTGACTGTCTAAATCCCAGGAATTACACCAGGAATCTGGCTCAGAATTGAATAATAACATGCAAGGTGATGTTCTGGAACGCCTGGCTGATGCAGAGAAGTTAGTGGTGGAGCTAAAAGATATTATTAGCCAGAAGGACGCTCAGCTCCAGCAGAAGAATGAAGCTCTGCAGGTGTTGTCGTTCACTCGTTTGCTGAGCATTTGATAAAGACAGGTCATCCGCTTAGAGCGTTAGCCCTGCTTCTTATTCCTAAGTGCTGTACCGTGCTGCCTGCCGCGAGTAAGTTGTGTGCTAGATAAAATTTATTGTCTTCATTGCTCTACGGCAGGAGGAGCGTGAAGCTGCTGATAACAAAATTAAAAAAATAAAACTTCATTCAATAGCGAAACTCATTTCTTTGAACAAACATCTCGAAGAAATGAAGGCGCAAGGAGGGGCTGCTTTGGCTAAGCCCAGGGAACCTCAGGCAGCGGAGCCGCTCTCCGAGGTACGGGAACTGGATAGAGACTCCGTGTCCTCTGAGCCAGGAGTCCCTACTACAGCATCTCTGCAGTGGTGAGATGATGCAGCAGAAATGCTGCCCTTACCTCCGGGCCTGCGGTTTGCTTGAACTGAAGGCCACACTAGGAGAGCAAAGGCATAGGGAAATGTGGGCCTGAGCTGGCAGGTGTTACCCAGACTCCCAGTGAGACTGTCAAAGGGCTGACGGGAAGACACGAGTCCTGGGGTGAGACAGAGAGGAGAAGCAAATACTTTGTGGGTGAGTTTGATTATTGGCTAGAACATTAAAAACTGTGATCTCTAAGGTTTTTCCCTGGCTCTGAAATCCTTTTGTTGCTTAACTACTAAAGAGTATTCTCTGTTTCTGTAAGTGAATAATGGTGCCTTGGTGTTTAATGAGCTATGAGCTGAGTTGCCTGGCTCACCCTGGTACCCTGTAAGGAGGCTGGCAAGGTTTATGGTTGCCAGCGTCTAGTCGGGATGCAAGCTGTCTTTAGAGGAGTGTGCCGTTGTTTCAGGTGTCCTCTTCGCCTTTCTGTTTGGAGCCATGTTTGGGTATCTATGTAGAGAACAGGGACTGCCAGGTTTGGGGGGCGTGTGTGCGGATTACAATGATGCTATTGGGCCACTGTGGCTCACAGTGGTTGTAAGTCAGCCTCGACTTCCCCTGCTCCCTGTATTATATTATCAGAAAAGTTCGTTCTGAGGGGAGTTTTTCAAGTTCTAGCCACAGCCCTTGAGGGTACTTGTTACCTCCCAGTGCCTGCTTAGCCTTGTCTTCCAGAGACATTGCTGTTCCTTGTCTGCCCTGGGGATGTGGCTCAGTAAAGAGCACCTATGCAGTGTGGATAAGGCCCTAGGTTTAGTCCCTTGTACAGCAGGGGCATGAGAGGGAGGGGAATAGAATAGGGTTATTTAACATCTCAAAGTTGGTTTTAAAAGCAAGTAATTTCTTTGTTTGAATTATTTTCCTCCTCTATGGTTCCTATGGCAACTCTCTTTCCCTGGCTGTGGTGGCAGGCACTAACCTTTGCCTTTTCATGTTGATTCTTTCAGACTTCCCTTTGAGTTGTGCTGTTAGATTTTTTATTTATCCATTTTATACTCTGCATTTCACTCTAGCTTACTATTCACTCTAGCTTACTACTTTGCCCTCAGGCCTTAAACGTGCCAGCATCTTATATAATCATTTCCTTTCCGTGTTCAATAAGTGATGTCCAGCCATCCCAGTCCACTCCAGCTGTCAGTCACAGCAGCCCTGTAACCACCAGCACCAGGGAGTGTCAGATGGCTCCAGCACCAGCACCATTGATCACTCATAGGAAATGGATGCTAGGAGGGGTGCTTATAGCAAAGACTTAAGGATTCATCATCAACACTAACAGAGATCACAAATGCTTCTTTCTACATCTGAGGGCTCTGTCTTATTAAACACTGTGAGTGAAGTTTAAGTGTAGGCATTGAGAATGAAGACTATAAAGCAGAGTGAGTCTCTGTCTCCTTTGGGCACAGTTCTACACGTGCTGGCTTGGTTTACATCAACTTGACAGAAGCTATGGTCATCTTAGACGAGGGAATCTCCAGAAGATCAGGGCATAAGCAGGGAAGCCTGTAGGGCATTTTCTTAATTAGTGATTGATGGGGCATGCGCAGCTCATGGTGGGTGTCATCACTTCTGGGCTGGTGGTCCTAGGTTCCATAAGAAAGCAGGCTGAGCAAGCCATAGAGAGCAAGCAAGTAAGCTGCACCCCTCCATGGCCTCTGCATCAGCTCCTGCCTCTAGGTTCCTGCCCAGTTTGAGTTCCTACCCTGGCTGAGTTCTGATGATGAACTGTTACAGGGAAATGTAAGTGAAATGAACTCTTTCCTTCCCAAGCTGCTTTTGGTCACGGTGTTTCATCACAGCAATAGGCCCCTGAAACGCTAGACGACAACTACATGCTGCTCCCTGTAAGCGTTGTTTCTCCTAACCTCCTCTAGCCCCTACTTTTATCTGCCACCCTGCTCCCTTTACAGGGACAATAAATACAGTAGGATACCAACATCATGACTGACACATATTTATTATCTTTTACTCTTTTTGTGATAGAAAATGAAAGGATCTGATATTAGGATTCCCATATGAAAAATTTAGATCAAAAGACTATCAAACACATGTATTGAAGGGACCGCCTACAAAGGTGTGGCAAGGCTGAGAGCTATACCAGTGAGTAGTGGGCAGGACAAGATCAGGAACAGTGAGGACCTAAGCTGCCATGCGCTACTTGTGAAGACTTAGCCCCAGCTCCAAATCTCCCCTCCTTACAACCTCCCTCAGGTCCTACATGGGAGCACCGCGGGAAGATGAAGGCTGCAAGGATAAGAAAGACCTTGCTATCTCTTTACTTCCCAGTTTGTTGAGACCATCATAGAAAGAGTCCTCCTAGCACTGACAGTGGGATCCAGTAACAGCAATCAGCATCTTCTATACCCATTAGAATCAGCTTTTACAGAAAACCCAGTAGCTACTCCTCCAAGCCAACTCTTAGAAAATCGAAAATACATGCTACAAAAAAAAAAAAGCCCTCGTAATGCCACCCATTTTTAGGGCTGAACTACTCCCACCAGATAGTGAACTAAGAGCATGACTGGAGACACACACAGCACCAGATCATGTAATACATTCACCGCTCAAGGTACGAGAGGTGTGGATGCTTATTACATAGCTGGAAGAATGTGGTACCTGACTCTAAACATACGTTATTTAATTGTAACTCACATGCTTTTAGTAACTGCTGGGCTTAACAATGGGCTCAAAAAAAAATGCCTGAAAAATTTTCAACTGGTTCTTTCAAACCACCAAAGGATGTGGCCTTTAACACAGAGAATATACTCTTGTTTGAAGTAAAATACGTTGCTGTTATAGCCCAAGTTACAGTCTCTGGAGGAGTAAGCAGATGGTCAAAGCTCAATGTTCAGGAAGAGATAAAAACAGATGTAACTATCTTCCTACCTTCAAAGTTTGGGGAATTTGTGAGCCCTTACCTTCTAATAGCTGGGCAGTGGGTTCTCTTGGGCATTGATACTTATCACTAAGTAGGCATCTTCTGAATGTTTGAGTTCCCAAATTGACCTTACTCCTATAGGAGGAGATCCAGACCAGCTAGGGTGGAGATGGGGGTAGTGCTATGGTTTGGTTTAAAAAAATATAAGTTACAGAAAATAAAGGAGATGGTGTCCGAGTTAAGGTTACCATTGCTATGATGAAACATCATGACCAAAGCACCTTTGGGAAGAAAGAGCTTGCACTTCCACATCTCCCTTCCTTCATCAGTGAAGGAAGTCAGGACTGGAACTTAAGCAGGGCAGGAACCTGGAGACAGGAGCTGATGCAGAGGCCGTGGATGGGTATTGATTACTGGCTCATGACACCTGTCTTGCTCAGCCTGCTTTCCTGTAGAACCCAGGACTACCAGCCCAGGGGTAGCACCACCCAAAAAGAGCTGGGCTCTTCCTCATCAATCGTTATTAAGAAAGTGCTCTGCCGGTCTTACACCCTCACACCCGGCACACAGGCGTGCTATTAGTCAGAGAACTTGTGAGAGCTGAATGCAATGTGGGTCACAAGCAGCACACTCAGATCGGAGCTTGCTGCAGCAAATATATCCTTCCTTCTGAAGCCTCTCACCATCACTCTGGCTGTGTTTTAGATATAAATAAGTATATTCTAATTTACATTCCATTGTACATTGTCCAGAAGCTGAAACTATAAAGAAAACAATAAATTCCCCCCTTTCCTTCCACATTTTCCTTTTGTAATTTAACTATGTAAGACACAATAAAAGCTGCATGAGAGATTCTGCTCCAACTCCCATCTTTCTTCTGTTTGTGCGGCGATCTTTGTACGAACTGGCAAATCCCGTTATTGTAGTGTATGTGCACCCCTTTATTGAGGCCCTAGGGGTCTTCAGCCATTTACGGTGACTTTTGGCAGCCTTTCCTTTCCTTCCAAAGGCAGAGGCAAAGCAAGTAGTAAGGGGTAGAATTTGGATCCGTAACATTGGCTCTGCCAGAAAAAGTGCCGGACCTACTTTTCGTCCCTGCTTTTCGCTCACGTGGTAGGAGAGGAGTGATTCTCTCAAGCCAATCTCTAACATTCACACGAGATCGGGTCACGTGCTCACTCACACTTCTCCTCCCCCCTCCCCCACCTCCCTTTCACTTACAAAATAAATGGAATAATTAAAAAATAATAATAAAAAGAATATGTGTGTGCCTGCTGTCACCTTCTAGTTACCGGAAGCTCTGTTGAAGTCTCTGCTTCTTGTATGCATAGGTAGAGCTGCAGTTCTACACTCGTGACAACAGTCATTTAAACACAGACTCGCCAGACTGGATGACCACGGTCACACCTCAGTCTCTGGTTTCAGAATATTTCACAATGATTGCCACTATGAAATATTGGTGAAAATGATGCAGAAAATGCATGCACACCGCTAACAACAAAAATGTCTAAAATATACGCTATATTCCAGGAAGACATTTTCCCCTCTGTGACATGACATGCTGTAGCACGTGTTTTATTCCATTCCTACCAGGCTGGAATCTACAGAAACACGACTGTAGCCAGCCATGGTAGGGCATGTCTTTGTCATCACAGCAGTTTGGAGATGGAGGCAGGAGCATCAGGCGTTCGAGACCATCCCCAGCTGCATACTGAGCAACATGAAAACCCATCTCAAACCACTAAAGCCAATTCAAACCAAATTACTTTGAAGTAAACCAATGGAAGCCCCAAAATATAGAAATATATATATATATTTTGATTTATGTGTAATAAATTTTCAAGGCCAGATCTCCCTTTCTTTTGTTTTTTTAATCTTTTATTTATTTATTTATTTATTTATTTATTTATTTATTATTATTATTAATTTCTTTTCTTCACTTTCTTTTTCTTTTTTTTGGCTTTTCGAGACAAGATTTTCTGTTTCGTTGGTGCCTGTCCTGGCAGTAGCTCTTGTAGACCAGACTGGCCTTGAACTCACAGAGAGCCACCTGCCTCTGCCTCCCCAGGTACTGGGACTGAAGGCGTTCGCCACCACCGCCCGGCTTCTTTCATATATATATACACATACACAACCACAGTCACTCTCTTGGTGGCCTGATCCAATCTCCTAGTTTTAAAAACACAAAGACTCAAATTTATCACTTCATCCTCCCACAAACTGTTATCAAGGCCATGAAATGTTTCAGCACAGCAGAGCTAAGGAGCTGACTCCCATTAGTCTACCGGCAGCTTCTGAGTCAGCTGCTGAGTCTGTCTTCTACTTGGTAATTTCACAGGCTGCAGACTCTCAGAACTGATTTGCCCCCGCTCAACTCCATCACTTCCCCCTGCTTCTCTCTCAGAAACATCCGTCCTACAGAAGCAAGTTTCATACTTCTACTTTTATGTCTTCCAGTCACACCATGTTAAGAAAGTGCTAAAAATATTAAAATCATATCACTATATAAAGAAAAGCTATCAACTACTAAACAATTTAAGTCAAATGGGAATGAAAGGGAACTACTTAAAATACTTACACTAAAAAATTAATAAGAAATATGCTAACAAACATCCAATACAATATAAACTAAAACTAGAAATTAAAATGCTTGCTAAAATCAATACTTTGGAGTTTTGTAGCAAAAGCAGCACAAAAAATGCATGAAATTCAGCTGGGCGGTGGTGCCGCTCGCTGCCTTTAGTCCCCACCCTCGGGAGGCCAGGGCTGTTACACAGCAAAACCCTGTCTCTAGCTCCCACCCCCACCAAATGTACGAAAGTCATATTGAGGAATTTTTAAAAGGTAGATTTATTACCAATATGCTTCCACAGTAAGAGGTAACAAAAGGCCATGAGAAATGTTCCAGTCACAGTAGAACTATGTCTATAAATAGAAATAAAAAAATTTAAAAGGTACCTAGTTTATATGGAGAACAGTAGATGCAAAAATAGACCCTAGATCCTCTTACATAAGAAGTTTAGAAATAAGACTGAATGTTAGCCCAGTGAAGGAAATGAATGGATTGTCTAAGAAATGCTTTTGGAACAGCTGACTAAAACAACATTAAATATAGTATTTGTGGATAAGAAACTAATTTTTCTTTTCTTCTGGCAGTACTGGGAATTAAACCCAGGGTCTTACAAATAAATGCTAGACAAATGTTCTACCACTGGGCTACATGCAAAGCCTTTTTTTTCTCCCAGCCCTCACTCCTTTCAACATTTTATTTTGAGTCAGGGTCTTGCTAATTTGCTATGATGGTCTCAAAAACCTCACTCTGTAGCCCAAGCAGTACATGAACTTGGGATCACCTTGCCTTAGCCTCTCAAGGACACTTGTACATCAGGTCTAGCTGAGCCTAAAATGTTTTAAAAAGCAACATTCTCAAAATCTAAGAGACCACACAAATAATTCAGGCACTCAGGTGTAATTTCTGAATCAAGACTTGAAACCAAAACCCATTAAAGACATATTTATGCTTCACACACCAAAACATTTATGTATAATATTCAAAACTTTAAATATCACAGATGAAAATAAATATGCCACACAGAAAATAGAGAATAAAAGATCAAAGTTAAAACACTGTGCAATGTTGATGGTAAAAAAAAAGTTCATTTCTCTACTATGTTAAAAAAATATAATAGAGGCAAGGGGAGAGATTGCTCAATAGTTAAGAATACTTGTTTTTGCAGACAACAAACCCTTGGTGGTTTGTTCCCCACATTCACATGGTGGCTCCTAATCCCGTGTAACTCTGATTGCACACATTATGTGCAGCGCATAAAAATAAATATGCGTCTAAAACAAACTCATAATGGAACAAGAAAACAGAGCACTCTGAAACAATGAGCAAGAAATAGAAACAAGCAATTCCCAGAAGGAGAACTAAAGTAGCCAACAAAGAAAATAGATGCTAATAGCCAAGAAATTTTGAATTAAAATAATGGAAATTATTCTACATCCTTTAAACGCTGTAGAAGTTAATGAGCTCACACTGAGAAGGGGAAGCGGAAAATGACACACTTCTGGAAGTTGAGCGGTCCTTAGAATAAGTCATTTACTAAAAATGTCAAACATACTTTTTATTTAGCAGTATGAAGTCCTGTTTGTTGCATCATGATCAGTTTAGTTCTAACCAACAGATTAGCAAATGGTTAGTGTACAATACTTGGTGTGAGACTTTTTATTAAATATAAAAAACAACTTATTTTTGGTTGAAAAAACAAAACCCAACCAAATCTTCCCTGAACTTGTGTTAGAACAGTCTCTGACTGTGCTGCCTAGGCTGGTCTTAATTCAGTAGTATTCTTTAGCTTCAACTTCCCATGTGCTTGAGATAAGAGGCCTGTGTCTTGACTAACTGGTTTTCTAAAGTTTTGTTAAAGGAAAACAAGATGTCTAAATGTGCATATATCACTTTGAAGTAAATTGACCCTTAAGTGAAAGATTAATCAATCATTATTGTTTATGACTAAATGTATTAAAAGAAAAAACCCAACTAAATTCGGGGCCAGAAAGATGGCTCAGGGTAAGTAAAAGGCACTTGCCCCAAGTCTGTTCACTTGAGCTAATCCCCTGGACCCAAATTGAGAAAGAGGACCAATTTTAAATTGTTCCCCAACCTCCAGACACCAATAATTCTTAAAAAAACTGAACTCACAGGATTGAGTAGGGGAGTCCAGTAAAAGACTTGAGTAGGGGGATATGGGTTGGGAGTAACCCTAGTACTCGGGAGTGAGAAGAATCAATTCAAGAGCACCAGCGGGTATCAAAATCTCCAAAAGTGCTGCCTGTAACAGCTTCCAGTTCTTGGGAGATGGACCGACTCTAAGGGCTTTTAGTACCACCAGGAGGTGGTGACGTAAGCGTTTAATCCTGGCACTTGGGTGGCAGTAATGGGTTACAGTGCAGCCAGGGCTATATATGCCTCGAAACATATAGCCTAACTATTGCTCCCTTCATAGCACCCACCCTACTGACATACAAAATTCTTCTGACCATGCCATGCCCTCAGCACACCTCACACCACGCACTTTAGAGTACTGCTGCGTCTCATGAAGGGACAAGACTTACCTGGAAAGGGGAACGTCAGATTTATCCTCACTGGGTTTAAGTCAGGTCAGGGAGGGCAAACAAGCTCCGATCTACCTATTCTGTGGGGAAAAAGCCCTCAGCTGCCTAAGCCAACCAGGTGTACAATTAACTTGAGGCTTCTAACAAGTAAGCTAGTTTGTACCAGGAAGTGAGTGCCAAACTCTTTTAAGTTATGTAGGTGGCTCTGAAAAGAGCCGTTGGGTTACTGAAGAAGCCTCCAACCGAACTGTTCACTTTTTCTTAGGTGCAGCCTTCTTGGGCTTAGCTGCTGCGGTCTTCGGCTTCGTCACCTTCGCCTTGGCAGCCTTGGGTTTCACGGCCTTCGCCTTGGCAGGGCTCTTGGCCACTTTCTTGGCCTTCACCACCTTCGGCTTCTTAGGGCTCTTGGAAGGCTTCTTGGAGACGGCGGGCTTCTTGGGCTTCTTCGGGGTCTTCACGGTTTTCTTGGCTGCGGCCCCGGCAGTCTTCTTGGGTTTCTTAGACGCCGCCGACGCCTTCGACTTCACGGACGCCTTGGTGGTGCTAGACTTTGCCTCCGCCTTCTTGTTGATCTTGAAGGACCCAGCAGCGCCGGTGCCCTTGGTCTGCACCAGGGTGCCCTTGCTCACCAGGCTCTTGAGCCCCAGCTTGATGCGGCTGTTGTTCTTCTCCACATCGTAGCCGGCGGCCGCCAGCGCCTTCTTGAGCGCGGCCAGGGACACGCCGCTGCGCTCCTTGGAGGTGGAGACCGCCTGCACGATGAGCTCGGACACCGAGGGGCCAGCGGGCTTCTTCTTAGCTGCTGCAGCCTTGGCGGGCTTCTTGGTCTTCTTTGCAGCCGCAGGCTTCTCGGGAGCAGCGGCGGCGGCTGCCTGAGCGACAGGCGGAGTCTCGGACATGATAGCTGCAGATGATAGCACAGCTACTGCCAAAACGAAGAAAAGAAGTAGAAAGACAAGGCCCCCGCTCGGCGTATTTATAGAGCAGGGCCGCGCTGTGATTGGTGCACGCTAGCGCCCGCCCCTTGAACCCTGGAAGCCCCGCCCCCTCGGGCCCCGACGCACCTGCAAGATCACTGCACCTAGAGTTGCCCCCCAAACCTCGTTAGAAGGCTGCTTGAGGCGGGAATTCAAGCACAGTAGGGGCACCTCCAGACGGTAGATGTCTATCAAAAGGTAGCTCAAACGGTGAAGGGCGTCTGCAAATTAGCCAATCAAACCCAAACTGTTGGACAGTTGAGGTGTCAGAGATCGCTTCCAGAACTCAGGGTTTGCTTCCATGGTAGAGTATCAGAAAATCAGGCTGCAGATCTTGATGAGCTGTAGGTAAGAACTATGTGACGTTAGTTTTTATATTTTAAGAAAGTGTTTTAGGGCTTTAAGAAGCATCAGCTTGCTGTAGGGATTTCACATTTCCAATCTACAGTACTAATAACAGGTGGTTGGACTGCCCCCTACAAATCTGAGAGCAAAGCCATGGCATGACTTCTCATCCCGGCACATGCAAGTCGAAGTAGCTTTGGGAAGGATTATACACTTTCTCTTATATAAAGTACTAAATAATCTTAGCCTACTGTATGACCAGTTCTACTACTGTTTATTAAAAAATAATGTTCACATGCATGGAGTGATTTGTGGCCAAGAGTTGGTTTTAAATGTAAGAATGCAAAGCTTCTAAACAAACTCAGCTATATAAAGGTAAAAGTACTCAGAATAACCTGAGTCAGATTTTTGTATTCTTATTTCTACGTTCCACTCCGTTGTTTATACTGTAGCGTGTGACGAGATGGAGATGCCGCACGCAAATGAAGGATTCAAGATCTAGCTTTTTACTGGCTAGTAAGGAAGACGAAGTAAACCAATCAAAAGACTCTGGACGACCATCACCCAAGCGCATAAGAATCTCTAATTGAACATTTCAACAAATCAAGTTTATTCTCGATTCTTTAAGGCCAGCAAGATCAAACGGCCTTGGATTGGTCAACAGAGGTGGTGGAGAAGTTAACAGTCACCGAAATTTTACTTCATTTCCCTTAAAAAACGCACACATACAAGAAAAGGGCTGCGGCAAACCTTTGTCAGGGAAACTGTGCAATTGCAGTTTTTAAAAGTAAACCAATCAGAGTCTTAAACGTCACCGGTGTACAGTATTTTCATCCAATCAGTATGCTTTGTATACTATAAATAGTAGTTCTGAGCCCGTCGTTGCTGTGTCAAGTCTTTGGTTATTGTACATACTTACAGCTATGGCTCGCACGAAGCAGACCGCTCGCAAGTCCACCGGCGGCAAGGCCCCGCGCAAGCAGCTGGCCACCAAGGCCGCCCGCAAGAGCGCCCCGGCCACCGGCGGCGTGAAGAAGCCCCACCGCTACCGGCCCGGCACCGTGGCGCTGCGCGAGATCCGGCGCTACCAGAAGTCGACCGAGCTGCTGATCCGCAAGCTGCCGTTCCAGCGTCTGGTGCGCGAGATCGCGCAGGACTTCAAGACCGACCTGCGCTTCCAGAGCTCGGCCGTCATGGCGCTGCAGGAAGCCTGCGAGGCCTACCTGGTGGGTCTGTTTGAGGACACCAACCTGTGCGCCATCCACGCCAAGCGCGTCACCATCATGCCCAAGGACATCCAGCTGGCCCGCCGCATCCGCGGGGAGAGGGCTTAATTGTTAACGCCTTAAAATCAACCAAAGGCTCTTTTCAGAGCCACCCACAATTTCAAGTAAAATGGCTGTGAGATAATTACATTCCTCTGACCGTCCTGATCGGTCAAAAACATTACCTAAAACTGCCAGGTCAGTTTCCTCAATCAAATCTGAAATATTTTAGGACGTTCTCTTAGCCGTAGCATTTGCGAATTGAATTCTACTAACCAATCTGTTTAGCTCTTGCCACCTGAAAAACTGGAATAAAAGGTGTGCCAACTCTTTAGGTTCTACCCCTCAATGCTCAATTCTGATAATTAGTAAAATTCTACAAACCGTGTATTTTAAAATAAGTTTTGCTTTGATGTTATGATACCACTTGGAAAATGTTCAAGGGCAGTGTCTGATCACTTTTCCCGCCGGCGGGCTTTCATTTTGCACAGGCAAGGCATAAAGGCGGGTTTTGTAGCGTCACTTTCCCGCCACCGGCTTGGCGGGCTTTCTGTTCTGTTGGGCAAGGAGCAAAGGCCGAATTTGTGACGTCACTTTCCCGCCGGCGGGCTTTCATTTCGCCCGGGCAAGGCATAAAGGCGGGATTTGTGACGTCACTTTCCCGCCACCGGCTTGGCGGGCTTTCAGCGCTGTTGGGCAATGGTTAAAGGCCGTGTCTGTACCACACTTTTCCCGCCGGCGGGCTCTCATTTGGAATCGCCCAGACATAAAGGCGGGATTAGTGGCGTCACTTTTCCCGCCACCGGTTTGGCGGGCTTTCGGCTCTGTTGGGCGGGGTTCAAAGGCCAAATTTGTGACGTCACTTTCCCGCCGGCGGGGGCTTTCGTTCTGTCGGGGTGGGGACTGAGACGAAGCAGCTATATAAGGACCCGCTCTCGGGTATCACGCACTTCTCTCTTTCTTCCTCTGGCTTAGCCATGTCTGGTCGCGGCAAGGGCGGGAAAGGCCTGGGCAAAGGCGGCGCCAAGCGCCACCGCAAGGTCCTGCGCGACAACATCCAGGGCATCACCAAGCCCGCCATCCGCCGCCTGGCCCGGCGCGGAGGAGTCAAGCGCATCTCCGGCCTGATCTACGAGGAGACCCGCGGGGTGCTGAAGGTGTTCCTGGAGAACGTGATCCGCGACGCGGTCACCTACACGGAGCACGCCAAGCGCAAGACCGTCACCGCCATGGACGTGGTCTACGCGCTCAAGCGCCAGGGCCGCACCCTCTACGGCTTCGGAGGTTAAGCCGTTGCTGCCTTTTCCTCCACTGTGCAAAAGGCCCTTTTCAGGGCCACCCACTTGGTCCTCGAAAAGCTTGGTAGTTTATTTTTTTTTTCTCATAACCAAAGGCCCTTCTCAGGGCCGCCCATCTACTCTGAAAAGGCGTTGTAATGCTGAGCCATGCCATGTGCATTGTATGGATCGCAGAGAACCGGCTGGTAAGTACGCTTTAGTTTATTTGTCTTTGTTATACGTTCGGTGAATTGCACAGTGAGACCTCCAAACTATTAAGGTGTACCATTTTCTTCAAGCCTGGGCAGCCAAACAACTTGAGAAAAGCTAGACTGAGTGATGGAAACACGACTACATTATTTCTAGTTTAACTGGAAACTGCGTCAAGTAGGGTGTATAAGTACAATAGCTTTCATTTCAGGTTATATATATATATATATATATATATATATATATATATAATTTTGGTTTTTCAAGACAGGGTTTCTCTGGTTTTGGAGCCTGTCCTGGAACTAGCTGTGTAGACCAGGCTGGCCTCGAACTCTCAGAGATCCGCCTGCCTCTGCCTCCCAAGTGCTGGGATTGAAGGCGTGCGCCACCACTGCCCGGCCATTTCAGGTCTTAGTTTTGTTAAAGACAGGTAAGGCTGACCAGGGCGGCTGTTTTACTCTCTGATCTTCAGGCAACCTTTATTTATTAAAATATAAATGAAATATTTCATGGATATCATCAAAATTAATAAGATTCAGTTTGAAAAGGAGAAACCTTGATAAAGAGAAATGATATAGCTCATTCACAAGGTGACAATCCTACAAGTTGTAAGGAAATCTCACAAGGGTTGGGGCAGGGTTCTGTTCTTTTCAGGAAAATAGAAAAGACATACATCTTCAAGAAGTAAAGAGATCTTGGACGTCTAAATGCCTAAAGAAGAAAAGATAGCTATCCAGAAAGAATCACCAAGCAAAGAATCTGACTTATGATCCCAATATTCTCTGCAGGGTAAAAGCTCACTACCTAAGCATACATTCCTCCTCAATATAATGGTTATCCCGACTCACTGAAAAATCAAAGCTGACTGGGACTAAGGTTATCAAACTTCTACTTTGAAAAATTTTACTTCTCGCCATACCTACATTTTTCTCTATGGTACCTCTCTTTGAATATATGTCTATCGAAATTCAAACTTTCCCTTTTGATATGAGTAATGTTTAAGTTTTCCACAATGAATGATAAATTTTCCTATAATGATTTCTGGAGTCTCTAGGAAGATGGGGCCCCTGGTTCATTTGATGCCATTCAACTGATAGCATTGGACTACAAACTGCTTAGAATAATTCCGAGGTGGCTAGCTGAGATGATCCAGCCTCACAGACTGCTCTTGACATGATTTGAAACAAGCTTTGCACTTCCCTATTATGCATAGACAGGACAAAAAAAAATGGTACAGCTACATCTCCCAGTACTTGACAATTAACCCACATGTTTCTTTTCGGGATCCCCTAAAGATACCCTCACCTACAGACAGCAAGAAGTAAATTTAAGAACACGACGCCCATGTTCCCAAGAGGGTGGGGGTGGTTGGTTTTGGGTCATTCAATGGATTATGGATATTTGTCATTGTTTGGAGGGGAGGGTGGCTACAAGTTATTGGTAATGGCCAGGAAAAAAGGTAAACAAAGGAGATTAGATTCTAAGTTCTTTTTTTGAAAAGAAAAGAAAAAAGGGGGGGCATAGATAGGATAGGATAAAAGGGTAGATTATTGAATCTACTCTGAAAAGAAAAAGGGGAGGACATAGAAATGACAGGATAAAAAGGGAGATTATTGAATCTACTTTTAAAAAGCAACTACTAGTTTTGAATGTTTCACATTAGATTGGGTTCTTGTATATTGCATACAAATTTTGTATATTGATACAAATTGGAGATTAATTTTGTTAAAACATACTGTATATACATTTCTACTCTTGTTCAAGGTATTGTACCTATACAGCTCTTTTAACAATGTAATGCAAATGTCTAGTCTTTGAAAGTTATTATTACCAACTGTTTAGGATAATAAGGAAATTCATGTTAGTAATTAGTCACCTATTACAATTGAACTTGTAGTTATATTAGGAATGTTTTCAAGGTCAAACAAAGATTTATTTTAGAGAGACAGGCCATCTTCAAACACTTCAGTGGTCTACAGAATATGGCATTTAAGATGTTCTGATAACATAGGCTCTTTTTTTTTCCATCACAATGAGACATGCTTGCTGCTGGCAGCACCAATCTGCTTCAGAGAAGATAATGGGCATTGAAGCAGCTCCACATGGAGCTAACTTTGTCTGTGGCAAAAGCAAGCCACTGGGCAAGAAAATGCCCCTGCCTCAACTGCTGACTGTATGACATCCTAATTGGGCAAGCAGAACACAAAAGAAAGTGACTGCCCAATGTCAAGACAAGAAGGGACAGCCCTTCAGAACATCTTGCTTCCCAGAAGAGTCGCTGTAGGCTGAAGATGGATGCCCCAACGTTGTAGAGGAACTGTGGGTGACTGTCCAGGCAGCCAGCTGTTTCTGTCATCTCTCACATATGTTTGGAAGTTGCTTGCTCACACTTCCTTCTTATCAGTTATTATTTCCTTCTTGGATCTCTGAAGGAGTTGAAGACTGGATAGTTATAGTTTCCCTTATTTATCTGACACAGAAAGCAAGTTATGATAAAAAGTAAATTAGGTACAAGACTTTGGAGTCACTAAGATAGGATAGCTATGGAGTATTTTCTCTGAATTTGTCAAATGCAAATGGACTAGACGTTGTTGATGTATTTATTGTCTGTCTATATTATATATGGTCATTGTACTTATTGCATATATTTTTCTTATATTAGCAGTAGCCCCTTTTATTTTAGACAAAAAGGGGAAATCCAGTGATATTTCATTTGTAGTTTAATAAATAAAGGTTACCTGAAGATCAGAGAGTAAAACAGCTGCCCAGATCAGCCTTACAGACCAGGCAGAGGTGGCACACACCTTTAATCCCAGTAGTATGGCCACACTCGTTTGCCATAGAAACCGGGCAGTAGTGGTGCATGGCTTTAATCCCAGCACTAGAGAGGAATACAGATGGGAGGAGACAGCTCTCGCACAGTCTCATTCTGAGGATTGATTCAAGGAGGCAGGATTGCCATTGGATCGCCATTTCGGACTGAGGTAGAGATAAGAGCCCATGGTTGGCTGTTTTTCTTTTCTGATCGTCAGGTTGTACCCTGGTATCTGTTTTGGGTTTTTATTAATCGTGCTGCAACAATATCCTATAACTGCAATCCCAGGAAATCCAATACCCTCTTCTGTACTCTGGGCACCCAGACATAATGCAGACAAAACCTCCATACAATAAAATAAAAATAACTTTAAAAAAAAAGAAAGCATAAATTACACTCTATAGACAAATTGTGAGATAGCAGTGTTGTTCTAGATGCTGTAGTCATGAGGATACAATGAAGTCTTCACTGTCAAGGCATTATGTCCTAGAGAAGGGGGACATACCTACATACATACCTACATAAACATACTAAGAATATTGTTATATATATTACATTAAATAAAACCCATATATGGTCACTCTTAAAGAGTTAGGTATTGAATTAGGGACTGTGTGAATGACAATTCCTGTAAAGAAGTTGTATCCTCAAAGGCTGACAGTGATTTGACCTTCAGTGATGTTGAGTGGACAGAATGTTTTGTATTCAAAACCCAATTACAATTTATTTGGGTCAGTCTTTAGCTCCCTGAATAGTTATTGCCAATTTCTGTGCTGTGGACGCCTAATCCTATAACTAACAGATAAACTTCTGGAAATGTATTAAGTCTAGCTTGTACCAACGAAAAGGGTCATCAGACAGCATATTGGCTGTGACTGCCTATTTAATGTTTCCACCAATATATTCAAAAAAGTGCCTTAATTAATGACCTTTCTTTGTAGCTATAAAACTTTCATGAAACTGCCTCTACACGGGAACATAGAGTTGGGGGTAACTTAAACCTCTGTTCCTGGTCCATGATCTCCCAAGTAAACTATCTCTTATTGTATTTGAAGTGAGAATTGTGTTTGTTTGTTTGTTTGTTTGTTTTACAACCTGAGGTTTAAATCTTTTTCTTTTCTTTTTTCTTTTTTTTTTATTTTCGAGACAGGGTTTCTCTGTAGTTTTTGGAGCCTGTAGCTCTTGTAGACCAGGCTGGGCTCAAACTCACAGAGATCCGTCTGCATCTGCCTCCCGAGTGCTGGGATTAAAGGCGTGCGCTACCACTGTCCAGCCTGAGAACTGTGTTTTAAGGAATTTCTATACATTGTGACTAGTACAGCAGAATATTCTGAGCAGAGAGTAGATTTAATATCTTTAAAAATGATAATCCTGCTGGTGTGTTGAGAAATGACCAGAAGCTGCCACCCTTATCAATTTTGGCGCTGCTACGGGATGAACCTGGCTTCCCAGCCAGGGCATGGAGTTCTATTGAACATAAAATATTTTACAGAAGCCAGGCGATGGTGGTGCATGCCTTTAATCCCAGCACTCGGGAGGCAGAGGTAGGTGGATTTCTGTGAGTTCGAGACCAGCCTGGTCTACAGAGTTAGTTCCAGGACAGGGTCCAAAGCCACAGAGAAACCTTGTCTCAAAAAACCAAAAAAAAAAAAAAATTTTTTTTACAGAACACATTAGTTGACAAAGATGCAGCTCCAGGAATGATTTTAAAAAAAAAAAAAGGTCTAAGAACTGAGACAGAGTATACAATACACATAATACAATCTCTCTCATTTCTGAATCTCTCCATGTACCACAGAGCACAGGCTGGCCTCAGATCTGAGGTCCTCCATCCGTTTCTGGAGTGCTGGGTGACAGTGGATATAGATTAAAGGTTGTTTCTTCTGCTGAAATGGCCCTGTCTCTACCTGTTCACTTTACAGATAATGTTGCATTATACTATGTTTTACATTATTAATCTCATTTAGTTTTGCTATTTAGTCTACTGTCAAAACTCATGGGGGGCATTCAAAGACTGTATGAAGATGTTGCAGCCCTGTATATGGTGGCATAGTGGCATAAGAAAGCAACCTGTATGCATACATTGTATTTTCTATTATCTCTGCATTACCACAGAGAAACTGCATAGATTTTATGTCAATGTTTATTTAAATGCACTGCTTGGAAGGGGCGATCAAGGAAAACATCCCATAAATGTCAGTACTATTTGTACCAATATTTCCTTTCTATCTTCTAGTAGTCGAATCCACTGATTTTTCTACAATACACACACACACACCCCAAAACAAACAAAACCCAAACAGAGAAACAAAAAAACTACCACCAGACTGTATGTTGATGGGACCTAAGGTTTCCTCTACACCTCAAATTTTACTCTTAATTCTGTCTGAGGCCTCCAGGATCACTGGAGCCTGTTGCCTTTCTTCCCTTCCCTCCCCCTACCCTTTCCTCTCTTTCGGTTTTATTTCCAGACAGGGCTTCTCTGTGTCGTGTTCCTGAAGTGATTTTCCCACCAGTTGAATGGATTCTAATCTGGATGCTATTTCAGTTTGGGCACCGCCCTAAGGTTCTTTCTTCAGGTAGTGGTAATGGGTGATTGAAATTAGGCCCTGATGGTGAAAGGCTTTAAAACCTATTTATGCCCAATATAGGATTTTTAAGGCTTTCCAACGTGACCTTGAACCCACTCTGAGAATGAAAACAGCCTTTTAGAGTTTACTAACCCTGCTTTACTTTCCGTAACTGAATTACAAATCTCCTTAATAAGGACATAGTTATTGCTGTTTAAGAGACTAAGCTATAAGCCCACCTTCTTTGGATCCCTGAGAGCTCCTTCAAGGTTAGGACTTTCCATGACCACAACATCCAAATAGCCGATGTGAATTTCTTAGAGGACTGAATACGTAGTTGTATAGGATCCTTTAAAGAAACCTTAGTGGGGCTGGTGAGATGGCTCAGAGGTTAAGAGCACTGCCTGCTCTTCCAGAGGTCCTGAGTTCAATTCCCAGCAACCACATGGTGGCTCACAACCATCTGTACTGAGATCTGGCGCCCTCCTCTGGCGTGCGGGCATACATCGAGGCATTATGTTGTATACATAATAAATGAACCTCTAAAGAAACCTTAGTATCATTTAGCATAAATATCTAGTGCAAGGGGTGAAGATTCCCGCATAACGGCTCACAGCTAGTACAAAAGCGCTGTTTAATTAAAGTTGGAGAACCCT